>CP136061.1:5712949-5743811 GCA_032622095.1 Siphonodentalium dalli
CATCTTGGATTTTACTCTTTGTATGACTAAATCCTTTAGCACGGGCTACAGGTCGTACCTTTAGTCAGACCATCATAAAATTTCTCATGGATGTTAACAATGACATGTAGATGGGAACGAGTCATTTTTGGGTTATTCGGGCAAAAAAACATGGCCGCCAGCAGCCATCTTGGATTTTACTCTTTGTATGACTAAATCCTTTAGCAAGGGCTACAGGTCGTACCTTTAGTCTGATAATCCTGAAATTTGTCATGGCTGTTGAAATTGGAATGTAGATGGGAACGAGTCATTTTGGGGTCATTCGGACAAAAAACCTGGCCGCCAGTGGCCATCTTTGTTTTCAAAATTCAATCCATTAGCACGGGCCACAGGTCGCACTTTTAGTCTGATCATCATAAAATTTGTCAAGAATGTTAATAATGACATGTAGATGGGAAAGAGTCATTTTGGGGTCATTCGGCCAAAAAACATGGCCGCCAGCAGGCATCTTTGATTTTACTCTTTGTATGACTAAATCCTTTAGCACGGGCTACAGGTCGTACCTTTAGTCCGATCATCATAAAATTAGTAATGGATGTTAATAATGACATGTAGATGGGAACGAGTCATTTTGGGGTCATTCGGACAAAAAACATGGCCGCCAGTGGCCATCTTTGTTTTCAAAATTCAATCCATTAGCACGGGCCACAGGTCGCACTGTTTGTCTGATCATTATGAAATTTGTCATGGATGTTAATATTGACATGTAGATGGGAACGAGTCATTTTGGGGTCATTCGGCCCAAAAACATGGCCGCCAGCAGCCATCTTGGATTTTACTCTTTGTATGACTAAATCCTTTAGCACGGGCTACAGGTCGTACCTTTAGTCCGATCATCATAAAATTTGTCATGGCTGTTGAAACTGGAATGCAGATGGGAACGAGTCATTTTGGTGTCATTCGGACAAAAAACATGGCCGCCAGTGGCCATCTTGCATTTAAAAATTCAATCCATTAGCACGGGCTACAGGTCGTAATGTTTGTCTGATCGTCATGAAATTTGTCATGGATGTTAATATTGACATGTAGATGGGAACGAGTCATTTTGGGGTCATTTGGCCCAAAAACATGGCCACCAGCAGCCATCTTGGATTTTACTCTTTGTATGACTAAATCCTTTAGCACGGGCTACATATCGTACTTTTAGTCTGATCATCAGGCATCTTTGATTTTACTCTTTGTATGACTAAATCCTTTAGCACGGGCTACAGGTCGTACCTTTAGTCCGATCATCATAAATTTCGTCATGGCTGTTGAAATTGGAATGTAGATGGGAACGAGTCATGTTGGGGTCATTCGGACAAATAACATGGACGCCAGCAGCCATCTTGGATTTTACTCTTTGTATGACTAAATCCTTTAGCACGGGCTACAGGTCGTACCTTTGGTCCGATCATCATAAAATTTGTCATGGCTGTTGAAATTGGAATGCAGATGGGAACGAGTCATTTTGGGGTCATTCGGACAAAAAACATGGCCGCCAGTGGCCATCTTGCATTTAAAAATTCAATCCATTAGCACGGGCTACAGGTCGTACTGTTTGTCTGATCGTCATGAAATTTGTCATGGATGTTAATAATGACATGTAGATGGGAACGAGTCATTTTGGGGTCATTCGGTCAAAAAACATGGCCGCCAGCAGGCATCTTTGATTTTACTCTTTGTATGACTAAATCCTTTAGCACGGGCTACAGGTCGTACCTTTAGTCCGATCATCATAAAATTAGTAATAGATGTTAACAATGACATGTAGATGGGAACGAGTCATTTTTTGGCTATTCGGGCAAAAAACATGGCCGCCAGCAGCCATGTTGGATTTTACTCTTTGTATGACTAAATTCTTTAGCACGGGCTGCAGGTCGTACCTTTAGTCTTATTATCAGCATAAAATTTGTCATGGATGTTAACAATGACATGTAGATGGGAACGAGTAATTTTGGGGTCATTCGGCCAAAAAACATGGTCGCCAGCAGCCATCTTGGATTTTACTCTTTGTATGACTAAATCCTTTAGCACGGGCTACAGGTCGTACCTTTAGTCTGATCATCTTAAAATTTGTCATGAATGTTAATAATGACATGTAGATGGGAACAGGTCATTTTGGGGTCATTCGGCCAAAAAATATGGCCGCCAGCAGCCATCTTGGATTTTACTCTTTGTATGACTAAATGCTTTAGCACGGGCTACAGGTCGTACCTTTTGTCAGACCATCATAAAATTTGTCATGGATGTTAACAATGACATGTAGATGGGAACGAGTCATTTTTGGGTTATTCGGGCAAAAAAACATGGCCGCCAGCAGCCATCTTGGATTTTACTCTTTGTATGACTAAATCCTTTAGCACGGGCTACAGGTCGTACCTTTAGTCTGATAATCATGAAATTTGTCATGGCTGTTGAAATTGGAATGTAGATGGGAACGAGTCATTTTGGGGTCATTCGGACAAAAAACATGGCCGCCAGTGGCCATCTTTGTTTTCAAAATTCAATCCATTAGCACGGGCCACAGGTCGCACTGTTCGTCTGATCATTATGAAATTTGTCATCGCTGTTAATATTGACATGTAGATGGGAACGAGTCATTTTGGGGTCATTCGGCCCAAAAACATGGCCGCCAGCAGCCATCTTGGTTTTTACTCTTTGTATGACTAAATCCTTTAGCACGGGCTACAGGTCGTACCTTTAGTCCGATCATCATAAAATTTGTCATGGCTGTTGAAACTGGAATGCAGATGGGAACGAGTCATTTTGGTGTCATTCGGACAAAAAACATGGCCGCCAGTGGCCATCTTGCATTTAAAAATTCAATCCATTAGCACGGGCTACAGGTCGTACCGTTTGTCTGATCGTCATGGATGTTAATATTGACATGTAGATGGGAACGAGTCATTTTGGGGTCATTTGGCCCAAAAACATGGCCGCCAGCAGCCATCTTGGATTTTACTCTTTGTATGACTAAATCCTTTAGCACGGGCTACAGGTCGTACCTTTAGTCCGATCATCATAAAATTAGTAATGGATGTTAACAATGACATGTAGATGGGAACGAGTCATTTTTGGGTCATTCGGGCAAATAACATGGCCGCCAGCAGCCATCTTGGATTTTACTCTTTGTATGACTAAATCCTTTAGCACGGGCTACAGGTCGTACCTTTGGTCCGATCATCATAAAATTTGTCATGGCTGTTGAAACTGGAATGCAGAGGGGAACGAGTCATTTTGGGGTCATTCGGACAAAAAACATGACCGCCAGTGGCCATCTTGCATTTAAAAATTCAATCCATTAGCACGGGCTACAGGTCGTACTGTTTGTCTGATCGTCATGAAATTCGTCATGGATGTTAATATTGACATGTAGATGGGAACGAGTCATTTTGGGGTCATTTGGCCCAAAAACATGGCCGCCAGCAGCCATCTTGGATTTTACTCTTTGTATGACTAAATCCTTTAGCACGGGCTACAGGTCGTACCTTTAGTCCGATCATCATAAAATTAGTATTGGATGTTAACAATGACATGTAGATGGGAACGAGTCATTTTTGGGTTATTCGGGCAAATAACATGGCCGCCAGCAGCCATCTTGGATTTTACTCTTTGTATGACTAAATCCTTTAGCACGGGCTACAGGTCGTACCTTTAGTCCGATCATCATAAAATTTGTCATGGCTGTTGAAACTGGAATGCAGATGGGAACGAGTCATTTTGGTGTCATTCGGACAAAAAACATGGCCGCCAGTGGCCATCTTGCATTTAAAAATTCAATCCATTAGCACGGGCTACAGGTCGTACTGTTTGTCTGATCGTCATGAAATTTGTCATGGATGTTAATATTGACATGTAGATGGGAACGAGTCATTTTGGGGTCATTTGGCCCAAAAACATGGCCGCCAGCAGCCATCTTGGATTTTACTCTTTGTATGACTAAATTCTTTAGCACGGGCTACAGGTCGTACCTTTAGTCCGATCATCATAAAATTAGTAATGGATGTTAACAATGACATGTAGATGGGAACGAGTCATTTTTGGGTTATTCGGGCAAATAACATGGACGCCAGCAGCCATCCTGGATTTTACTCTTTGTATGACTAAATCCTTTAGCACGGGCTACAGGTCGTACCTTTGGTCCGATCATCATAAAATTTGTCATGGCTGTTGAAATTGGAATGCAGATGGGAACGAGTCATTTTGGGGTCATTCGGACAAAAAACATGGCCGCCAGTGGCCATCTTGCATTTAAAAATTCAATCCATTAGCACGGGCTACAGGTCGTACTGTTTGTCTGATCGTCATGAAATTTGTCATGGATGTTAATATTGACATTTAGATGGGAACGAGTCATTTTGGGGTCATTTGCCCCAAAAACATGGCCGCCAGCAGGCATCTTTGATTTTACTCTTTGTATGACTAAATCCTTTAGCACCGGCTACAGGTCGTACCTTTCGTCCGATCATCATAAAATTAGTAATGGATATTAACAATGACATGTAGATGGGAACGAGTCATTTTTGGGTTATTCGGGCAAAAAAACATGGCCGCCAGCAGCCATCTTGGATTTTACTCTTTGTATGACTAAATCCTTTAGCACGGGCTACAGGTCGTACCTTTAGTCTGATAATCATGAAATTTGTCATGGCTGTTGAAATTGGAATGTAGATGGGAACGAGTCATTTTGGGGTCATTCGGACAAAAAACATGGCCGCCAGTGGCCATCTTTGTTTTCAAAATTCAATCCATTAGCACGGGCCACAGGTCGCACTGTTCGTCTGATCATTATGAAATTTGTCATCGCTGTTAATATTGACATGTAGATGGGAACGAGTCATTTTGGGGTCATTCGGCCCAAAAACATGGCCGCCAGCAGCCATCTTGGTTTTTACTCTTTGTATGACTAAATCCTTTAGCACGGGCTACAGGTCGTACCTTTAGTCCGATCATCATAAAATTTGTCATGGCTGTTGAAACTGGAATGCAGATGGGAACGAGTCATTTTGGGGTCATTCGGACAAAAAACATGGCCGCCAGTGGCCATCTTGCATTTAAAAATTCAATCCATTAGCACGGGCTACAGGTCGTACCGTTTGTCTGATCGTCATGGATGTTAATATTGACATGTAGATGGGAACGAGTCATTTTGGGGTCATTTGGCCCAAAAACATGGCCGCCAGCAGCCATCTTGGATTTTACTCTTTGTATGACTAAATCCTTTAGCACGGGCTACAGGTCGTACCTTTAGTCCGATCATCATAAAATTAGTAATGGATGTTAACAATGACATGTAGATGGGAACGAGTCATTTTTGGGTCATTCGGGCAAATAACATGGCCGCCAGCAGCCATCTTGGATTTTACTCTTTGTATGACTAAATCCTTTAGCACGGGCTACAGGTCGTACCTTTGGTCCGATCATCATAAAATTTGTCATGGCTGTTGAAACTGGAATGCAGAGGGGAACGAGTCATTTTGGGGTCATTCGGACAAAAAACATGGCCGCCAGTGGCCATCTTGCATTTAAAAATTCAATCCATTAGCACGGGCTACAGGTCGTACTGTTTGTCTGATCGTCATGAAATTCGTCATGGATGTTAATATTGACATGTAGATGGGAACGAGTCATTTTGGGGTCATTTGGCCCAAAAACATGGCCGCCAGCAGCCATCTTGGATTTTACTCTTTGTATGACTAAATCCTTTAGCACGGGCTACAGGTCGTACCTTTAGTCCGATCATCATAAAATTAGTATTGGATGTTAACAATGACATGTAGATGGGAACGAGTCATTTTTGGGTTATTCGGGCAAATAACATGGCCGCCAGCAGCCATCTTGGATTTTACTCTTTGTATGACTAAATCCTTTAGCACGGGCTACAGGTCGTACCTTTAGTCCGATCATCATAAAATTAGTATTGGATGTTAACAATGACATGTAGATGGGAACGAGTCATTTTTGGGTTATTCGGGCAAATAACATGGCCGCCAGCAGCCATCTTGGATTTTACTCTTTGTATGACTAAATCCTTTAGCACGGGCTACAGGTCGTACCTTTGGTCCGATCATCATCAAATTTGTCATGGCTGTTGAAACTGGAATGCAGATGGGAACGAGTCATTTTGGTGTCATTCGGACAAAAAACATGGCCGCCAGTGGCCATCTTGCATTTAAAAATTCAATCCATTAGCACGGGCTACAGGTCGTACTGTTTGTCTGATCGTCATGAAATTTGTCATGGATGTTAATATTGACATGTAGATGGGAACGAGTCATTTTGGGGTCATTTGGCCCAAAAACATGGCCGCCAGCAGCCATCTTGGATTTTACTCTTTGTATGACTAAATTCTTTAGCACGGGCTACAGATCGTACTTTTAGTCTGATCATCATAAAATTTGTCAAGAATGTTAATAATGACATGTAGATGGGAACGAGTCATTTTGGGGTCATTCGGTCAAAAAACATGGCCGCCAGCAGGCATCTTTGATTTTACTCTTTGTATGACTAAATCCTTTAGCACGGGCTACAGGTCGTACCTTTAGTCTGATAATCCTGAAATTTGTCATGGCTGTTGAAATTAGAATGTAGATGGGAACGAGTCATTTTGGGGTCATTCGGACAAAAAACATGGCCGCCAGTGGCCATCTTTGTTTTCAAAATTCAATCCATTAGCACGGGCCACATGTCGCACTGTTCGTCTGATCATTATGAAATTTGTCATGGATGTTAATATTGACATGTAGATGGGAACGAGTCATTTTGGGGTCATTCGGACAAAAAACATGGCTGCCAGTGGCCATCTTGCATTTAAAAATTCAATCCATTAGCACGGGCTACAGGTCGTACTGTTTGTCTGATTGTCATGAAATTTGTCATGGATGTTAATATTGACATGTAGATGGGAACGAGTCATTTTGGGGTCATTTGGCCCAAAAACATGGCCGCCAGCAGCCATCTTGGATTTTACTCTTTGTATGACTAAATCCTTTAGCACGGGCTACAGGTCGTACCTTTAGTCCGATCATCATAAAATTAGTAATGGATTTTAACAATGACATGTAGATGGGAACGAGTCATTTTTGGGTTATTCGGGCAAATAACATGGCCGCCAGCAGCCATCTTGGATTTTACTCTTTGTATGACTAAATCCTTTAGCACGGGCTACAGGTCGTACCTTTAGTCCGATCATCATAAAATTTGTCATGGCTGTTGAAATTGGAATGCAGATGGGAACGAGTCATTTTGGGGTCATTCGGACAAAAAACATGGCCGCCAGTGGCCATCTTGCATTTAAAAATTCAATCCATTAGCACGGGCTACAGATCGTACTGTTTGTCTGATCGTCATGAAATTTGTCATGGATGTTAATATTGACATGTAGATGGGAACGAGTCATTTTGGGGTCATTTGGCCCAAAAACATGGCCGCCAGCAGCCATCTTGGATTTTACTCTTTGTATGACTAAATTCTTTAGCACGGGCTACAGATCGTACTTTTAATCTGATCATCATAAAATTTGTCAAGAATGTTAATAATGACATGTAGATGGGAACGAGTCATTTTGGGGTCATTCGGCCAAAAAACATGGCCGCCAGCAACCATCTTTGATTTTACTCTTTGTATGACTAAATCCTTTAGCACGGGCTACAGGTCGTACCTTTAGTCCAATCATCATAAAATTAGTAATAGATGTTAACAATGACATGTAGATGGGAACGATTCATTTTTGGGTTATTCGGGCAAATAACATGGCCGCCAGCAGCCATCTTGGATTTTACTCTTTGTATGACTAAATCCTTTAGCACGGGCTACAGGTCGTACCTTTAGTCCGATCATCATAAAATTTGTCATGGCTGTTGAAACTGGAATGCAGATGGGAACGAGTCATTTTGGTGTCATTCGGACAAAAAACATGGCCGCCAGTGGCCATCTTGCATTTAAAAATTCAATCCATTAGCACGGGCTACAGGTCGTACTGTTTGTCTGATCGTCATGAAATTTGTCATGGATGTTAATATTGACATGTAGATGGGAACGAGTCATTTTGGGGTCATTTGGCCCAAAAACATGGCCGCCAGCAGCCATCTTGGATTTTACTCTTTGTATGACTAAATCCTTTAGCACGGGCTACAGGTCGTACCTTTAGTCCGATCATCATAAAATTAGTAATGGATGTTAATATTGACATGTAGATGGGAACGAGTCATTTTGGGGTCATTCGGACAAAAAACATGGCTGCCAGTGGCCATCTTGCATTTAAAAATTCAATCCATTAGCACGGGCTACAGGTCGTACTGTTTGTCTGATTGTCATGAAATTTGTCATGGATGTTAATATTGACATGTAGATGGGAACGAGTCATTTTGGGGTCATTTGGCCCAAAAACATGGCCGCCAGCAGCCATCTTGGATTTTACTCTTTGTATGACTAAATCCTTTAGCACGGGCTACAGGTCGTACCTTTAGTCCGATCATCATAAAATTAGTAATGGATTTTAACAATGACATGTAGATGGGAACGAGTCATTTTTGGGTTATTCGGGCAAATAACATGGCCGCCAGCAGCCATCTTGGATTTTACTCTTTGTATGACTAAATCCTTTAGCACGGGCTACAGGTCGTACCTTTAGTCCGATCATCATAAAATTTGTCATGGCTGTTGAAATTGGAATGCAGATGGGAACGAGTCATTTTGGGGTCATTCGGACAAAAAACATGGCCGCCAGTGGCCATCTTGCATTTAAAAATTCAATCCATTAGCACGGGCTACAGATCGTACTGTTTGTCTGATCGTCATGAAATTTGTCATGGATGTTAATATTGACATGTAGATGGGAACGAGTCATTTTGGGGTCATTTGGCCCAAAAACATGGCCGCCAGCAGCCATCTTGGATTTTACTCTTTGTATGACTAAATTCTTTAGCACGGGCTACAGATCGTACTTTTAATCTGATCATCATAAAATTTGTCAAGAATGTTAATAATGACATGTAGATGGGAACGAGTCATTTTGGGGTCATTCGGCCAAAAAACATGGCCGCCAGCAGCCATCTTTGATTTTACTCTTTGTATGACTAAATCCTTTAGCACGGGCTACAGGTCGTACCTTTAGTCCAATCATCATAAAATTAGTAATAGATGTTAACAATGACATGTAGATGGGAACGATTCATTTTTGGGTTATTCGGGCAAATAACATGGCCGCCAGCAGCCATCTTGGATTTTACTCTTTGTATGACTAAATCCTTTAGCACGGGCTACAGGTCGTACCTTTAGTCCGATCATCATAAAATTTGTCATGGCTGTTGAAACTGGAATGCAGATGGGAACGAGTCATTTTGGTGTCATTCGGACAAAAAACATGGCCGCCAGTGGCCATCTTGCATTTAAAAATTCAATCCATTAGCACGGGCTACAGGTCGTACTGTTTGTCTGATCGTCATGAAATTTGTCATGGATGTTAATATTGACATGTAGATGGGAACGAGTCATTTTGGGGTCATTTGGCCCAAAAACATGGCCGCCAGCAGCCATCTTGGATTTTACTCTTTGTATGACTAAATCCTTTAGCACGGGCTACAGGTCGTACCTTTAGTCCGATCATCATAAAATTAGTAATGGATTTTAACAATGACATGTAGATGGGAACGAGTCATTTTTGGGTTATTCGGGCAAATAACATGGCCGCCAGCAGCCATCTTGGATTTTACTCTTTGTATGACTAAATCCTTTAGCACGGGCTACAGGTCGTACCTTTAGTCCGATCATCATAAAATTTGTCATGGCTGTTGAAACTGGAATGCAGATGGGAACGAGTCATTTTGGGGTCATTCGGACAAAAAACATGGCCGCCAGTGGCCATCTTGCATTTAAAAATTCAATCCATTAGCACGGGCTACAGGTCGTACTGTTTGTCTGATCGTCATGAAATTTGTCATGGATGTTAATATTGACATGTAGATGGGAACGAGTCATTTTGGGGTCATTTGGCCCAAAAACATGGCCGCCAGCAGCCATCTTGGATTTTACTCTTTGTATGACTAAATTCTTTAGCACGGGCTACAGATCGCACTTTTAGTCTGATCATCATAAAATTTGTCAAGAATGTTAATAATGACATGTAGATGGGAACGAGTCATTTTGGGGTCATTCGGCCAAAAAACATGGCCGCCAGCAGGCATCTTTGATTTTACTCTTTGTATGACTAAATCCTTTAGCACGTGCTACAGGTCGTACCTTTAGTCCGATCATCATAAAATTAGTAATGGATGTTAACGATGACATGTAGATGAGAACGAGTCATTTTTGGGTTATTCGGGCAAATAGCATGGCCGCCAGCAGCCATCTTGGATTTTACTCTTTGTATGACTAAATCCTTTAGCACGGGCTACAGGTCGTACCTTTGGTCCGATCATCATAAAATTTCTCATGGCTGTTGAAACTGGAATGCAGATGGGAACGAGTCATTTTGGTGTCATTCGGACAAAAAACATGGCCGCCAGTGGCCATCTTGCATTTAAAAATTCAATCCATTAGCACGGGCTACAGGTCGTACTGTTTGTCTGATCGTCATGAAATTTGTCATGGATGTTAATATTGACATGTAGATGGGAACGAGTCATTTTGGGGTCATTTGGCCCAAAAACATGGCCGCCAGCAGCCATCTTGGATTTTACTCTTTGTATGACTAAATTCTTTAGCACGGGCTACAGGTCGTACCTTTAGTCCGATCATCATAAAATTAGTAATGGATTTTAACAATGACATGTAGATGGGAACGAGTCATTTTTGGGTTATTCGGGCAAATAACATGGCCGCCAGCAGCCATCTTGGATTTTACTCTTTGTATGACTAAATCCTTTAGCACGGGCTACAGGTCGTACCTTTAGTCCGATCATCATAAAATTTGTCATGGCTGTTGAAACTGGAATGCAGATGGGAACGAGTCATTTTGGGGTCATTCGGACAAAAAACATGGCCGCCAGTGGCCATCTTGCATTTAAAAATTCAATCCATTAGCACGGGCTACAGGTCGTACTGTTTGTCTGATCGTCATGAAATTTGTCATGGATGTTAATATTGACATGTAGATGGGAACGAGTCATTTTGGGGTCATTTGGCCCAAAAACATGGCCGCCAGCAGCCATCTTGGATTTTACTCTTTGTATGACTAAATTCTTTAGCACGGGCTACAGATCGCACTTTTAGTCTGATCATCATAAAATTTGTCAAGAATGTTAATAATGACATGTAGATGGGAACGAGTCATTTTGGGGTCATTCGGCCAAAAAACATGGCCGCCAGCAGGCATCTTTGATTTTACTCTTTGTATGACTAAATCCTTTAGCACGTGCTACAGGTCGTACCTTTAGTCCGATCATCATAAAATTAGTAATGGATGTTAACGATGACATGTAGATGGGAACGAGTCATTTTTGGGTTATTCGGGCAAATAGCATGGCCGCCAGCAGCCATCTTGGATTTTACTCTTTGTATGACTAAATCCTTTAGCACGGGCTACAGGTCGTACCTTTGGTCCGATCATCATAAAATTTCTCATGGCTGTTGAAACTGGAATGCAGATGGGAACGAGTCATTTTGGTGTCATTCGGACAAAAAACATGGCCGCCAGTGGCCATCTTGCATTTAAAAATTCAATCCATTAGCACGGGCTACAGGTCGTACTGTTTGTCTGATCGTCATGAAATTTGTCATGGATGTTAATATTGACATGTAGATGGGAACGAGTCATTTTGGGGTCATTTGGCCCAAAAACATGGCCGCCAGCAGCCATCTTGGATTTTACTCTTTGTATGACTAAATTCTTTAGCACGGGCTACAGATCGTACTTTTAGTCTGATCATCATAAAATTTGTCAAGAATGTTAATAATGACATGTAGATGGGAACGAGTCATTTTGGGGTCATTCGGTCAAAAAACATGGCCGCCAGCAGGCATCTTTGATTTTACTCTTTGTATGACTAAATCCTTTAGCACGGGCTACAGGTCGTACCTTTAGTCTGATAATCCTGAAATTTGTCATGGCTGTTGAAATTGGAATGTAGATGGGAACGAGTCATTTTGGGGTCATTCGGACAAAAAACATGGCCGCCAGTGGCCATCTTTGTTTTCAAAATTCAATCCATTAGCACGGGCCACATGTCGCACTGTTCGTCTGATCATTATGAAATTTGTCATGGATGTTAATATTGACATGTAGATGGGAACGAGTCATTTTGGGGTCATTCGGACAAAAAACATGGCTGCCAGTGGCCATCTTGCATTTAAAAATTCAATCCATTAGCACGGGCTACAGGTCGTACTGTTTGTCTGATTGTCATGAAATTTGTCATGGATGTTAATATTGACATGTAGATGGGAACGAGTCATTTTGGGGTCATTTGGCCCAAAAACATGGCCGCCAGCAGCCATCTTGGATTTTACTCTTTGTATGACTAAATCCTTTAGCACGGGCTACAGGTCGTACCTTTAGTCCGATCATCATAAAATTAGTAATGGATTTTAACAATGACATGTAGATGGGAACGAGTCATTTTTGGGTTATTCGGGCAAATAACATGGCCGCCAGCAGCCATCTTGGATTTTACTCTTTGTATGACTAAATCCTTTAGCACGGGCTACAGGTCGTACCTTTAGTCCGATCATCATAAAATTTGTCATGGCTGTTGAAATTGGAATGCAGATGGGAACGAGTCATTTTGGGGTCATTCGGACAAAAAACATGGCCACCAGTGGCCATCTTGCATTTAAAAATTCAATCCATTAGCACGGGCTACAGATCGTACTGTTTGTCTGATCGTCATGAAATTTGTCATGGATGTTAATATTGACATGTAGATGGGAACGAGTCATTTTGGGGTCATTTGGCCCAAAAACATGGCCGCCAGCAGCCATCTTGGATTTTACTCTTTGTATGACTAAATTCTTTAGCACGGGCTACAGATCGTACTTTTAATCTGATCATCATAAAATTTGTCAAGAATGTTAATAATGACATGTAGATGGGAACGAGTCATTTTGGGGTCATTCGGCCAAAAAACATGGCCGCCAGCAGGCATCTTTGATTTTACTCTTTGTATGACTAAATCCTTTAGCACGGGCTACAGGTCGTACCTTTAGTCCAATCCTCATAAAATTAGTAATAGATGTTAACAATGACATGTAGATGGGAACGATTCATTTTTGGGTTATTCGGGCAAATAACATGGCCGCCAGCAGCCATCTTGGATTTTACTCTTTGTATGACTAAATCCTTTAGCACGGGCTACAGGTCGTACCTTTAGTCCGATCATCATAAAATTTGTCATGGCTGTTGAAACTGGAATGCAGATGGGAACGAGTCATTTTGGTGTCATTCGGACAAAAAACATGGCCGCCAGTGGCCATCTTGCATTTAAAAATTCAATCCATTAGCACGGGCTACAGGTCGTACTGTTTGTCTGATCGTCATGAAATTTGTCATGGATGTTAATATTGACATGTAGATGGGAACGAGTCATTTTGGGGTCATTTGGCCCAAAAACATGGCCGCCAGCAGCCATCTTGGATTTTACTCTTTGTATGACTAAATTCTTTAGCACGGGCTACAGATCGTACTTTTAGTCTGATCATCATAAAATTTGTCAAGAATGTTAATAATGACATGTAGATGGGAAAGAGTCATTTTGGGGTCATTCGGTCAAAAAAAATGGCCGCCAGCAGGCATCTTTGATTTTACTCTTTGTATGACTAAATCCTTTAGCACGGGCTACAGGTCGTACCTTTAGTCTGATAATCCTGAAATTTGTCATGGCTGTTGAAATTGGAATGTAGATGGGAACGAGTCATTTTGGGGTCATTCGGACAAAAAACATGGCCGCCAGTGGCCATCTTTGTTTTCAAAATTCAATCCATTAGCACGGGCCACATGTCGCACTGTTCGTCTGATCATTATGAAATTTGTCATGGATGTTAATATTGACATGTAGACGGGAACGAGTCATTTTGGGGTCATTCGGACAAAAAACATGGCCGCCAGTGGCCATCTTGCATTTAAAAATTCAATCCATTAGCACGGGCTACAGGTCGTACTGTTTGTCTGATTGTCATGAAATTTGTCATGGATGTTAATATTGACATGTAGATGGGAACGAGTCATTTTGGGGTCATTTGGCCCAAAAACATGGCCGCCAGCAGCCATCTTGGATTTTACTCTTTGTATGACTAAATCCTTTAGCACGGGCTACAGGTCGTACCTTTATTCCGATCATCATAAAATTAGTAATGGATTTTAACAATGACATGTAGATGGGAATGAGTCATTTTTGGGTTATTCGGGCAAATAACATGGCCGCCAGCAGCCATCTTGGATTTTACTCTTTGTATGACTAAATCCTTTAGCACGGGCTACAGGTCGTACCTTTAGTCCGATCATCATAAAATTTGTCATGGCTGTTGAAATTGGAATGCAGATGGGAACGAGTCATTTTGGGGTCATTCGGACAAAAAACATGGCCGCCAGTGGCCATCTTGCATTTAAAAATTCAATCCATTAGCACGGGCTACAGATCGTACTGTTTGTCTGATCGTCATGAAATTTGTCATGGATGTTAATATTGACATGTAGATGGGAACGAGTCATTTTGGGGTCATTTGGCCCAAAAACATGGCCGCCAGCAGCCATCTTGGATTTTACTCTTTGTATGACTAAATTCTTTAGCACGGGCTACAGATCGTACTTTTAATCTGATCATCATAAAATTTGTCAAGAATGTTAATAATGACATGTAGATGGGAACGAGTCATTTTTGGGTTATTCGGGCAAATAACATGGCCGCCAGCAGCCATCTTGGATTTTACTCTTTGTATGACTAAATCCTTTAGCACGGGCTACAGGTCGTACCTTTAGTCCGATCATCATAAAATTTGTCATGGCTGTTGAAACTGGAATGCAGATGGGAACGAGTCATTTTGGTGTCATTCGGACAAAAAACATGGCCGCCAGTGGCCATCTTGCATTTAAAAATTCAATCCATTAGCACGGGCTACAGGTCGTACTGTTTGTCTGATTGTCATGAAATTTGTCATGGATGTTAATATTGACATGTAGATGGGAACGAGTCATTTTGGGGTCATTTGGCCCAAAAACATGGCCGCCAGCAGCCATCTTGGATTTTACTCTTTGTATGACTAAATTCTTTAGCACGGGCTACAGATCGTACTTTTAGTCTGATCATCATAAAATTTGTCAAGAATGTTAATAATGACATGTAGATGGGAACGAGTCATTTTGGGGTCATTCGGTCAAAAAACATGGCCGCCAGCAGGCATCTTTGATTTTACTCTTTGTATGACTAAATCCTTTAGCACGGGCTACAGGTCGTACCTTTAGTCTGATAATCCTGAAATTTGTCATGGCTGTTGAAATTGGAATGTAGATGGGAACGAGTCATTTTGGGGTCATTCGGACAAAAAACATGGCCGCCAGTGGCCATCTTTGTTTTCAAAATTCAATCCATTAGCACGGGCCACATGTCGCACTGTTCGTCTGATCATTATGAAATTTGTCATGGATGTTAATATTGACATGTAGATGGGAACGAGTCATTTTGGGGTCATTCGGCCCAAAAACATGGCCGCCAGCAGCCATCTTGGATTTTACTCTTTGTATGACTAAATCCTTTAGCACGGGCTACAGGTCGTACCTTTAGTCCGATCATCATAAAATTTGTCATGGCTGTTGAAACTGGAATGCAGATGGGAACGAGTCATTTTGGTGTCATTCGGACAAAAAACATGGCCGCCAGTGGCCATCTTGCATTTAAAAATTCAATCCATTAGCACGGGCTACAGGTCGTACTGTTTGTCTGATTGTCATGAAATTTGTCATGGATGTTAATATTGACATGTAGATGGGAACGAGTCATTTTGGGGTCATTTGGCCCAAAAACATGGCCGCCAGCAGCCATCTTGGATTATACTCTTTGTATGACTAAATCCTTTAGCACGGGCTACAGGTCGTACCTTTAGTCTGATCATCATAAAATTAGTAATGGATTTTAACAATGACATGTAGATGGGAACGAGTCATTTTGGGGTCATTCGGTCAAAAAACATGGCCGCCAGCAGGCATCTTTGATTTTACTCTTTGTATGACTAAATCCTTTAGCACGGGCTACAGGTCGTACCTTTAGTCCAATCATCATAAAATTAGTAATGGATGTTAACAATGACATGTAGATGGGAACGAGTCATTTTTGGGTTATTCGGGCAAATAACATGGCCGCCAGCAGCCATCTTGGATTTTACTCTTTGTATGACTAAATCCTTTAGCACGGGCTACAGGTCGTACCTTTGGTCCGATCATCATAAAATTTGTCATGGCTGTTGAAATTGGAATGCAGATGGGAACGAGTCATTTTGGTGTCATTCGGACAAAAAACATGGCCGCCAGTGGCCATCTTGCATTTAAAAATTCAATCCATTAGCACGGGCTACAGGTCGTACTGTTTGTCTGATCGTCATGAAATTTGTCATGGATGTTAATATTGACATGTAGATGGGAACGAGTCATTTTGGGGTCATTTGGCCCAAAAACATGGCCGCCAGCAGCCATCTTGGATTTTACTCTTTGTATGACTAAATTCTTTAGCACGGGCTACAGATCGTACTTTTAGTCTGATCATCATAAAATTTGTCAAGAATGTTAATAATGACATGTAGATGGGAACGAGTCATTTTGGGGTCATTCGGTCAAAAACATGGCCGCCAGCAGGCATCTTTGATTTTACTCTTTGTATGACTAAATCCTTTAGCACGGGCTACAGGTCGTACCTTTATTCTGATAATCCTGAAATTTGTCATGGCTGTTGAAATTGGAATGTAGATGGGAACGAGTCATTTTGGGGTCATTCGGACAAAAAACATGGCCGCCAGTGGCCATCTTTGTTTTCAAAATTCAATCCATTAGCACGGGCCACATGTCGCACTGTTCGTCTGATCATTATGAAATTTGTCATGGATGTTAATATTGACATGTAGATGGGAACGAGTCATTTTGGGGTCATTCGGCCCAAAAACATGGCCGCCAGCAGCCATCTTGGATTTTACTCTTTGTATGACTAAATCCTTTAGCACGGGCTACAGGTCGTACCTTTAGTCCGATCATCATAAAATTTGTCATGGCTGTTGAAACTGGAATGCAGATGGGAACGAGACATTTTGGTGTCATTCGGACAAAAAACATGGCCGCCAGTGGCCATCTTGCATTTAAAAATTCAATCCATTAGCACGGGCTACAGGTCGTACTGTTTGTCTGATCGTCATGAAATTTGTCATGGATGTTAATATTGACATGTAGATGGGAACGAGTCATTTTGGGGTCATTTGGCCCAAAAACATGGCCGCCAGCAGCCATCTTGGATTTTACTCTTTGTATGACTAAATCCTTTAGCACGGGCTACAGGTCGTACCTTTAGTCCGATCATCATAAAATTAGTAATGGATTTTAACAATGACATGTAGATGGGAACGAGTCATTTTTGGGTTATTCGGGCAAATAACATGGCCGCCAGCAGCCATCTTGGATTTTACTCTTTGTATGACTAAATCCTTTAGCACGGGCTACAGGTCGTACCTTTAGTCCGATCATCATAAAATTTGTCATGGCTGTTGAAACTGGAATGTAGATGGGAACGAGTCATTTTGGGGTCATTCGGACAAAAAACATGGCCGCCAGTGGCCATCTTGCATTTAAAAATTCAATCCATTAGCACGGGCTACAGGTCGTACTGTTTGTCTGATCGTCATGAAATTTGTCATGGATGTTAATATTGACATGTAGATGGGAACGAGTCATTTTTGGGTTATTCGGGCAAATAACATGGCCGCCAGCAGCCATCTTGGATTTTACTCTTTGTATGACTAAATCCTTTAGCACGGGCTACAGGTCGTACCTTTGGTCCGATCATCATAAAATTTGTCATGGCTGTTGAAATTGGAATGCAGATGGGAACGAGTCATTTTGGTGTCATTCGGACAAAAAACATGGCCGCCAGTGGCCATCTTGCATTTAAAAATTCAATCCATTAGCACGGGCTACAGGTCGTACTGTTTGTCTGATCGTCATGAAATTTGTCATGGATGTTAATATTGACATGTAGATGGGAACGAGTCATTTTGGGGTCATTTGGCCCAAAAACATGGCCGCCAGCAGCCATCTTGGATTTTACTCTTTGTATGACTAAATTCTTTAGCACGGGCTACAGATCGTACTTTTAGTCTGATCATCATAAAATTTGTCAAGAATGTTAATAATGACATGTAGATGGGAACGAGTCATTTTGGGGTCATTCGGTCAAAAACATGGCCGCCAGCAGGCATCTTTGATTTTACTCTTTGTATGACTAAATCCTTTAGCACGGGCTACAGGTCGTACCTTTATTCTGATAATCCTGAAATTTGTCATGGCTGTTGAAATTGGAATGTAGATGGGAACGAGTCATTTTGGGGTCATTCGGACAAAAAACATGGCCGCCAGTGGCCATCTTTGTTTTCAAAATTCAATCCATTAGCACGGGCCACATGTCGCACTGTTCGTCTGATCATTATGAAATTTGTCATGGATGTTAATATTGACATGTAGATGGGAACGAGTCATTTTGGGGTCATTCGGCCCAAAAACATGGCCGCCAGCAGCCATCTTGGATTTTACTCTTTGTATGACTAAATCCTTTAGCACGGGCTACAGGTCGTACCTTTAGTCCGATCATCATAAAATTTGTCATGGCTGTTGAAACTGGAATGCAGATGGGAACGAGTCATTTTGGTGTCATTCGGACAAAAAACATGGCCGCCAGTGGCCATCTTGCATTTAAAAATTCAATCCATTAGCACGGGCTACAGGTCGTACTGTTTGTCTGATCGTCATGAAATTTGTCATGGATGTTAATATTGACATGTAGATGGGAACGAGTCATTTTGGGGTCATTTGGCCCAAAAACATGGCCGCCAGCAGCCATCTTGGATTTTACTCTTTGTATGACTAAATCCTTTAGCACGGGCTACAGGTCGTACCTTTAGTCCGATCATCATAAAATTAGTAATGGATTTTAACAATGACATGTAGATGGGAACGAGTCATTTTTGGGTTAATCGGGCAAATAACATGGCCGCCAGCAGCCATCTTGGATTTTACTCTTTGTATGACTAAATCCTTTAGCACGGGCTACAGGTCGTACCTTTAGTCCGATCATCATAAAATTTGTCATGGCTGTTGAAACTGGAATGTAGATGGGAACGAGTCATTTTGGGGTCATTCGGACAAAAAACATGGCCGCCAGTGGCCATCTTGCATTTAAAAATTCAATCCATTAGCACGGGCTACAGGTCGTACTGTTTGTCTGATCGTCATGAAATTTGTCATGGATGTTAATATTGACATGTAGATGGGAACGAGTCATTTTGGGGTCATTTGGCCCAAAAACATGGCCGCCAGCAGCCATCTTGGATTTTACTCTTTGTATGACTAAATTCTTTAGCACGGGCTACAGATCGCACTTTTAGTCTGATCATCATAAAATTTGTCAAGAATGTTAATAATGACATGTAGATGGGAACGAGTCATTTTGGGGTCATTCGGCCAAAAAACATGGCCGCCAGCAGGCATCTTTGATTTTACTCTTTGTATGACTAAATCCTTTAGCACGTGCTACAGGTCGTACCTTTAGTCCGATCATCATAAAATTAGTAATGGATGTTAACAATGACATGTAGATGGGAACGAGTCATTTTTGGGTTATTCGGGCAAATAGCATGGCCGCCAGCAGCCATCTTGGATTTTACTCTTTGTATGACTAAATCCTTTAGCACGGGCTACAGGTCGTACCTTTGGTCCGATCATCATAAAATTTGTCATGGCTGTTGAAACTGGAATGCAGATGGGAACGAGTCATTTTGGTGTCATTCGGACAAAAAACATGGCCGCCAGTGGCCATCTTGCATTTAAAAATTCAATCCATTAGCACGGGCTACAGGTCGTACTGTTTGTCTGATTGTCATGAAATTTGTCATGGATGTTAATATTGACATGTAGATGGGAACGAGTCATTTTGGGGTCATTTGGCCCAAAAACATGGCCGCCAGCAGCCATCTTGGATTATACTCTTTGTATGACTAAATCCTTTAGCACGGGCTACAGGTCGTACCTTTAGTCTGATCATCATAAAATTAGTAATGGATTTTAACAATGACATGTAGATGGGAACGAGTCATTTTGGGGTCATTCGGTCAAAAAACATGGCCGCCAGCAGGCATCTTTGATTTTACTCTTTGTATGACTAAATCCTTTAGCACGGGCTACAGGTCGTACCTTTAGTCCAATCATCATAAAATTAGTAATGGATGTTAACAATGACATGTAGATGGGAACGAGTCATTTTTGGGTTATTCGGGCAAATAACATGGCCGCCAGCAGCCATCTTGGATTTTACTCTTTGTATGACTAAATCCTTTAGCACGGGCTACAGGTCGTACCTTTGGTCCGATCATCATAAAATTTGTCATGGCTGTTGAAATTGGAATGCAGATGGGAACGAGTCATTTTGGTGTCATTCGGACAAAAAACATGGCCGCCAGTGGCCATCTTGCATTTAAAAATTCAATCCATTAGCACGGGCTACAGGTCGTACTGTTTGTCTGATCGTCATGAAATTTGTCATGGATGTTAATATTGACATGTAGATGGGAACGAGTCATTTTGGGGTCATTTGGCCCAAAAACATGGCCGCCAGCAGCCATCTTGGATTTTACTCTTTGTATGACTAAATTCTTTAGCACGGGCTACAGATCGTACTTTTAATCTGATCATCATAAAATTTGTCAAGAATGTTAATAATGACATGTAGATGGGAACGAGTCATTTTTGGGTTATTCGGGCAAATAACATGGCCGCCAGCAGCCATCTTGGATTTTACTCTTTGTATGACTAAATCCTTTAGCACGGGCTACAGGTCGTACCTTTAGTCCGATCATCATAAAATTTGTCATGGCTGTTGAAACTGGAATGCAGATGGGAACGAGTCATTTTGGTGTCATTCGGACAAAAAACATGGCCGCCAGTGGCCATCTTGCATTTAAAAATTCAATCCATTAGCACGGGCTACAGGTCGTACTGTTTGTCTGATTGTCATGAAATTTGTCATGGATGTTAATATTGACATGTAGATGGGAACGAGTCATTTTGGGGTCATTTGGCCCAAAAACATGGCCGCCAGCAGCCATCTTGGATTTTACTCTTTGTATGACTAAATTCTTTAGCACGGGCTACAGATCGTACTTTTAGTCTGATCATCATAAAATTTGTCAAGAATGTTAATAATGACATGTAGATGGGAACGAGTCATTTTGGGGTCATTCGGTCAAAAAACATGGCCGCCAGCAGGCATCTTTGATTTTACTCTTTGTATGACTAAATCCTTTAGCACGGGCTACAGGTCGTACCTTTAGTCTGATAATCCTGAAATTTGTCATGGCTGTTGAAATTGGAATGTAGATGGGAACGAGTCATTTTGGGGTCATTCGGACAAAAAACATGGCCGCCAGTGGCCATCTTTGTTTTCAAAATTCAATCCATTAGCACGGGCCACATGTCGCACTGTTCGTCTGATCATTATGAAATTTGTCATGGATGTTAATATTGACATGTAGATGGGAACGAGTCATTTTGGGGTCATTCGGCCCAAAAACATGGCCGCCAGCAGCCATCTTGGATTTTACTCTTTGTATGACTAAATCCTTTAGCACGGGCTACAGGTCGTACCTTTAGTCCGATCATCATAAAATTTGTCATGGCTGTTGAAACTGGAATGCAGATGGGAACGAGTCATTTTGGTGTCATTCGGACAAAAAACATGGCCGCCAGTGGCCATCTTGCATTTAAAAATTCAATCCATTAGCACGGGCTACAGGTCGTACTGTTTGTCTGATTGTCATGAAATTTGTCATGGATGTTAATATTGACATGTAGATGGGAACGAGTCATTTTGGGGTCATTTGGCCCAAAAACATGGCCGCCAACAGCCATCTTGGATTATACTCTTTGTATGACTAAATCCTTTAGCACGGGCTACAGGTCGTACCTTTAGTCTGATCATCATAAAATTAGTAATGGATTTTAACAATGACATGTAGATGGGAACGAGTCATTTTGGGGTCATTCGGTCAAAAAACATGGCCGCCAGCAGGCATCTTTGATTTTACTCTTTGTATGACTAAATCCTTTAGCACGGGCTACAGGTCGTACCTTTAGTCCAATCATCATAAAATTAGTAATGGATGTTAACAATGACATGTAGATGGGAACGAGTCATTTTTGGGTTATTCGGGCAAATAACATGGCCGCCAGCAGCCATCTTGGATTTTACTCTTTGTATGACTAAATCCTTTAGCACGGGCTACAGGTCGTACCTTTGGTCCGATCATCATAAAATTTGTCATGGCTGTTGAAATTGGAATGCAGATGGGAACGAGTCATTTTGGTGTCATTCGGACAAAAAACATGGCCGCCAGTGGCCATCTTGCATTTAAAAATTCAATCCATTAGCACGGGCTACAGGTCGTACTGTTTGTCTGATCGTCATGAAATTTGTCATGGATGTTAATATTGACATGTAGATGGGAACGAGTCATTTTGGGGTCATTTGGCCCAAAAACATGGCCGCCAGCAGCCATCTTGGATTTTACTCTTTGTATGACTAAATTCTTTAGCACGGGCTACAGATCGTACTTTTAGTCTGATCATCATAAAATTTGTCAAGAATGTTAATAATGACATGTAGATGGGAACGAGTCATTTTGGGGTCATTCGGTCAAAAACATGGCCGCCAGCAGGCATCTTTGATTTTACTCTTTGTATGACTAAATCCTTTAGCACGGGCTACAGGTCGTACCTTTATTCTGATAATCCTGAAATTTGTCATGGCTGTTGAAATTGGAATGTAGATGGGAACGAGTCATTTTGGGGTCATTCGGACAAAAAACATGGCCGCCAGTGGCCATCTTTGTTTTCAAAATTCAATCCATTAGCACGGGCCACATGTCGCACTGTTCGTCTGATCATTATGAAATTTGTCATGGATGTTAATATTGACATGTAGATGGGAACGAGTCATTTTGGGGTCATTCGGCCCAAAAACATGGCCGCCAGCAGCCATCTTGGATTTTACTCTTTGTATGACTAAATCCTTTAGCACGGGCTACAGGTCGTACCTTTAGTCCGATCATCATAAAATTTGTCATGGCTGTTGAAACTGGAATGCAGATGGGAACGAGTCATTTTGGTGTCATTCGGACAAAAAACATGGCCGCCAGTGGCCATCTTGCATTTAAAAATTCAATCCATTAGCACGGGCTACAGGTCGTACTGTTTGTCTGATCGTCATGAAATTTGTCATGGATGTTAATATTGACATGTAGATGGGAACGAGTCATTTTGGGGTCATTTGGCCCAAAAACATGGCCGCCAGCAGCCATCTTGGATTTTACTCTTTGTATGACTAAATCCTTTAGCACGGGCTACAGGTCGTACCTTTAGTCCGATCATCATAAAATTAGTAATGGATTTTAACAATGACATGTAGATGGGAACGAGTCATTTTTGGGTTAATCGGGCAAATAACATGGCCGCCAGCAGCCATCTTGGATTTTACTCTTTGTATGACTAAATCCTTTAGCACGGGCTACAGGTCGTACCTTTAGTCCGATCATCATAAAATTTGTCATGGCTGTTGAAACTGGAATGTAGATGGGAACGAGTCATTTTGGGGTCATTCGGACAAAAAACATGGCCGCCAGTGGCCATCTTGCATTTAAAAATTCAATCCATTAGCACGGGCTACAGGTCGTACTGTTTGTCTGATCGTCATGAAATTTGTCATGGATGTTAATATTGACATGTAGATGGGAACGAGTCATTTTGGGGTCATTTGGCCCAAAAACATGGCCGCCAGCAGCCATCTTGGATTTTACTCTTTGTATGACTAAATTCTTTAGCACGGGCTACAGATCGCACTTTTAGTCTGATCATCATAAAATTTGTCAAGAATGTTAATAATGACATGTAGATGGGAACGAGTCATTTTGGGGTCATTCGGCCAAAAAACATGGCCGCCAGCAGGCATCTTTGATTTTACTCTTTGTATGACTAAATCCTTTAGCACGTGCTACAGGTCGTACCTTTAGTCCGATCATCATAAAATTAGTAATGGATGTTAACAATGACATGTAGATGGGAACGAGTCATTTTTGGGTTATTCGGGCAAATAGCATGGCCGCCAGCAGCCATCTTGGATTTTACTCTTTGTATGACTAAATCCTTTAGCACGGGCTACAGGTCGTACCTTTGGTCCGATCATCATAAAATTTGTCATGGCTGTTGAAACTGGAATGCAGATGGGAACGAGTCATTTTGGTGTCATTCGGACAAAAAACATGGCCGCCAGTGGCCATCTTGCATTTAAAAATTCAATCCATTAGCACGGGCTACAGGTCGTACTGTTTGTCTGATTGTCATGAAATTTGTCATGGATGTTAATATTGACATGTAGATGGGAACGAGTCATTTTGGGGTCATTTGGCCCAAAAACATGGCCGCCAGCAGCCATCTTGGATTATACTCTTTGTATGACTAAATCCTTTAGCACGGGCTACAGGTCGTACCTTTAGTCTGATCATCATAAAATTAGTAATGGATTTTAACAATGACATGTAGATGGGAACGAGTCATTTTGGGGTCATTCGGTCAAAAAACATGGCCGCCAGCAGGCATCTTTGATTTTACTCTTTGTATGACTAAATCCTTTAGCACGGGCTACAGGTCGTACCTTTAGTCCAATCATCATAAAATTAGTAATGGATGTTAACAATGACATGTAGATGGGAACGAGTCATTTTTGGGTTATTCGGGCAAATAACATGGCCGCCAGCAGCCATCTTGGATTTTACTCTTTGTATGACTAAATCCTTTAGCACGGGCTACAGGTCGTACCTTTGGTCCGATCATCATAAAATTTGTCATGGCTGTTGAAATTGGAATGCAGATGGGAACGAGTCATTTTGGTGTCATTCGGACAAAAAACATGGCCGCCAGTGGCCATCTTGCATTTAAAAATTCAATCCATTAGCACGGGCTACAGGTCGTACTGTTTGTCTGATCGTCATGAAATTTGTCATGGATGTTAATATTGACATGTAGATGGGAACGAGTCATTTTGGGGTCATTTGGCCCAAAAACATGGCCGCCAGCAGCCATCTTGGATTTTACTCTTTGTATGACTAAATTCTTTAGCACGGGCTACAGATCGTACTTTTAATCTGATCATCATAAAATTTGTCAAGAATGTTAATAATGACATGTAGATGGGAACGAGTCATTTTTGGGTTATTCGGGCAAATAACATGGCCGCCAGCAGCCATCTTGGATTTTACTCTTTGTATGACTAAATCCTTTAGCACGGGCTACAGGTCGTACCTTTAGTCCGATCATCATAAAATTTGTCATGGCTGTTGAAACTGGAATGCAGATGGGAACGAGTCATTTTGGTGTCATTCGGACAAAAAACATGGCCGCCAGTGGCCATCTTGCATTTAAAAATTCAATCCATTAGCACGGGCTACAGGTCGTACTGTTTGTCTGATTGTCATGAAATTTGTCATGGATGTTAATATTGACATGTAGATGGGAACGAGTCATTTTGGGGTCATTTGGCCCAAAAACATGGCCGCCAGCAGCCATCTTGGATTTTACTCTTTGTATGACTAAATTCTTTAGCACGGGCTACAGATCGTACTTTTAGTCTGATCATCATAAAATTTGTCAAGAATGTTAATAATGACATGTAGATGGGAACGAGTCATTTTGGGGTCATTCGGTCAAAAAACATGGCCGCCAGCAGGCATCTTTGATTTTACTCTTTGTATGACTAAATCCTTTAGCACGGGCTACAGGTCGTACCTTTAGTCTGATAATCCTGAAATTTGTCATGGCTGTTGAAATTGGAATGTAGATGGGAACGAGTCATTTTGGGGTCATTCGGACAAAAAACATGGCCGCCAGTGGCCATCTTTGTTTTCAAAATTCAATCCATTAGCACGGGCCACATGTCGCACTGTTCGTCTGATCATTATGAAATTTGTCATGGATGTTAATATTGACATGTAGATGGGAACGAGTCATTTTGGGGTCATTCGGCCCAAAAACATGGCCGCCAGCAGCCATCTTGGATTTTACTCTTTGTATGACTAAATCCTTTAGCACGGGCTACAGGTCGTACCTTTAGTCCGATCATCATAAAATTTGTCATGGCTGTTGAAACTGGAATGCAGATGGGAACGAGTCATTTTGGTGTCATTCGGACAAAAAACATGGCCGCCAGTGGCCATCTTGCATTTAAAAATTCAATCCATTAGCACGGGCTACAGGTCGTACTGTTTGTCTGATTGTCATGAAATTTGTCATGGATGTTAATATTGACATGTAGATGGGAACGAGTCATTTTGGGGTCATTTGGCCCAAAAACATGGCCGCCAACAGCCATCTTGGATTATACTCTTTGTATGACTAAATCCTTTAGCACGGGCTACAGGTCGTACCTTTAGTCTGATCATCATAAAATTAGTAATGGATTTTAACAATGACATGTAGATGGGAACGAGTCATTTTGGGGTCATTCGGGGTCAAAAAAACATGGCCGCCAGCAGGCATCTTTGATTTTACTCTTTGTATGACTAAATCCTTTAGCACGGGCTACTAGGTCGTACCTTTATGTCCAATCATCATAAAATTAGTAATGGATGTTAACAATGGACATGTAGATGGGAAACGAGTCATTTTTGGGTTATTCGGGCAAATAACATGGCCGCCAGCAGCCATCTTGGATTTTACTCTTTGTATGACTAAATCCTTTAGCACGGGCTACAGGTCGTACCTTTGGTCCGATCATCATAAAATTTGTCATGGCTGTTGAAATTGGAATGCAGATGGGAACGAGTCATTTTGGTGTCATTCGGACAAAAAACATGGCCGCCAGTGGCCATCTTGCATTTAAAAAATTCAATCCATTAGCACGGGCTACAGGTCGTACTGTTTGTCTGATCGTCATGAAATTTGTCATGGATGTTAATATTGACATGTAGATGGGAACGAGTCATTTTGGGGTCATTTGGCCCAAAAACATGGCCGCCAGCAGCCATCTTGGATTTTACTCTTTGTATGACTAAATTCTTTAGCACGGGCTACAGATCGTACTTTTAGTCTGATCATCATAAAATTTGTCAAGAATGTTAATAATGACATGTAGATGGGAACGAGTCATTTTGGGGTCATTCGGTCAAAAACATGGCCGCCAGCAGGCATCTTTGATTTTACTCTTTGTATGACTAAATCCTTTAGCACGGGCTACAGGTCGTACCTTTATTCTGATAATCCTGAAATTTGTCATGGCTGTTGAAATTGGAATGTAGATGGGAACGAGTCATTTTGGGGTCATTCGGACAAAAAACATGGCCGCCAGTGGCCATCTTTGTTTTCAAAATTCAATCCATTAGCACGGGCCACATGTCGCACTGTTCGTCTGATCATTATGAAATTTGTCATGGATGTTAATATTGACATGTAGATGGGAACGAGTCATTTTGGGGTCATTCGGCCCAAAAACATGGCCGCCAGCAGCCATCTTGGATTTTACTCTTTGTATGACTAAATCCTTTAGCACGGGCTACAGGTCGTACCTTTAGTCCGATCATCATAAAATTTGTCATGGCTGTTGAAACTGGAATGCAGATGGGAACGAGTCATTTTGGTGTCATTCGGACAAAAACATGGCCGCCAGTGGCCATCTTGCATTTAAAAATTCAATCCATTAGCACGGGCTACAGGTCGTACTGTTTGTCTGATCGTCATGAAATTTGTCATGGATGTTAATATTGACATGTAGATGGGAACGAGTCATTTTGGGGTCATTTGGCCCAAAAACATGGCCGCCAGCAGCCATCTTGGATTTTACTCTTTGTATGACTAAATCCTTTAGCACGGGCTACAGGTCGTACCTTTAGTCCGATCATCATAAAATTAGTAATGGATTTTAACAATGACATGTAGATGGGAACGAGTCATTTTTGGGTTATTCGGGCAAATAACATGGCCGCCAGCAGCCATCTTGGATTTTACTCTTTGTATGACTAAATCCTTTAGCACGGGCTACAGGTCGTAACCTTTAGTCCGATCATCATAAAATTTGTCATGGCTGTTGAAACTGGAATGTAGATGGGAACGAGTCATTTTAGGGGTCATTCGGGACAAAAAACATGGCCCGCCAGTGGCCATCTTGCATTTTAAAAATTCAATCCATTAGCACGGGCTACAGGTCGTACTGTTTGTCTGATCGTCATGAAATTTGTCATGGATGTTAATATTGACATGTAGATGGGAACGAGTCATTTTTGGGTTATTCGGGCAAATAACATGGCCGCCAGCAGCCATCCTTGGATTTTACTCTTTGTATGACTAAATCCTTTAGCACGGGCTACAGGTCGTACCTTTGGTCCCGATCATCATAAAATTTGTCATGGCTGTTGAAATTGAGAATGCAGATGGGAACGAGTCATTTTGGTGTCATTCGGACAAAAAACATGGCCGCCAGTGGCCATCTTGCATTTAAAAATTCAATCCATTAGCACGGGCTACAGGTCGTACTGTTTTGTCTGATCGTCATGAAATTTGTCATGGATGTTAATATTGACATGTAGATGGGAACGAGTCATTTTGGGGTCATTTGGCCCAAAAACATGGCCGCCAGCAGCCATCTTGGATTTTACTCTTTGTATGACTAAATTCTTTAGCACGGGCTACAGATCGTACTTTTAGTCTGATCATCATAAAATTTGTCAAGAATGTTAATAATGACATGTAGATGGGAACGAGTCATTTTGGGGTCATTCCGGTCAAAAACATGGCCGCCAGCAGGCATCTTTGATTTTACTCTTTGTATGACTAAATCCTTTAGCACGGGCTACAGGTCGTACCTTTATTCTGATAATCCTGAAATTTGTCATGGCTGTTGAAATTGGAATGTAGATGGGAACGAGTCATTTTGGGGTCATTCGGACAAAAAACATGGCCGCCAGTGGCCATCTTTGTTTTCAAAATTCAATCCATTAGCACGGGCCACATGTCGCACTGTTCGTCTGATCATTATGAAATTTGTCATGGATGTTAATATTGACATGTAGATGGGAACGAGTCATTTTGGGTCATTCGGCCCAAAAACATGGCCGCCAGCAGCCATCTTGGATTTTACTCTTTGTATGACTAAATCCTTTAGCACGGGCTACAGGTCGTACCTTTAGTCCGATCATCATAAAATTTGTCATGGCTGTTGAAACTGGAATGCAGATGGGGAACGAGTCATTTTGGTGTCATTCGGAACAAAAAACATGGCCGCCAGTGGCCATCTTGCATTTAAAAATTCAATCCATTAGCACGGGCTACAGGTCGTACTGTTTGTCTGATCGTCATGAAATTTGTCATGGATGTTAATATTGACATGTAGATGGGAACGAGTCATTTTGGGGTCATTTGGCCCAAAAACATGGCCGCCAGCAGCCATCTTGGATTTTACTCTTTGTATGACTAAATCCTTTAGCACGGGCTACAGGTCGTACCTTTAGTCCGATCATCATAAAATTAGTAATGGATTTTAACAATGACATGTAGATGGGAACGAGTCATTTTTGGGTTAATCGGGCAAATAACATGGCCGCCAGCAGCCATCTTGGATTTTACTCTTTGTATGACTAAATCCTTTAGCACGGGCTACAGGTCGTACCTTTAGTCCGATCATCATAAAATTTGTCATGGCTGTTGAAACTGGAATGTAGATGGGAACGAGTCATTTTGGGGTCATTCGGACAAAAAAACATGGCCGCCAGTGGCCATCTTGCATTTAAAAATTCAATCCATTAGCACGGGCTACAGGTCGTACTGTTTGTCTGATCGTCATGAAATTTGTCATGGATGTTAATATTGACATGTAGATGGGAACGAGTCATTTTGGGGTCATTTGGCCCAAAAACATGGCCGCCAGCAGCCATCTTGGATTTTACTCTTTGTATGACTAAATTCTTTAGCACGGGCTACAGATCGCACTTTTAGTCTGATCATCATAAAAATTTGTCAAGAATGTTAATAATGACATGTAGATGGGAACGAGTCATTTTGGGGTCATTCGGCCAAAAAAACATGGCCGCCAGCAGGCATCTTTGATTTTACTCTTTGTATGACTAAATCCTTTAGCACGTGCTACAGGTCGTACCTTTAGTCCGATCATCATAAAATTAGAAATGGATGTTAACAATGACATGTAGATGGGAACGAGTCATTTTTGGGTTATTCGGGCAAATAGCATGGCCGCCAGCAGCCATCTTGGATTTTACTCTTTGTATGACTAAATCCTTTAGCACGGGCTACAGGTCGTACCTTTGGTCCGATCATCATAAAATTTGTCATGGCTGTTGAAACTGGAATGCAGATGGGAACGAGTCATTTTGGTGTCATTCGGACAAAAAACATGGCCGCCAGTGGCCATCTTGCATTTAAAAAATTCAATCCATTAGCACGGGCTACAGGTCGTACTGTTTGTCTGATTGTCATGAAATTTGTCATGGATGTTAATATTGACATGTAGATGGGAACGAGTCATTTTGGGGTCATTTGGCCCAAAAACATGGCCGCCAGCAGCCATCTTGGATTATACTCTTTGTATGACTAAATCCTTTAGCACGGGCT
>CP136061.1:5743911-6188891 GCA_032622095.1 Siphonodentalium dalli
TCCATATGAGGGAAGCAAGCCCTCGGTGCCCCCATATTCACACTATATGATCATGGAAATACTATAGATTTGTGCAAGAGCTGCTGATTTAATAAGAAAAACTAGAGCTTCAGGACTGAGACACCAAAGCTCCAGTAATTACACACCATTTTTTGGACAGGGATGCTGATAATATGAAAATAGGGTTTTTTCCCACTGATTTAAGTCAATAAGTAAACCATACAGTAATGCTCTAATTAATCGACTCCTTAACCACAGCAGAATTATGGATAACTTTTCAGGATTTAGTCGGAAATATGACTTGTTGCCATTCATCGGAAAGCTCTCGAGAGCTTTTCGATGAATGGCAACAAACCATATTTCCGACTAAATCCTGAAAAGTTACCCATAATTCTGCTGTGGTTAAGAAGTCGATTAAATAGAGCATTACTGTATGAGGTAAGAAAGCCCTCATGCAGTGACACCGCATGCATGTTAGGATATTACCATAGTAAAGGATAAAATCTGTGCAAAAATACATTAAAAACATCATACAAAACATTACTACTCTTGAGTGCCTAATAAACATACATGTACGATTATTAAAATCGAGGTAAATTTCCCACCTGTACGATCGTTAATTGGTCCTGTACGTTTATTAAATTAACCAAAAGAAATAATTCACCAATCATAAATTGTGTTATTCATAGATAAATGAACTCTGATTGTTGACAGTGATCAGCACACTGTAGATTCGCAGACCTGGCTATCCATCAAAACTATTTCTGTCACATGGCATCAATAAACCAGTCAGATGGTGCGTTTTGTTGGGATGTATGGTACTAAGATATCCAGTCTGAACGTTTATTCCGCCCTGTACTATTATTCAGTTACGCACCATTTTCCAACCTGTATTATTATTCCACCCTGTACTTTTATTAGGCTCTCAAGAGTAGAGTTCCGGGAAGGCGACATCAATTCTTTGGATAGAGGGGTGCTGATAATATGTAATTAGGGGATTCTCCTTGTTGAACACATATATACTCACAGTTTGACTGTTGTGTACAGGTCAAAATTAGCCCAATGCTCATCTTCTGTTGCTAGGTGATATACACCAGGTCATGCTAATAGTCTATGGCTAGGTTAGATAGTAGTCACAATTACGCTTAAGCGCAATTGATTGCGCTTAAGCGTAATTAATCACGCTTAAGCGTAAATGCCCTATTTGTGCTTAAGCACATTGTGACATGTCAGTGTTTACATTCTGTTATTTTGATGGATTTTAAGGATAAATGACACGTAGGTGAGTGGATGGTTTCACACTTGTATTTATATATTTAGTTGATAAATACATGTGCGTTGGTCCTAATTGTTACTTTTATAGGAATCATAGTGGTCTATATTGTATCTCACGTGACTTTGTTATTGAAATCAAGCTTTCCGATTGGTTGGCTACTCGACTCTATTAGTCGTAGTTGTATACTACGCCTTCAAGTCTCTCCCATCGTGCACTATGCATATGTAGTTTTGACTACTAAAAATAGTAACGAACACTACATCAAACTAATTTGTTCTGAAACTACTTGTTATTTCGCCGCTGATCCAAATTAAAGCTTCAGTAAGGCGAACATCAATTGTCTGAACTTAGTAAAAGTTGAAAATAGTAGTTAAGAGGAATTTAAAAAAAAAAAGAAGGAATTTAAATTTTGTTTTTTTACATATTTTTTTTTTCTTTTAAAAAAAATGGTGTTTGCCCACTGGTTTGCCTTTAATTTCTGCATTTGTTCGATACAATATAATAATTAGAGCATGACTTGTTGTGAAATATTACGCCGATATAGTGCATATATAGTACGGTTGTGTAGTTCACGACGCGAAGCGTCGTGAACTACACAACCTCACTATGCACTATATCGGCGTATTTCACTCCAAGCCATGCTCTATTTATTAAATATTGTTTCAAGGCCATGCAAGATGGATCTTACATGGCGTCAGATCTTGGCACTCCCATGAAACATACATAATTTACCAGCTAGTTTATAGATCGACGTACGTGTTTTGGGTTGTCCATACGTAACTGACGTAATCATATTAGGTTATATGTCAGAAATATACAAATTCAATGTTTTTATTTCTATTAAAATAAACACAAAACTATCTAAATTTGTCACACTGCAGAAGAAGGATGAAGTCAAGCTGAAAACGATGGAGTAACATACAAATAATGGAGGAAGCAAAACAAGAGGTCACAGTAAGAAGATTAGGAAGAAAGGATATAACACCACCTTATGCATGAACAATTTTACAGCCAGAAGTACTAACAATTGGAATAGTCTCCCTGAGGCTGAACATTTGGTGTCGGCCGGTTCGGTGAATGATCTTAAATCAATTTTAAATGACCACTATTAATAAAACAAATCAGATCCTTGGTGTCATAAACAGGAATTTCACCGAACTAAGTTCAGATACTTTCACGAGACTCTATCACTCTTCAATGGTGCGGCCAATAATAGATTACGGTCACTGCATATGGAGCCCTCACCTGCTTAAACATTCGAGGGCATTAGAAAGTGTACAGAGACGCGCAACCCACATGATTCCGTGGCTGCGGAAATATCCATATGAACACCGGCTCATTATTCTAGATCTCATGTCCCTAAAATATAGGAGACTTCGTGGCGACCTGATAGAGGTGTACAAGATAAAAATGGGACATTATAATATCGACCACGATATGCTATTTCCTGCTGCGACTTATACATCAACGAGGGGACATGATCCCCTCATAAACTTATGATTGACCGCAGTAGCAGAGACATAAGAAAGTACTTTTTCACCCAGAGAATTCGACCTGTGTGGAATGCTCTTCCTAGCCAAATAGTTAATGCCAAATCATTGGACCAATTTAAGGAATTAGTGCAAGACTATCATTTCACCAGTATAAAATATCAAACAGACTTCACATGAACATTTACCTGTATTTACCTGTATTCTTGAGCCTTATAAGCTTTCGCTTGTTGTGGCTAATACGTTAGTCCTTGATTTCAAATTTGTGTTGCGCATGTCATTGAAATCGTAGTGGAATTTATTTTCTTTGTCTCTCCATTGGTCATTAAGAATTGATTTAAATTCATTGATCGTTATACCTGGAATTCTGATGAACATGTAAATCAATTGTTATTGTATAATACACAGAAATTGGAATCACTGACCTTTATGCAATTTTTTGAGATTTTTTTGGAGTTGCCTATAACTCCAAAAAAATCTCAAAAAATTGCATAAAGGTCAGTGATTCCAATTTCTGTGGTATAATATGTAAGCACCGGAACTAAGAGTCATACAGGGCAGCGGCTATTCGCCATCGGATGGCAAATAGCGATTCTACCGATATGCGCTATTTGCCATCCGATGGTATTTTAAATAAAAGAAAACATATAATATCATCACAATACGCTATTATAACGAGGATTCCTACCGCCTTCGTGATCATTAGGCCCAGTTGACGGTCGGTTGACCACCTACAGATATCATGGGGGGGGGGGGGATGGCAAATAAGAAATCGACAAATTTTGAAGGAAATTTCGTATAGTTTGAACATTTAGTGGCACAAGCTGTCGCTATATGGCCACATAATCACCATTTGAACCCGCCTTACTGAAAAACCGGACCAGTTGACCGTCGGTTGACCACCAACAGATATCATGGGGGGATGGCAAATAAGAAATCGACAAATTTTGAAGGAAATTTCGTATAGTTTGAACATTTAGTGGCACAAGCTGTCGCTATAAGGCCACACAATCATCATTTGTACCAGCCTTACTGAAAACCTGGACCAGTTGACCGTCGGTTGACCACCCACAGATATCCTGGGGGGATGGCAAATAAGGAATCGACAAATTTTGAAGGAAATTTCGTATAGTTTGAACATTTAGTGGCACAAACTGTCGCTATATGGCCGCATAATCATCATTTGTACCCGCCTTACTGAAAACCCGGACCAGTTGACCGTCGGTTGACCACCTACAGATATCATGGGGGGATGGCAAATAAGAAATCGACAAATTTTGAAGGAAATTTCGTATAGTTTGAACATTTAGTGGCACAAGCTGTCGCTATATGGCCACATAATCACCATTTGAACCCGCCTTACTGAAAACCCGGACCAGTTGACCGTCGGTTGACCACCCACAAATATCCTGGGGGGGGGATGGCAAATAAGAAATCGACAAATTTTGAAGGAAATTTCGTATAGTTTGAACATTTAGTGGCACAAGCTGTCGCTATATGGCCACATAATCACCATTTGTACCCGCCTTACTGAAAACCCGGACCAGTTGAACGTCGGTTGACCACCCACAGATATCCTGGGGGGATGGCAAATAAGAAATCGACAAATTTTGAAGGAAATTTCGTATAGTTTGAACATTTAGTGGCACAAGCTGTCGCTATATGGCCACTTAATCATCATTTGTACCCGCCTTACTGAAAACCCGGACCAGTTGACCGTCGGTTGACCACCCACAGATATCCTGGGGGGATGGCAAATAAGAAATCGACAAATTTTGAAGGAAATTTCGTATAGTTTGAACATTTAGTGGCGCAAGCTGTCGCTATATGGCCACATAATCATCATTTGTACCCGCCTTACTGAAAACCCGGACCAGTTGACGTCGGTTGACCACCCACAGATATCCTGGGGGGATGGCAAATAAGAAATCGACAAATTTTGAAGGAAATTTCGTATAGTTTGAACATTTAGTGGCACAAACTGTCGCTATATGGCCACATAATCATCATTAGTACCCGCCTTACTGAAAACCCGGACCAGTTGACCGTCAGTTGACCACCCACAGATATCCTGGGGGGATGGCAAATAAGAAATCGACAAATTTTGAAGGAAATTTCGTATAGTTTGAACATTTAGTGGCACAAGCTGTCGCTATATGGCCACATAATCATCATTTGTACCCGCCTTACTGAAAACCCGGACCAGTTGACCGTCGGTTGACCACCCACAGATATCCTGGAGGGATGGCAAATAAGGAATCGACAAATTTTGAAGGAAATTTCGTATAGTTTGAACATTTAGTGGCACAAGCTGTCGCTATATGGCCACATAATCATCATTTGTACCCACCTTACTGAAAACCCGGACCAGTTGACCGTCGGTTGACCACCCACAGATATCCTGGGGGGATGGCAAATAAGAAATCGACAAATTTTGAAGGAAATTTCGTATAGTTTGAACATTTAGTGGCACAAGCTGTCGCTATATGGCCACATAATCATCATTTGTACCCGCCTTACTGAAAACCCGGACCAGTTGACCGTCGGTTGACCACCCACAGATATCCTGGGGGGATGGCAAATAAGGAATCGACAAATTTTGAAGGAAATTTCGTATAGTTTGAACATTTAGTGGCACAAGCTATCGCTATATGGCCACATAATCATCATTTGTACCCGCCTTACTGAAAACCCGGACCAGTTGACCGTCGGTTGACCACCTACAAATATCATGGGGGGATGGCAAATAAGAAATCGACAAATTTTGAAGGAAATTTCGTATAGTTTGAACATTTAGTGGCACAAGCTGTCGCTATATGGCCACATAATCACCATTTGAACCAGCCTTACTGAAAACCCGGACCAGTTGACCGTCGGTTGACCACCCACAGATATCCTGGGGGGATGGCAAATAAGAAATCGACATATTTTGAAGGAAATTTCGTATAGTTTGAACATTTAGTGGCACAAGCTATCGCTATATGGCCACATAATCATCATTTGTACCCGCCTTACTGAAAACCCCGACCAGTTGACCGTCGGTTGACCACCCACAGATATCCTGGGGGGATGGCAAATAAGGAATCGACAAATTTTGAAGGAAATTTCGTATAGTTTGAACATTTAGTGGCACAAGCTGTCGCTATATGGCCACATAATCATCATTTGTACCCACCTTACTGAAAACCCGGACCAGTTGACCGTCGGTTGACCACCCACAGATATCCTGGGGGGATGGCAAATAAGAAATCGACAAATTTTGAAGGAAATTTCGTATAGTTTGAACATTTAGTGGCACAAGCTGTCGCTATATGGCCACATAATCATCATTTGTACCCGCCTTACTGAAAACCCGGACCAGTTGACCGTCGGTTGACCACCCACAGATATCCTGGGGGGATGGCAAATAAGGAATCGACAAATTTTGAAGGAAATTTCGTATAGTTTGAACATTTAGTGGCACAAGCTGTCGCTATATGGCCACATAATCATCATTTGTACCCGCCTTACTGAAAACCCGGACCAGTTGACCGTCGGTTGACCACCTACAAATATCATGGGGGGATGGCAAATAAGAAATCGACAAATTTTGAAGGAAATTTCGTATAGTTTGAACATTTAGTGGCACAAGCTGTCGCTATATGGCCACATAATCACCATTTGAACCAGCCTTACTGAAAACCCGGACCAGTTGACCGTCGGTTGACCACCCACAGATATCCTGGGGGGATGGCAAATAAGAAATCGACATATTTTGAAGGAAATTTCGTATAGTTTGAACATTTAGTGGCACAAGCTATCGCTATATGGCCACATAATCATCATTTGTACCCGCCTTACTGAAAACCCCGACCAGTTGACCGTCGGTTGACCACCCACAGATATCCTGGGGGGATGGCAAATAAGGAATCGACAAATTTTGAAGGAAATTTCGTATAGTTTGAACATTTAGTGGCACAAGCTGTCGCTATATGGCCACATAATCATCATTAGTACCCGCCTTACTGAAAACCCGGACCAGTTGACCGTCGGTTGACCACCTACAGATATCATGGGGGGATGGCAAATAAGAAATCGACAAATTTTGAAGGAAATTTCGTATAGTTTGAACATTTAGTGGCACAAGCTCTCGCTATATGGCCACATAATCACCATGTGTACCCGCCTTACTGAAAACCCGGACCAGTTGACCGTCGGTTGACCACCCACAGATATCCTGGGGGGATGGCAAATAAGAAATCGACAAATTTTGAAGGAAATTTCGTATAGTTTGAACATTTAGTGGCACAAGCTGTCGCTATATGGCCACATAATCATCATTTGTACCCGTCTTACTGAAAACCCGGACCAGTTGACCGTCGGTTGACCACCCACAGATATCCTGGGGGGATGGCAAATAAGGAATCGACAAATTTTGAAGGAAATTTCGTATAGTTTGAACATTTAGTGGCACAAGCTGTCGCTATATGGCCACATAATCATCATGTGTACCCGCCTTACTGAAAACCCGGACCAGTTGACCGTCGGTTGACCACCTACAAATATCATGGGGGGATGGCAAATAAGAAATCGACAAATTTTGAAGGAAATTTCGTATAGTTTGAACATTTAGTGGCACAAGCTGTCGCTATATGGCCACATAATCACCATTTGAACCAGCCTTACTGAAAACCCGGACCAGTTGACCGTCGGTTGACCACCCACAGATATCCTGGGGGATGGCAAATAAGAAATCGACAAATTTTGAAGGAAATTTCGTATAGTTTGAACATTTAGTGGCACAAGCTGTCGCTATATGGCCACATAATCATCATTTGTACCCGCCTTACTGAAAACCCGGACCAGTTGACCGTCGGTTGACCACCCACAGATATCCTGGGGGGATGGCAAATAAGGAATCGACAAATTTTGAAGGATATTTCGTATAGTTTGAACATTTAGTGGCACAAGCTGTCGCTATATGGCCACATAATCATCATTTGTACCCGCCTTACTGAAAACCCGGACCAGTTGACCGTCGGTTGACCACCCACAGATATCCTGGGGGGATGGCAAATAAGGAATCGACAATTTTGAAGGAAATTTCGTATAGTTTGAACATTTAGTGGCACAAGCTGTCGCTATATGGCCACATAATCATCATTTGTACCCGCCTTACTGAAAACCCGGACCAGTTGACCGTCGGTTGACCACCTACAGATATCATGGGGGGATGGCAAATAAGAAATCGACAAATTTTGAAGGAAATTTCGTATAGTTTGAACATTTAGTGGCACAAGCTGTCGCTATATGGCCACATAATCACCATTTGTACCCGCCTTACTGAAAACCCTGACCAGTTGAACGTCGGTTGACCACCCACAGATATCCTGGGGGGATGGCAAATAAGAAATCGACAAATTTTGAAGGAAATTTCGTATAGTTTGAACATTTAGTGGCACAAGCTGTCGCTATATGGCCACATAATCACCATTTGTACCCGCCTTACTGAAAACCCGGACCAGTTGACCGTCGGTTGACCACCCACAGATATCCTGGGGGGATGGCAAATAAGGAATCGACAAATTTTGAAGGAAATTTCGTATAGTTTGAACATATAGTGGCACAAGCTGTCGCTATATGGCCACATAATCATCATTTGTACCCGCCTTACTGAAAACCCGGACCAGTTGACCGTCGGTTGACCACCTACAGATATCATGGGGGATGGCAAATAAGAAATCGACAAATTTTGAAGGAAATTTCGTATAGTTTGAACATTTAGTGGCACAAGCTGTCGCTATATGGCCACATAATCACCATTTGAACCCGCCTTACTGAAAACCCGGACCAGTTGACCGTCGGTTGACCACCCACAGATATCCTGGGGGGGATGGCAAATAAGAAATCGACAAATTTTGAAGGAAATTTCGTATAGTTTGAACATTTAGTGGCACAAGCTGTCGCTATATGGCCACATAATCATCATTTGTACCCGCCTTACTGAAAACCCGGACCAGTTAACCGTCGGTTGACCACCCACAGATATCCTGGTGGGATGGTAAATAAGGAATCGACAAATTTTGAAGGAAATTTCGTATAGTTTGAACATTTAGTGGCACAAGCTGTCGCTATATGGCCACTTAATCATCATTTGTACCCGCCTTACTGAAAACCCGGACCAGTTGACCGTCGGTTGACCACCCACAGATATCCTGGGGGGATGGCAAATAAGAAATCGACAAATTTTGAAGGAAATTTCGTATAGTTTGAACATTTAGTGGCGCAAGCTGTCGCTATATGGCCACATAATCATCATTTGTACCCGCCTTACTGAAAACCCGGACCAGTTGACGTCGGTTGACCACCCACAGATATCCTGGGGGAATGGCAAATAAGAAATCGACAAATTTTGAAGGAAATTTCGTATAGTTTGAACATTTAGTGGCACAAACTGTCGCTATATGGCCACATAATCATCATTAGTACCCGCCTTACTGAAAACCCGGACCAGTTGACCGTCAGTTGACCACCCACAGATATCCTGGGGGGATGGCAAATAAGAAATCGACAAATTTTGAAGGAAATTTCGTATAGTTTGAACATTTAGTGGCACAAGCTGTCGCTATATGGCCACATAATCATCATTTGTACCCGCCTTACTGAAAACCCGGACCAGTTGACCGTCGGTTGACCACCCACAGATATCCTGGAGGGATGGCAAATAAGGAATCGACAAATTTTGAAGGAAATTTCGTATAGTTTGAACATTTAGTGGCACAAGCTGTCGCTATATGGCCACATAATCATCATTTGTACCCACCTTACTGAAAACCCGGACCAGTTGACCGTCGGTTGACCACCCACAGATATCCTGGGGGGATGGCAAATAAGAAATCGACAAATTTTGAAGGAAATTTCGTATAGTTTGAACATTTAGTGGCACAAGCTGTCGCTATATGGCCACATAATCATCATTTGTACCCGCCTTACTGAAAACCCGGACCAGTTGACCGTCGGTTGACCACCCACAGATATCCTGGGGGGATGGCAAATAAGGAATCGACAAATTTTGAAGGAAATTTCGTATAGTTTGAACATTTAGTGGCACAAGCTGTCGCTATATGGCCACATAATCATCATTTGTACCCGCCTTACTGAAAACCCGGACCAGTTGACCGTCGGTTGACCACCTACAAATATCATGGGGGGATGGCAAATAAGAAATCGACAAATTTTGAAGGAAATTTCGTATAGTTTGAACATTTAGTGGCACAAGCTGTCGCTATATGGCCACATAATCACCATTTGAACCAGCCTTACTGAAAACCCGGACCAGTTGACCGTCGGTTGACCACCCACAGATATCCTGGGGGGATGGCAAATAAGAAATCGACATATTTTGAAGGAAATTTCGTATAGTTTGAACATTTAGTGGCACAAGCTATCGCTATATGGCCACATAATCATCATTTGTACCCGCCTTACTGAAAACCCCGACCAGTTGACCGTCGGTTGACCACCCACAGATATCCTGGGGGGATGGCAAATAAGGAATCGACAAATTTTGAAGGAAATTTCGTATAGTTTGAACATTTAGTGGCACAAGCTGTCGCTATATGGCCACATAATCATCATTAGTACCCGCCTTACTGAAAACCCGGACCAGTTGACCGTCGGTTGACCACCTACAGATATCATGGGGGGATGGCAAATAAGAAATCGACAAATTTTGAAGGAAATTTCGTATAGTTTGAACATTTAGTGGCACAAGCTCTCGCTATATGGCCACATAATCACCATGTGTACCCGCCTTACTGAAAACCCGGACCAGTTGACCGTCGGTTGACCACCCACAGATATCCTGGGGGGATGGCAAATAAGAAATCGACAAATTTTGAAGGAAATTTCGTATAGTTTGAACATTTAGTGGCACAAGCTGTCGCTATATGGCCACATAATCATCATTTGTACCCGTCTTACTGAAAACCCGGACCAGATGACCGTCGGTTGACCACCCACAGATATCCTGGGGGGATGGCAAATAAGGAATCGACAAATTTTGAAGGAAATTTCGTATAGTTTGAACATTTAGTGGCACAAGCTGTCGCTATATGGCCACATAATCATCATTTGTACCCGCCTTACTGAAAACCCGGACCAGTTGACCGTCGGTTGACCACCTACAAATATCATGGGGGGATGGCAAATAAGAAATCGACAAATTTTGAAGGAAATTTCGTATAGTTTGAACATTTAGTGGCACAAGCTGTCGCTATATGGCCACATAATCACCATTTGAACCAGCCTTACTGAAAACCCGGACCAGTTGACCGTCGGTTGACCACCCACAGATATCCTGGGGGGATGGCAAATAAGAAATCGACAAATTTTGAAGGAAATTTCGTATAGTTTGAACATTTAGTGGCACAAGCTGTCGCTATATGGCCACATAATCATCATTTGTACCCGCCTTACTGAAAACCCGGACCAGTTGACCGTCGGTTGACCACCCACAGATATCCTGGGGGGATGGCAAATAAGGAATCGACAAATTTTGAAGGATATTTCGTATAGTTTGAACATTTAGTGGCACAAGCTGTCGCTATATGGCCACATAATCATCATTTGTACCCGCCTTACTGAAAACCCGGACCAGTTGACCGTCGGTTGACCACCCACAGATATCCTGGGGGGATGGCAAATAAGGAATCGACAATTTTGAAGGAAATTTCGTATAGTTTGAACATTTAGTGGCACAAGCTGTCGCTATATGGCCACATAATCATCATTTGTACCCGCCTTACTGAAAACCCGGACCAGTTGACCGTCGGTTGACCACCTACAGATATCATGGGGGGATGGCAAATAAGAAATCGACAAATTTTGAAGGAAATTTCGTATAGTTTGAACATTTAGTGGCACAAGCTGTCGCTATATGGCCACATAATCACCATTTGTACCCGCCTTACTGAAAACCCTGACCAGTTGAACGTCGGTTGACCACCCACAGATATCCTGGGGGGGATGGCAAATAAGAAATCGACAAATTTTGAAGGAAATTTCGTATAGTTTGAACATTTAGTGGCACAAGCTGTCGCTATATGGCCACATAATCACCATTTGTACCCGCCTTACTGAAAACCCGGACCAGTTGACCGTCGGTTGACCACCCACAGATATCCTGGGGGGATGGCAAATAAGGAATCGACAAATTTTGAAGGAAATTTCGTATAGTTTGAACATATAGTGGCACAAGCTGTCGCTATATGGCCACATAATCATCATTTGTACCCGCCTTACTGAAAACCCGGACCAGTTGACCGTCGGTTGACCACCTACAGATATCATGGGGGATGGCAAATAAGAAATCGACAAATTTTGAAGGAAATTTCGTATAGTTTGAACATTTAGTGGCACAAGCTGTCGCTATATGGCCACATAATCACCATTTGAACCCGCCTTACTGAAAACCCGGACCAGTTGACCGTCGGTTGACCACCCACAGATATCCTGGGGGGGATGGCAAATAAGAAATCGACAAATTTTGAAGGAAATTTCGTATAGTTTGAACATTTAGTGGCACAAGCTGTCGCTATATGGCCACATAATCATCATTTGTACCCGCCTTACTGAAAACCCGGACCAGTTAACCGTCGGTTGACCACCCACAGATATCCTGGTGGGATGGTAAATAAGGAATCGACAAATTTTGAAGGAAATTTCGTATAGTTTGAACATTTAGTGGCACAAGGTGTCGCTATATGGCCACATAATCATCATTTGTACCCGCCTTACTGAGAACCCGGACCAGTTGACCGTCGGTTGACCACCTACAGATATCATGGGGGGATTCCTTCAAAATTTGTCGATTTCTTATTTGCCATCCCCCCAGGATATCTGTGGGTGGTCAACCGACGGTCAACTGGTCAGGCTTTTCAGTAAGGCGGGTACAAATGATGATTATGTGGCCATATAGCGACAGCTTGTGGCACTAAATGTTCAAACTATACGAAATTTCCTTCAAAATTTGTCGATTTCTTATTTGCCATCCCCCCAGGATATCTGTGGGGGGTCAACCGACGGTTAGCTGGTCCGGGTTTTCAGTAAGGCGAGTACAAATGATGATTATGTGGCCATATAGCGACAGCTTGTGCCACTAAATGTTCAAACTATACGAAATTTCCTTCAAAATTTGTCGATTTCTTATTTGCCATCCCCCCATGATATCTGTAGGTGGTCAACCGACGGTCAACTGGTCCGGGTTTTCAGTAAGGCGGGTACAAATGATGATTATGTGGCCATATAGCGACAGCTTGTGCCACTAAATGTTCAAACTATACGAAATTTCCTTCAAAATTTGTCGATTCCTTATTTGCCATCCCCCGAGGATATCTGTGGGGGTTCAACCGACGGTCAACTGGTCCGGGTTTTCAGTAAGGCGGGTACAAATGATGATTATGTGGCCATATAGCGACAGTTTGTGCCACTAAATGTTCAAACTATACGAAATTTCCTTCAAAATTTGTCGATTTCTTATTTGCCATCCCCCCCCAGGATATCTGTGGGTGGTCGACCGACGGTCAACTGGTCCGGGTTTTCAGTAAGGCGGGTACAAATGATGATTATGTGGCCATATAGCGACAGCTTGTGCCACTAAATGTTCAAACTATACGAAATTTCCTTCAAAATTTGTAGATTTCTTATTTGCCATCCCCCCAGGATATCTGTGGGTGGTCAACCGACGGTCAACTGGTCCGGGTTTTCAGTAAGGCGGGTACAAATGATGATTATGTGGCCATATAGCGACAGCTTGTGCCACTAAATGTTCAAACTATACGAAATTTCCTTCAAAATGTGTCGATTTCTTATTTGCCATCCCCCCAGGATATCTATGGGTGGTCAACCGACGGTCAACTGGTCCGGGTTTTCAGTAAGGCGGGTACAAATGATGATTATGTGGCCATATAGCGACAGCTTGTGCCACTAAATGTTCAAACTATACGAAATTTCCTTCAAAATTTGTCGATTTCTTATTTGCCATCCCCCCCCAGGATATCTGTGGGTGGTCAACCGACGGTCAACTGGTTCGGGTTTTCAGTAAGACGGGTACAAATGATGATTATGTGGCCATATAGCGACAGCTTGTGCCACTAAATGTTCAAACTATACGAAATTTCCTTCAAAATTTGTCGATTTCTTATTTGCCATCCCCCCATGATATCTGTAGTTGGTCAACCGACGGTCAACTGGTCCGGGTTTTCAGTAAGGCGGGTACAAATGATGATTATGTGGCCATATAGCGACAGCTTGTGCCACTAAATGTTCAAACTATACGAAATTTCCTTCAAAATTTGTCGATTTCTTATTTGCCATCCCCCCAGGATATCTGTGGGTGGTCAACAGACGGTCAACTGGTCCGGGTTTTCAGTAAGGCGGGTACAAATGATGATTATGTGACCATATAGCGACAGCTTGTGCCACTAAATGTTCAAACTATACGAAATTTCCTTCAAAATTTGTCGATTTCTTATTTGCCATCCCCCCAGGATATCTGTGGGTGGTCGACCGACGGTCAACTGGTCCGGGTTTTCAGTAAGGCGGGTACAAATGATGATTATGTGGCCATATAGCGACAGCTTGTGCCACTAAATGTTCAAACTATACGAAATTTCCTTCAAAATTGGTCGATTTCTTATTTGCCATCCCCCCAGGATATCTGTGGGTGGTCAACCGACGGTCAACTGGTCCGGGTTTTCAGTAAGGCGGGTACAAATGGTGGTTATGTGGCCATATAGCGACAGCTTCTGCCACTAAATGTTCAAACTATACGAAATTTCCTTCAAAATTTGTCGATTTCTTATTTGCCATCCCCCCATGATATCTGTAGGTGGTCAACCGACGGTCAACAGGTCCGGGTTTTCAGTAAGGCGGGTACAAATGATGATTATGTGGCCATATAGCGACAGCTTGTGCCACTAAATGTTCAAACTATACGAAATTTCCTTCAAAATTTGTCGATTCCTTATTTGCCATCCCCCCAGGATATCTGTGGGTGGTCAACCGACGGTCAACTGGTCCGGGTTTTCAGTAAGGCGGGTACAAATGATGATTATGTGGCCATATAGCGACAGCTTGTGCCACTAAATGTTCAAACTATACGAAATTTCCTTCAAAATTTGTCGATTTCTTATTTGCCATCCCCCCAGGATATCTGTGGGTGGTCGACCGACGGTCAACTGGTCCGGGTTTTCAGTAAGGCGGGTACAAATGATGATTATGTGGCCATATAGCGACAGCTTGTGCCACTAAATGTTCAAACTATACGAAATTTCCTTCAAAATTTGTCGATTTCTTATTTGCCATCCCCCCAGGATATCTGTGGGTGGTCAACCGACGGTCAACTGGTCCGGGTTTTCAGTAAGGCGGGTACAAATGGTGATTATGTGGCCATATAGCGACAGCTTGTGCCACTAAATGTTCAAACTATACGAAATTTCCTTCAAAATTTGTCGATTTCTTATTTGCCATCCCCCCATGATATCTGTAGGTGGTCAACCGACGGTCAACTGGTCCGGGTTTTCAGTAAGGCGGGTACAAATGATGATTATGTGGCCATATAGCGACAGCTTGTGCCACTAAATGTTCAAATTATACGAAATTTCCTTCAAAATTTGTCGATTCCTTATTTGCCATCCCCCCAGGATATCTGTGGGTGGTCAACCGACGGTCAACTGGTCCGGGTTTTTCAGTAAGGCGGGTACAAATGACGATTATGTGGCCATATAGCGACAGCTTGTGCCACTAAATGTTCAAACTATACGAAATTTCCTTCAAAATTTGCCGATTCCTTATTTGCCATCCCCCCAGGATATCTGTGGGTGGTCAACCGACGGTCAACTGGTCCGGGTTTTCAGTAAGGCGGGTACAAATGATGATTATGTGGCCATATAGCGACAGCTTGTGCCACTAAATGTTCAAACTATACGAAATTTCCTTCAAAATTTGTCGATTTCTTATTTGCCATCCCCCCAGGATATCTGTGGGTGGTCAACCGACGGTCAACTGGTCCGGGTTTTCAGTAAGACGGGTACAAATGGTGATTATGTGGCCATATAGCGACAGCTTGTGCCACTAAATGTTCAAACTATACGAAATTTCCTTCAAAATTTGTCGATTTCTTATTTGCCATCCCCCCATGATATACATTGTATGTAGGTGGTCAACCGACGGTCAACTGGTCCGGGTTTTCAGTAAGGCGGGTACAAATGATGATTATGTGGCCATATAGCGACAGCTTGTGCCACTAAATGTTCAAACTATACGAAATTTCCTTCAAAATTTAGCGATTTCTTATTTGCCATCCCCCCAGGATATCTGTGGGTGGTCAACCGACGGTCAACTGGTCCGGGTTTTCAGTAAGGCGGGTACAAATGATGATTATGTGGCCATATACCGACAGCTTGTGCCACTAAATGTTCAAACTATACGAAATTTCCTTCAAAATTTGTCGATTTCTTATTTGCCATCCCCCCAGGATATCTGTGGGTGGTCAACCGACGGTCAACTGGTCCGGGTTTTCAGTAAGGCGGGTACAAATGATGATTATGTGGCCATATAGCGACAGCTTGTGCCACTAAATGTTCAAACTATACGAAATTTCCTTCAAAATTTGTCGATTTCTTATTTGCCATCCCCCCAGGATATCTGTGGGTGGTCAACCGACGGTCAACTGGTCCGGGTTTTCAGTAAGGCGGGTACAAATGGTGATTATGTGGCCATATAGCGACAGCTTGTGCCACTAAATGTTCAAACTATACGAAATTTCCTTCAAAATTTGTCGATTTCTTATTTGCCATCCCCCCAGGATATCTGTGGGTGGTCAACCGACGGTCAACTGGTCCGGGTTTTCAGTAAGGCGGGTACAAATGGTGATTATGTGGCCATATAGCGACAGCTTGTGTCACTAAATGTTCAAACTATACGAAATTTCCTTCAAAATTTGTCGATTTCTTATTTGCCATCCCCCCATGATATCTTTAGGTGGTCAACCGACCGTCAACTGGGCCTAATGATCACGAAGGCGGTAGGAATCCTCGTTATAATAGCGTATTGTGATGATATGATATGTTTTCTTTTATTTAAAATACCATCGGATGGCAAATAGCGCATATCGGTATAATCGCTATTTGCCATCCGATGGCGAATAGACACTTCCGTCATACAGACTCGTTCCGTGAAATATGATATGATGATGATGATGATGAAGCCAAACAAATTCTGCTATTGAGCGCACTGTAAAATAGAGCAAATATGATTTGATTTACCTTTGATCTTCAGCCTGTGTTAAGCTTTCGCTTGTGATGGCTACTTGTCTTCTTGAGCTCACTTTATTTTTGTTTGCGCAATTATAGAAATTAAAATAAAATTTATTTTCTTTTCCTCTCAAGCTATCGTTGAGATATGATTTGAATTGATCTAGGGAGATTGCTGTCACACATAGATCTGTTAGGTTGTTCCAGAGGGTCCGTGACTACCCGCCCCCGAGACAACCCGCCCCCTTTCACTCTGAGACAACCCGCCCCCGGACAACCCGCCCCCCAAAAATCAATTAGCGGTAATCAGTGGCTAATTAGGAGGGCTGAGGGGATTTTTATTTGATATTTAACAACATGGACAACAATAAATACACATGTAATATAATATATCTTATGAACACAAAAATGCATCAACGATAATATGTTTATTTATTACGAAGTTTTATGAACGAAATTTAAAAACGGAATGAATGAATATGAACAATGATTAATTTGGGGCTGACGGATGAAGTTGTGCAATGGACCCTTCTGACCATAAGTATGCCGTCTCAAGGCCGACGGTTTATGTGTGTCTCTTCACGGCCTGCGTCCAATGGAAGCAGCATCTGTATCTGGAAATATATACTTCTTTCACAGCTTTCCACTGTGATAATGAACCATTTGCATCAATTGTTTGTTTTGAAAGCACCCCTTTTAATTAGTCTTCACTTACCCTATGTGCAGTTCAGTTGTCAAAACATCGTGTCATTCTTTATCCCAGTCCAGGCATTGACATAATTAATGAATAAACACATGTTTTGTTGATCAAAATCTGTAATAATATATCATAAAAGAATATAATCACTCTTAAAAATTTCGGGACAACCCGCCCTCATTTATCGGGACAACCCGCCCCCAAAATAGCATAGGGGCGGGTTGTCTCGGGGGCGGGTAGTCCCGTTCCCGTTCCAGATTGTTCCATGATGTTACACTACGACAATTGACGCTTCGGCAGATATTGGCATTATCCAATCAGATAACGGCATCTTTCACTTTCACTTTCGCTTTCACTGAGAGCCTAGCGTTATACCTGGAATTCTGATGAGTCACTAAAACGCACCAGGCTGGTAAGACATCAATATTTATATAATAGTGCAGGGGACATGACAATCTGCGGGATGGGATGGGATATGGGACAAAACGACAATCTGCGGGACAGAATTTCAAATTGCGTGGGACGGCCGATATCTCGAGGAATACAGGACGTAGGGGACTCATTTTGGTGTCTAACGAAAGGCACACGTTCGCCCTATCCAAACATATTAACCCCGCCACTAACCAAACACCAAAAGTTGCATTATAATAATGATTATTTGATCGACAACTGACCTAACATGGGGTGGGATTTTGGATAGCATGACAATCTGCGGGACAGGATTTTCAAATTGGGTGTGACGGCCGATAGCTCGAGGAATACAGCGCATAGAGAGCTACTTATGGTGTCTAACGAAAGGCCCACATTCGCCCTATCCACACATATTAACCCCGCCACTGACCGGACACCGGAAGTTACATTATCCGGTCGACAACTGACCTAACATAAAATGCCACAAACACGAAAAACTGCGTTCGACATTAATGTTTAGAATTTATATTTATCGATGAATACACTAGCAAACAACAAGTTTTAGGTATCAAATAACGCAGTGGAATACTGTGCATTCGTTTTTAGCTACAATATGGCTGTTTTAGTGCGAATATTGTAATGCCGGCGAACACGCAAACACGCTCCGATAAAACAGCTAAAAATAGACTCGATGTTTACAGTTACAGGATCGATTTCAGCCGGTATATTCAATATAATGGGGCGTATAGTATATCAAAATGTAGAATTAGACACAGGGAATGGATTTTTTTTCCAAATGGGTCCACCAGGCGGTGAAATTGTTGCAGAAATTCGCTCCAAGATATTCTCACTTATTTTTATTTCAGTTGTGACTAAAAGCCCAGATGCCGGAGCCCAGCGACTAAAAGCCAAGTTACAAAATAGATCAACTGGTTTGAACGAATGAATATGTCAATGATAAGACTATTCAAAAGAATATTCAAATCAAATAGTGTTTATAGACTTAAAAACTTATGTGTCCGCCATTCATATGCGGTGGAGGTTCTCATATTATCTGCCAGTCATACGCGGGGGAGGTTCTCATATGAACATATTATCTGCTGGTCATATGCGGTGGAGGTTCATATTATCCGCCGGTCATACGCGAGGGAAGTTCTCATATTATCCTCCGGTCATACGCGGGGGAGGTTCTGATATGAACATATTATCTGCCGGTCATACGCGGTGGAGGTTCATATTATCCACCGGTCATACGCGAAGGAGGTTCTCATATTATCCTCTGGTCATACATTGGGGAGGTTCTCATATGAACATATTATCCGCCGGTCATATCCTCCCTCGGGTGTGACCGGTGGATAATATGAGAACCTCCCTCGCATATGACCGCCAGATAATATGTTCATATGACAACCTCCACCGCGTATGACCAGTGGATAATATGAACCTCCACTGCGTATGACCGGCAGATAATATGTTCATATGAGAACCTACACTGCGTATGACCGAAGGATAATATGTTCATATGAGAACCTCCACTGCGTATGACCGGCGGATAGTATGTTCATATGAGAACCTCCCCTACATATGACCAGTGGATAATATGAACCTCCACCGTGTATGACCGGCAGATAATATGTTCATATCAGAACGTCGCCCATATGACCGAAGGATAATATGAGAACTTCCCTCGTGTATGACCGAAGGAAAATATGAACCTCAACCGCGTATGATCGGCGGATAATATGCTCATATGAGAACCTCCACCGCATATGACCGGCGGATAATATGTTCATATGAGAACCTCCACTGCGTATGACAGTCGGATAATATGTTCATATGAGAACCTCCCTACGTATGACCGGTCGATAATATGAACCTCCACCGTGTATGACCGGCGGATAATATGTTCATATCAGAACCTCCCCCACATATGACCGAAGGATAATATGAGAACTTCCCTCGCGTATGATCGGCGGATAATATGAACCTCCACCGCGTATGACCGGCGGATAATATGTTCATATGAGAACCTCCCCAACGTATAACCAGAGGATAGTATGAGAACCTCCCTCACTTATGACCGGTGGATAATATGAGAACCTCCCTCGCGTATGGCCGGCAGATAATATGAACCTCCACCGGGTATGACCGGCGGATAATATGTTCATATGAGAACCTCCCCAACGTATGACCGGAGGATAATATGAGAACCTCCCTCGCGTATGACCAGTGGATAATATGAGAACCTCCCTCGCGTATGACCGGCGGATAATATGAACCTCCACCGTGTATGACCGGCGGATAATATGTTCATATCAGAACCTCCCCCACATTTGATCGGAGGATAATATGAGAACTTCCCTCGCGTATGACCGGCAGATAATATGAACCTCCACCGCGTATGACCGGCGGATAATATGTTCATATGAGAACCTCCCCAACGTATGACCGGAGGATAGTATGAGAACCTCCCTCGCGTATGACCGGTGGATAATATGAGAACCTCCCTCGCGCATGACCGGTGGATAATATGAACCTCCTCCGTGTATGACCAGCAGATAATATGTTCATATCAGAATCCCCCACATATGATCAGAGGATAATATGAGAACTTCCCTCGCGTTTGACCGGCGGATAATATGAACCTCCACCGCGTATGGTGTAAACAATATTTATTCTAGCTCTCACATACATGTATACATAATAATTACATAATAGTAAGTGCAATTTTTAGTTTTCTTGGTTTTGGTGAGTTTTTCAATTGTGAGATATGGAGGATCTGACAACAAGCTAAATGCTTTTATAAAGCCATCTCCTCCGTGTGTTACTTCTGAATCAGAAATTATTTCATTTTCATTATTTGTTAAATATGTGTTACTATATGCCAAGTTAGCTTTTTTACTTCTGGTTCAGGTGAAAATTTGCACATGGTCATCTTTAAAGGAAATATATGAACGGGTAAAAGATTTCGAAGATATATTGTAACTGAAGTTGGTCATGATCTGTATATATATATGATACTCTTATCAGTCAATAGTGTATGACTAGGATATTTTAAAGAGAACTAGAATAAATTAATATTAATAAGGAAAAGAAAAGCACAATTGATAATCCCACTTGTGTTGTGCTACGTGTATGTATATAATAAATGGTGCATAGTATATAACTGGATTGAATTTGTCAGCAGTGCAGTTGCCAATGTGTAATATACATTTAGACCTCAGAGCTATTCATGCTGGTCAGTGACAGTATTTATGAAATCTACCGGTTCTGTCAATATAGAGTCCAACTGCTAGAAATATGTTCTCATTTTCTTCCGCTGATAAATTATCAGATCCTTTCAATAGTATATCACATGTTATTGTATATGGTAATTTTTAGTTCTCAAGGAATTTTATTCTTTGCTCCCTAAATAGTCGGCAGTATAAGAGGTAGTGCTCCGCAGTTTCAATGCTTCCACGTGCACATGATGGGTCATCTTTAAGATAATTTTCTTTCAAATCTGAATTCAGATTGCTACACTTCGTTCTTATCCTAGTATGATAAATTTGATAAATTTGGCTTTCTCTGCTAGTTGCTGTGTAATAATACGATTTTGGTTCGGAGGCATCTTTGTGTATAAGTGATTTAAATTCTTCTAGGGTGGTACAGTTTTTTTCGTCATCAGGCAATTTGTTCCATTCGATAGTTGTTGAAGGGAGAACAGTGTCCCTGTAAGCATTGTAATTATATGGAGGTACCCGTAGGGGAATATATCTCATATCATAGTTGTCTGCTGATCGCGACGTTTTGGGGAATAGGTGGTAGAGATATGATGGTGCTTTACCAATTTTCATTTTCAGAAATTGTATCAGTTTGGCCTTTTTTCTGCGGGCGGCAAGTGTCTCACACCCTGCCTCTTCAAGGAGTTTTTCCTTTTTTAGACTTCTTGTTGCCCCAGTGACAATTCTGGCAGCTTCATATTGTAATTCTTCTAATAATCTTGAATCTTCAGCGGAGCAATTGTCCCAAACAGGGCTAGCATATTCTAATAGGGGTCGAATGAACGCAGTATATATCCTTTCAAGTGCTCTCCTGTTCAGTTGAAATTTATGTTTTCTAAGGATACCCACTCTTTTCCATGCCCGGGAAAGTATGTCCTCGATATGATTACTCCACTCCCCATGATCATTAAATGTCAATCCCAAGTGTTTGTGTATTTTTACTTCTTGAATTGTCACTCCAGATAGGTTAAGAGTTGGATGGTAAGTCTCATTCTTTTTACGGGAAATCAACATAGTCTCTGTTTTTTGAGGGTTGAAAGTAACCAACCATTTGTTTGCCCAATCTGAGATTTTGTTCATATCCTCATTTAATAAGTTTGCAGCTAGAACTGGGTCTTCCACTGCTAAATATATTGAAGTGTCATCAGCAAACAAACGTATATTACTGATAACACCATCTGTTATGTCATTTATGTAAATAAGAAAGAGTAAAGGCCCAATTATGGATCCTTGAGGGACCCCAGCATTGATCTTACCCCACTCTGATGTAGTATTTTCTAGCACTACGCGTTGCTCTCTATGAGAAAGATAGTTTTGCATCAGCCTCAGTAATTTGCCTTCAATTCCAATGTATTCCAATTTGCTTATTAAACCCTTATGCCATACTTTATCGAAGGCCTTACTTATATCCATAAAAGTGCACCGAACTTCTTTCCCATTGTCAAGTGAGTTGCTAATATGGTCATATATATCCGTTAACTGGAATACCGCACCATCGCCTGCAGTGAAGCCAGATTGTAAATTTGAAATTAGCCTATGTCCATGGACAAATGTTATTACTTTATTATATATGCACCTTTCAAATGCCTTTGACAGGCAACTGAGTAATGATACTGGTCGGTAGTTACTGGGAATAGCTGGGTCACCTTTCTTAAATATAGGGACAACGTTAGCTTGTTTCCACTCAGATGGAAAAAATGAATTTTCCAGAAATATGTTGAATATATGTAACAAAGGTACACATAGGGATTCCGCACAGTATTTGAGTACCTTGGGGCTAATTGAGTCGGGTCCAATTGCTTTTGCTGGATTTTGTGATTTTAATGCAGTGAATACATCATCATAATTTAATTTTATGTGGTCAAGTTTGGGTTTTCCCTTATCATGATCCAATTTTGGCACTAATCTATTCTTATCATTTAATGATGATATCTCACAAAAGTGAGTATTAAGGCATTCAGCTTTCTGAAAGTTGTCTGTCAGGAAGCTACCATCTGACTGCAATGGGGGGATTTGTTTACGAGTTTCATTCATGACAAATTTATTCATCGTTTTCCACCATATTGAAGATTCAGTGTTTTCATTATTTAGTATTATTTCATTCTTAGATATGTAGTCCCTTTTAGCTTTTCTTATTGCATCTACAACTTCATTACGAATAGCTCGGAATTTTGCCCAGTTATTTATAGTTTGTGTTTTCTTGGCCACTTTATGTGACCTCTTTCTTTTTCGAATTAACTTTCTAATACCACAGGTTAACCAAGGTGGGGTATCACTTCTTATTTTAACTTGTTTATGTGGGATATTTTCTTTAACAGTCTGCATTATTACATTAGTTACTTTATTGGTTATTTGGTTTAGGGGAAGGTTTTTTAGTTCCTTTCTGAAATTCCATTTATTAATTTGGTCATTAATAGCATCATAATTTGCGTCTGAGTAATCCCAAACAATTCTTTCCAATAATTCATTGTTTTGTTTTTGGGGTGCTTTTAATTTGATTAGGACAGGACAGTGGTATCTTATTTGCTGTGATGGGATAAATGAGCCAATGACTTCAGTATTATCATAGACTAAAAATAGGATAGACGTCGCACTCATGGTTATCAATCTGTAACGCTACTGGACGTCGCCATTGGTTGGTTGGTTGGTTGGTTGTAATTTCCTCCGTTGTCTTCGGAGAACCCTGTATTAAACAGGTACACAATATCGACTGCTGATCAGTTTCTGGTAAGAGGATTAGTTTCCAGCAGCAGTAGATAGTCAGAAGGAATGTAGGAAGAATTTTCCAAGAATAGCAGGAGTGAGTTCCGCAAGTATTACCGCACATACATGTATACTATATACCACTATTATATTAGATTGATAGAGGTTAGTATCGAGCATAGATTATGCACTATTTCAGAGAGTTAATGATTTGTAGTCGTTAGTGCTAGTAGTTAGTATAATCTTCAAATAAATCAAACAATGAAATTTGACTTGAGTCCATGATTAGATTTTGATTGCCTTGGTTGTCACCTTACGTCTGTTTGCTGATGGTAGCTGCTCGGAAATTATGCAGCTCGAAAATCATTGCTCGACTGATATGTTCGATCTTTTGAACCAGGTCCCAGTTATTACCGATTAGGTTGGAAATTCTAATATGGGTACAGTCGAGTAAGCAGTGCAGCATTAACTGTTCAGAACAACTAATCTCCTCTGCAACATCTGGACAGCAACCATTGGAAAGTAGATTCTTCATCGCCTTAATGTGATTACTTCGAACTTCTTCACTAGCTGAGCACTCAAGAAGAAAGTGCTCACGATTTTCTGGCTTTTCCTTACATAGCAGACAGGTTGGAGAGACTTCAAACTGGTTGAATTGGTGTCTATTTGCTTGAAGTATGTATGTTCCCGTGACTAGTTTTGCTTTCACCATCGCCTTCTTCACTTCCCTTTCATTTGCTGGTACGCTCTTCCATAGTGTATGACTCTCAGCTGTCGGGTGACTTTGTAGACTTAAAAATCTCAACGAAGGTTTACTTTGCATCTCCTCGGTCCATAATGTGTTGAAATAGCTATCGACAGCTGAGTCCATCTGTCTTTTCCAAGTTGCCTTGTCCAGAGGATTCTTAATAATGTCGAAGGCGGATGGGAGTTGGTATTTAGCCAGCACTCTTCTTATGTATGAAAACCAGCTTCTGTCACCGATGTCCTTAACAGCAAGCTGTCTGTTGGCAAGTTTATGCTCGGGTGAGTTAACTCGCATAGCCACTCTATGGAACAGTGTTAAGGCATTCTTTTCTAAACTGGCCGTGATCGGGAGGGTACCCACAAGCATATAGGCTGCAACGTTCGGACATCTGGATGGTAAATTTTGCAAATCCTTGATAAGACCCATTTCGTATTTCTTCAGAGCTTGCTGCTCTCCTTCAAGTAGTGTCATCACTTCCAGCCCGTAAGTAATCCGTGGTCTACCAAACAAGGTATACAGCCTGTATGATAGGTATGGGTTAATTCCATTCTTCCCATGTAGGCCTGCTCCCAGGATAGCATACAGAGATCTTCTACCTTTCTGGATCCGTTGGTCTATCATATCACTCTTTTGATTAGAGCGGGTCAACCCCAGATGTACCGTTCTGTTTGTCTCTCTGATTGTATCTTCTCCCATCTTCCATTCATCGTGCTCATTCATTCTCTTTTTGGATGCATTGAAGATAACAATGTCGCTTTTCGTAGGGTTGATCGTCACTCTATCTTTAGAGGAGATATTGTGTACTGTGTCGAGTGAGAGTTGTAAATCCTCCGGGTTTGTCGCTAGTATTGCTATGTCATCGGCTACTACAGGAGCACCAAGGTAGATACTGCCAATGGAAGCTCCGATCCTATTTGACTCCAGAGTATTGATGAGATCGTTGTTATATCTTTTATATAGTGCTGGTGAGAGTTTAGCCCCTTGTCGAATACCTTGACCAGTGTTGAATGTGTCGCCAAGTAGTCCATTCCATTTAATCCGCGTGCATGCTTGAGTTTGTAGCATGTTGATGAGGATCCACATGGTACCTCTCACCCCGCTGTGAAATAGTTTCCTCATAAGATGGTGATGGCTCACTTTGTCGAAGGCTTTGGCAGCGTCCAGCGTCACCAGAGCAATGGGCTTTTTCATCTCTTTGGATTCATTTATTACCTCGGAAACTATTAGAGCTGCATGGGCTGGCGAGCTGTTTTCCGTGAAGCCAGATTGTAGTTGATTTTGTGAGTTGTTCAGGGTGTTGCATATTCGTTTGTAAATGATGTCCTCTAGAATTTTACTTATTACTGGTGTTACTGTAATTCCCCTGTAATTTCCTGGCAGCTTCTTATCCTTTTCTTTCTTGAGTATTGGTGTTAAGAGTCCATCCTTCAGGATTTCAGGAACAGATTTGAGAGCCACTATGTCGTTAATGATGTCCGTGACTGCACATGTAATACTCCAACCCCCGAGTTTGAGATGCTCGGCTGTCAATCCAAGGTAATCAGCAGCTTTTCCATTAGACAGTCTACGTATAGCCCTATCAACTTCAGAGGGGTCGACTACTGGCGACAGTGAGGTATCTTCAGCTTCGGCTTCAACTATGGATTGGATTACCAGCTGCTCCATTTTAACTGTCTCATCAAATTCCTTACTGAAGGCAGAATTTTCCTCTGGGGTGGCAAGATTGCTGAAATGGTCGGTCCAACCGTTGAGTATATCCTCCTCATCTTCAAGTAGTTGATTATTGACGACTAGCTGTTGGGTAGATGTTGTTGTATTCACTCTCTGCTTCCTGACCAGTTTGAAGAAGGCTTTACTATCCATCTCTGATGTTGTCATAATCTCCTCATAGTAAGCAACCCTTTTTTGTGCTTCTTGTTGTCTTTGGAGCTGTCGAAACATTTTTTTAGCGGCTTTCATAGTATCGTATTCCATTCCTCTGACTCTTCCTTGCGTCTTCCATTTGTAGAAGGCCATTTTAGCCTTATTGCATGCTTCCTTAATCTCCGCGCTCCAGTGCCTTGCCCTGTTTGAAAGATTTTTTGATGGTTTGGGTTGTCTAGGAATATTGTTGTCAGCGGCTGTATGTAGGACATGACTCAGTTGAATCACCTTTTGATTTATGTCGTGTGTGTATGCGGCTGGTTCATTATCTAATCCTGATATGGATATTAATTCTTCCACAGATGCTAGGTAGCCCGCTTTGTCGCATTTTGCCCAGGACGGTTTCTTTGTTGCTGCTTGTGTTGGTGGCTTATCTACTCCATTCTGCAAGTTCCTTGTTGTTGACATTTTCGTACAAGTATGAATAGTAGCAGATATTAATGAATGATCTGATGTGTTGCACGCTTCTCTGCCCATGTTGACGATATTGATGAGGAAGTCTTTGCATAAGTTACATGACAGCAGGAAATAGTCGATGAGGGATGAATTCTTGCCATCGTGATGATAGAATGTTGGAGTAGTTGGGTAATCTTGAGGTAGAATCAACTTGACATCTAATTTCAGGTTCCTTAGAGCAGAATCGTTCTCATTGGGAGGCTCCCGGTGAAGTGAGCCGTTAAGGTCGCCTGCGACGATGATTAGATGAGAGTCCTGATATTTTAAGACGATCTCACGGACAGCATCTAGACAGCCAACATAGATTGATTTGTTAGAGTTATTTCCTCGACTGGGTAGGTAGCAGTTGATAATACAGACTGGCCATGGGTTGGTATCCAGTCGTATAGCGCAGATGCTTTTATTGCCGTCAGGAAGCTTCTTGACAAGTGTGTCTAAACTCTTCTTCCATATGATAGAGACACCACCATATCCTCTGATTCTCTCCTTGTGGTTGATCGGGTCGTCCTCATCTACGTATCTTGAGAAGTGATTGTGATTGTTTCCGATAATTTTATTTATTTCTTCTTCTTCAAATTTGAACATCCAATGTTCTTGTAGTAGTAGGATGTCATATTTATGTAGCATTTGATTTAAATATACATGATTTCCTCTGATGTTCTGCACATTGATTGACGCCAAGGTGGTTGAGACTGTTTTGACACATTCCTCGGTGGACTGTTCATTGATTGGTATTGGGCTTGATGGTGTACATTGTGATTTGACTGTGAGTTTTGATGGTGGAGGTTGGGATGTGTCGTTTGGGGATTGTCTGTGTGTATTGTCCGTCGGCGTGGATATTGACTGTGGCATGTCACTTGGATAGACTGATCGGTTGTTATCGTGCTTTGATATTTCCTGGGGTATTTCCTCCTCTCGGGTAAATTTTCCTGAGGTGTTTGTTTCATGGAGTTTTGCTGCTGATTTAATGGCGGCCCCTGGAGATCCACTTCCCTTCCATACTGTATGTTTGGGTTTGCTATACATTCGTTTCTCAGCCTCGGTGGTAAGTTGGGCTTGTGTTTCCTTGTCGCTTTTATCTTCTTTTGGATACGCGTTGAAGCATTTATGTTGTTCCAATCCTTGAAGGGACTCTTCTGGGTTGCCGGTTTGTGATAGGATTGATTCGGTATGGAGGTGTTGGTTGAGGCTCGGCCATGCCCTAAAAAATTATGCTGATGTTGATAGGAGCCATTTTCCTCCGTTTCGGGTTGGGTATGTGAAATATTTTGGTAATCATAAGGCCCTCGTTGATTCTGCAATCTGGTCATAGCATTGTAGTTGGATGTTGCATGATCATTGTAGTTCATTTCTTCTGGGCGATACACAGGACCTGGAGTTTTTGTACACGTATGTGGTGAAGGAAAGGAATGGAAATCTTTCTGATGACGACTAGCATTATCGTATTTGTTTTGTTCGATAATAAGTTTACAACTCCTCTGTTCCAACTGCAGTAGCTTCATCTCGGTCGACAGCTGCTCTATTTTGGTGAGTAGTAGATCCATGTTCAAGCTTGGTTGTACGTACACAGCTTCTTGTCCAATGCTCTTCAATGTTTCGGGTATCATATCTGCAGCTACTTTGATTTTAAGTGTAGCAATAGTTTTATCCTTTTCCGTGTTGAGGTCTTCCAGTCTTATTATTTCTGCCCTACAGGCTGTGATTTGTTTTGCAGCCTCCTCAGCCTTGAACTCTATTTTCGATGGCTTCTTCTTTGCAACACGCTTTATATGAGTCTGAGCGCCCGCAGGAACCTCTTCTTCGTTGACATTGGAGGTGACTGTCTGACTTCCGTTCTGAGAGTTTTCAACGGTAGTATTTACTGTTTGGTGGACATGTTGTGCAGTTATTTTGTTAATTGTTGCACCATTGGTTACTGGATCGTCGTCAACAGCATTATCTTGCTGCATGAGTGGTTCGATATCTAAATGAGTGTCTTCCGCAAGTTCTAAGGACTCTGTTTGTATAAGTTTACAGCTTGCACATGTAAAGTCTAAGTCTATGTCGGTGATAGCATACACTTCGTATTCATCATCGCTGAGATGCTGGCATTCAATATGGTACCAAGATAGGCATTTACAACATTCTATGGTTTTGCCAACCAGATCCTTCTTGCAGATTGGGCACTCGTCGATTGTGCACTCACTAGTGTTCCCTGAGAAATTAAGATCTTCACTTGCAGGGTGTGCCGTTTGGTCATTCAAATGAGATATTTGTATCAGCTTCTTAACTTCGGTGATGGAGTCATCCAGAGATTTTCGCATCCACTTCTTGACTTCGGTGATGGAATCGTCCAGAGAAGATTCGGATGAAGTGACTGGTTTTGGGTGTAGAGGGTGGTCTATCTGTAGCATCATATCAGTACTAGACTTAGCACAACACTGCGATGAAATTTGATTGAAGCTGTCGGTGATCAGTTGTTTTGTTATCTCTTTCAACCGCATATATCGCTTGCTCGTGTTAATTTTCAAGAGTATTTGGTTGTGGTCCTCAACAAATAGGTCTGCATGCTTTCCATTAACCATAAATTTGTATTGTGTTAGGTAAAACATTATCGTGTATCGGAGACATCCTGACCTGTCCTGTCCTGTCCTGTTGAATATCTGCAATTTGTGTTCCGGGTTTTTTACTTCAGTCAAATCTGTTCGTACTTCACTCTTGATCTTATATACCCCGGCTTCATCTGCTTTTATATCTTCATAGTACTGTAAAGCTGTAGCTGTATATAACTCAAATGCCTTCTTGTTTAATGTATATATATGGTTCCCGGCTTTCACTGTGTGGTCTATTTCTTCTCTACTTTCCGCAGTTTTACTCTTCTTGATAGATTTTTTATCATTCAGCTTATAAGACTTCTTCCCACCATTAACATTTTGAAACTTCACCTGCAGTCGACTGCTCCTCCTCTCATACAGTAACTCGCTGCACTCAGCCATTTTACTGGGTGGTTGAACTTGAAAGTTGATGACTAAAAAGGAAAACTGCACCACTCGCTCAAATGTACATCAAAATGTTATTGTAATTTCACCTCATTAATCTTTGACACTTACTAGCATATCACCGGTGAAAAGCGATCACATTTAACGCGAATAAATTCAAAATCAACAGAGCATGATCAGACACCTGACCAGGTGGAAATATTCGCGTAGAAAGACCTTGATTCTTGAATTATATTATTGTTTATAAAATGTTCAAAACTAGCTACTTTTCCTATCACTGTTAGTAGGGTTAGTCTTGTGAGTAGCAGTAAGAATGACTGAGGAGTGAGGTCTCAGAAAGTGGATATACCAGAAATTGATCAGTAATATGCTCTTAAAAACAGTTTGTCAGACAACTTGTGATAAATCGGGGGTGATTGTTCGTCTGTCTTCTATAAATAATCACAAAATCCGGAAATCGAAATAGCAATTTCCCGGAATGAGAAAAGACGAAAACCGTTGAAACGGAATTACTGTCATACGATTCAAAGTTCGTTTTAGTGAATATAAGTCATCAAATTTCCGAAATAAAGCGATAGAATAGACGCGAACAATGAATCCGCACAAATCCTCCAGTTCCCGCCTTGAAATCGATGAAATAACAGTTTTAAACACTAAAACACTCGAAAACTTCAGTAGCAGTAGAAAGTCCGACTCCCCGTTACGGTTGATGACGGAAAAAAAAAAAAAAAAAAAAAAACAAAAAAAAAAAAACTCATTGCTTTGGCCCTCAAGCGTTAAGGTAGTTCAGAAAAGTAGGGGGAGATAATTTTACGTTATATTTACATAGGGTTCGTGTACGGTTGTGAAGAAATACTCGTAATAAAGTACTTTATATTAACTTTTAATCATAATGCTTTCAATGTGACATTCAATTAATGCCACTAAATACGATTTGGTCCGTGATATGCATTTTCTGGAATGGAAAGTGTCCGTAATTCGACGTCAATTACTGCGCTAAATCAAACTCTCGTGTGGCAAGTTGTGCGTATTTTGCGTCCAGGTTTATTTACTCTGATTTCTTACGTATTGTGGGGATTTAGTTTTGTAATTTTCCTCGATCAGCTAGTGCAAGTATTGGATGATCTGATTTCTTACGTGTAGTGGGGATTTAGTTTTGTAGTTTTCCTAGATCAGCTGGCGCACATGTAAGTATTGGAGGTATACTGAAGCACATAATTCAGAGTGATTTTTCTCATAAACGTACACACGTACGTTGATGAAATTAATCAATGGACATATATGAGTCTCATGTCCTCCACAGTTGAATCACTAGCCCGATTCAACCGGGAACTTTTTAACTTTTATATATACCGGTATATATATAAAAATAAAATAATTTCCCGTAAAATTAAATAAATGACACAGGACCACTGCACCTCATTCTGTCTTGTATTCTAACATATACGAGTATTATAAATATGTCCTTTAATATCTCATAGTAATTAATTTCATCTTATAAAAACAGACATATATATCATGTTTATATACATAAATGAATAACCAATGATTATTTATTTGAGTTCCATGATTCTTTTGTATATTTGGGTCACAGTAGGGTGTTTCAACAAACAGGTGTGTATGTGGTCTTATTATATGAATTAACCTAAATATGAATATAAAGGGTATCTCTGTCCACCATGATATTAAAATAGATATCAACAAAGAACAGTTAATTGTATAGGCTACCGGTACTTTGAAACTGAGCGAGAAAATCCATACAGTAATAAAATAGTTAATGATTATGGTACAATTTGTAAAATATACTAGTAAGATAACATACTTATAGTCCATTTACATTGGAGAATTACAGTTACTAAAGCTGAATGGGATCATGCATGCTATTGGGAGCTACTAGCCTAGAGGATACTTTTTTTCAGACTGGAGGGACACACAATCTGCAAATGAACCTGGGTGTTGCCTTAGTATGGATAAGTACCATGTGATGGAGAGACAATGTTTGAAATCTATAATTAATTTAATGATGAACTTATAAATGTGTATCATTTGTGGCTCTTTCCTTGACAGTCAATGAGACATCAGCTACTTTTTATCCAGGATTTTCGCACAAGTATAGTTCAATTCCTTCTTTATCTTGAACACATCCTTGCATTCTGCATCTCATTTTGTCTCATCTGGATTATTTTCGGCTCATGCATGTTGCACACATCACTTTGTGACCCACCAATATCATTAAGGTGTTGCCATTGGCATACGGTATAGATCTGTCCATTTCCTGAAATAATACAGAATTCGAAGCATTTAATTTTAATTTATAAATAATTTACATATGTTATATTGGGATATTTCCCATGCAGTACACACCACTCACAAGTGCCTACATTGGCAAACCATGTAATATTCAGTTGTTCACACCTCTTTATGATAGCAGTATAAATTATACAAAAATATATGCTATTGCTAATATAATAATAAATAAGGCTAATGATATTATATTTCAACATAGCTGACCAGTACTTGTATACATTATAATTAATGCCCACGCAGTCTCAATGTCATTTATTAACATTATGAATGTGAGTATACTATGTGAGTCTAATGATCAAAAGACACATGAATTATGATTATCATTATGAAAAATATGTTTATCAACAAAAGTTATATATTACAAAACTATGAATAGTATGATCACTACAATTATAATCTAGGAGTAGGACATGTAAACTGCCAAATTGGTGAATTGTTTTGACTGTTCATTTCTAAATTATTGCTGTAGTACACCTGATCACACCTGGCAGTCACATGGAATTCTTGAAATATGACAGCTGTCATTGAAATATTTCTTCCGTAAAACACGTTTGGGTTGGTACCCGGTATATATGATATTCAAATTACCAATGCAATCATGAATGGTGAGATCTATTAAATTAATTTCATTTTGAAAGTCGTTACTAACATAACTTCAGTCTTTATCCAGGTGAAAATGACAAAAATAGAATACAGAATGTCGTGTTGTTTATTACAAAAATGGTCTCAAACGGCATAAAAACTCACCTTTCTGACTCCCCAACGGACACCCTTGGAAACGTGAGATTCTGATAATTCATGACAGTTGGTGTACAATTAATTCAGCTGCAATAGACGCCAGAGTTTTCTCTTTTTATTGCGACGAGAAAGCACTGTTTTGATTAGAACAATCGGAGTTGAACTACCTTTAGCAATGGCGGACAGAATCGGAGTGCGTTACCGATTTGGCCCATCAAATGACGTCGAGTGACGTATCTATCCTTCCTTCATCTATGGTATTATCCACGATACTGGGGTTATTTGTCAAGACAATATCAATTAACGTTGCACTTGTTTCTGTGAAGTGTGTGGGCTGGCTAACTAATTGTTTTAGTTCAAACTTCCCCTTAAGGTGTCCTATCTCTTTGCCTGGGCCGTACAGCTGATTCTCATTAAAATCTCCACATACTATTATGTCTCGCCCATGGTCCCTGACCGTTCCAATAGACATCTCTATACTTTCCCAATTGGAGATATTTGGAGGCCGATAAATGCATCCAAAAGAAAGATTTAATTTACTAGAAAATATAACCACCCATACTGCCTCTAGTGAAGGTACCTGTATTTCTGGGTCTTTTAATTGTTTGTATGCAATCGTATTCCTGATATAAATTGCTACTAATCTCCTCCCTGTTTGCCTTGCCTGTCCATACGGATAGGTTCATGGAATCCTGGTATCGATAACTCAGAGTTGTCAACTGTACTGTCCAACCACGTTTCGGTAAGAGCTAATATATCATAATCTTCCGATTCTGCACTTAATATATCGATTTTTGGTTTGAGGCTTTGAATGTTTAACGACAAAATTTTTAATAATTGGGGTCTTGTTTCAAAGGTTGGACCAGGATTCATATGAATATCATTTGCTAGGACTATTAGCAGTAGGCAGATGATCATTAAAAATACTAGTTTATTATTAGCCAACAGTAAACCAAGTTCGTCTTTTTGAGATTTTTTCAAGCAATCATCCTTATTTCTCATGGTTTTATAACAGCTATTGTGCATTGGTGGAGGTTTTGATTCAGAGAATACCATTTCTATAAGTAGTGTTAGAATGAATGCTTTCTTTATTGACATTACACTTGAGTGCAGTTTAAGTAATAATATAAATGAATGCGTCTGCGCTTCACTTAGCCTACGATTCTTTGTCAATCTGATAGCTCTGGTGTAGAAAGTTCCAACTCTTGCCCTATAGTGCTCTAGGCTAACCATTGGGTATGTGCGTTACCAAATGGAAACTCCTGCGTCCAGGGGGCAAGAAAAGGTTGGAAGTTTGATACATCAGAAATTTATGATTGGCATCTGCTCTACTGACAAATATGTTTTCCATACATGTGAAATCTATAACATTTATACACACAGCAAATAAACAAAAATAAAGAAAACAAAAGTAATACATCATCCTCTGGATATGTATTTTGTCCAGTTGAAGGGTAGAGTTCTGCATATACGGTATATGTAGAAAATATAATAATTATATAAAGAACTGGCTTAGCAGTGTATCTTGAGTGTATGTAAGAAATTGTGTCTATTTCCAAAACTTATTTTGCGAAATATATAGAAATACATGACTGTAGTGGTATAAAGATCCTGCTTAAGGATTAGTAAAATTTAGTTTTCTCTCCCATTCTCAGTTCAGTAAAAGAATGAGTCCACTATACCACTTTAATATCAGTTATCCACCGCGTATGACTGGTGGATAATATGTTCATATGAGAACCTCCACCGCATATGACCGGTGGATAATATGAACCTCCACCGCGTATGACCGGCGAATAATATGTTCATATCAGAACCTCCACCATGTATGACCGGAGGATAATATGAGAACCTCCCTCGCGTATAACTGGTGGATAATATGAGAACCTCCCTCAAATATGAGAATCTCCCTCGCGTATAACCAGTGGATAATATGAGAACCTCCCTCGCGTATGACCGGCGGTTAATATGTTCATATGCGAACCTCCCCATCGTATGATCGGAGGATAATATGAGAACCTCCCTCGTGTATGACCGGTGGATAATATGAACCTCCACCGCGTATGACCGGCAGATAATATGTTCATATCAGAACTTCCCCCGCGTATGACTGGAGGATAATAAGAAAACTTCCCTCTTAAAAACTTATGTGTCCGCCATTCATATGCAGTGGAGGTTCTCATATTATCTGCCAGTCATACGCGGGGGAGGTTCTCATATGAACATATTATCTGCTGGTGATATGCGGTGGAGGTTCATATTATCCACCGGTCATACGCGAGGGAAGTTCTCATATTATCCTCCGGTCATACGCGGGGGAGGTTCTGATATGAACATATTATCTGCCGGTCATACGCGGTGGAGGTTCATATTATCCACCAGTCATACGCGAGGGAGGTTCTCATATTATCCTCTGGTCATACGTTGGGGAGGTTCTCATATGAACATATTATCCGCCGGTCACATCCTCCCTCGGGTGTGACCGGTGGATAATATGAGAACCTCCCTCGCATATGACCGGCAGATAATATGTTCATATGAGAACCTCCACCGCGTATGACCGGCAGATAATATGTTCATATCAGAACTTCCCCCGCGCATGACTGGAGGATAATAAGAAAACTTCCCTCGCGTATGACCAGTGGATAATATGAACCTCCACCGTGTATGACCGGCAGATAATATTTTCATATGAGAACCTCCCCCGCGTATTACTGGCAGATAATATGAAAACTTCACCCCATATATGAATGGCGGACACATAAGTTTTTAAGTCTATAAACACTATTTGATTTGAATATTCTTTTGAATAGTCTTACCATTGACATATTCATTCGTTCAAACCAGTTGATCTATTTTGTAACTTGGCTTTTAGTCGCTGGGCTCCGGCATCTGGGCTTTTAGTCACAACTGAAATAAAAATAAGTGCGAATATCTTGGAGCGAATTTCTGCAAAAATTTCACCGCCTGGTGGACCCATTTGGAAAAAAATACATTCCCTGTGTCTAATTCTACATTTTGATATACTATACGCCCCATTATATTGAATATACCGGCTGAAATCGATCCTGTAATTGTAAACATCGAGTCTATTTTTAGCTGTTTTATCGGAGCGTGTTTGCCATTACAATATTCGCACTAAAACAACCATATTGTAGCTAAAAACGAATGCACAGTATTCCACTGCGTTATTTGATACCTAAAACTTGTTGTTTGCTAGTGTATTCATCGAGAAATCTAAATTCTAAACATTAATGTCGAACGCAGTTTTTCGTGTTTGTGGCATTTTATGTTAGGTCAGTTGTCGACCGGATAATGTAACTTCCGGTGTCCGGTCAGTGGCGGGGTTAATATGTGTGGATAGGGCGAATGTGGGCCTTTCGTTAGACACCATAAGTAGCTCTCTATGTGCTGTATTCCTCGAGCTATCGGCCGTCACACGCAATTTGAAAATCCTGTCCCGCAGATTGTCATGCTATCCCAAATTCCACCCCATGTTAGGTCAGTTGTCGATCAAATAATGCAACTTCTGGTGTTTGGTTAGTGGCGGGGTTAATATGTTTGGATAGGGCGGGTACTGCGTTATGCAGTAGGTCCCTAGATTTGCGTAGGTCTCCGTAGTTCACTCAATTCGCGTAGGTCCCCGCAGTAATGCAATATATAGTAGGTCTACATGATTTATTGACTGATAAAATGGAATGATGCCACTAAATGATCATTTTAGATGTTTCCTGTTGTGTAGTTTCCGGCCGCAGGCCGGGCAGGATGGTCGGAACGCATTGTGCAATTCCCTTCACCCTAACATTTTAGATGTTACTTTGCAATTTGTTTTTTATAATTAATTTCCGAAATCTGATGGGTTTGTTTGCTTAGTGATACTTAGAGGATCATGAAGCTTAACTAAAATTACGTGATTTCTGATCCGGAAAGTAAGAGGATTATCTTACTGGCTTCGTGGACAGATATTAATTGGAGGATAACTGATTGGGCATGGGTGCGTTAGATAGGATAATTTGATATTTTTCATAGTTTATTGAATTCAAAACAGGATTATCTTACTGGCTTCGTGGACAGATATTAATTGGAGGATAACTGATTGGGCATGGGTGCGTTAGATAGGATAATTTGATATTTTTCATAGTTTATTGAATTCAAAACATGCAACAAAACGTTTATAACATAATATGTAAATGACAGCACAAAACAATGGAGCACCGATTGAAGATTGTTTACAACTTAAATTAAATTCATATCAATACTGATCGAGAATACTAATTAAGTATACTCATAAATAATTCACAATAATAAAATGGGACAACGAATTAATATACTCAATATCTCATTTAAATATACAACACTACCGATCCGATGGAAACTTTAAATAATTAATTTATTATTGTTAATTATTTATGAGTATACTTACTTAGTATTCTCGATTAATTTTTATTGAGGCTATATATGACATTTTATTAAAATGTTTACACAGCCCAAGTCAAGTATTACGCTATAATTTGTTAATTAGAATTAGAATTAATGCAAATAATCACAAAACCAAATAAATTATTTCCTAATTTCTTCTGCATAAAACCCGACATTACTATTTGACCAATCAGAACGCAGAGATGACCGTTAGAAAAATATACGTCCAATCAAAACACGATGACTTTATTAGCCAGATAATAATTATTCAACTAATGCTTCAGAAACATTTTTATTCAGAAACAAAATGCGATGGATAAACACTTTACCGTTAAAATTGTATATGGAGAAAGTTTTCATCCACTGTGTTTATGCCACGATTTTACAATGCTATGGATATTAAACACTTTTCCGTTCAAATTGTATGAAGAATGTTTAATCCACACTGCGAAGTATATTCACCAGTAGGCGTGGTGTTGATTAAATGTAAAATTTAAACAGATGGCTTTATTTATATAGTAAGATAGGCGATCGTGGTAGTTACATTTGTATACAAATAAAATGGTATAACATTGAAATTTAATAAAATCTTCGTAAACATTTGCCGTCGTAAAATGTATGTCTATAGAGATGGTAAGGTGTACACTAACCTGGCCAATGCCGCTTTGAATTGGTAATCTCCTTGGTCGTCGAACGAACACTTACGACAGAAGAATGTCAAACTGAAATCTGACGACCAAACGTCGAACAACTGTTTGGTCATGCCAGTTACACAAGCTGAGTGTATCCAGGATTTACATCCCGTACACTCGATGCAGTCTTTGAAGCATCTCAAACTACACACTCCGCATGGGTATCGTGGATCGGTAAGTCGCATATTGAATAATATTAATGAATATGAGTTTGAAAGTCTCAGTGCTCAACTTAAGTATCATGTCTTAGAATCATAAAATGTCACTCAACTATGAGTACCAACACTAGTTGATAATTAGTCACAACCCTATCACAACATACATTGCCGAAATGAATCTTCAAAGAAAACAGAACCTTTTCACAACAGACATTGCCGAAATGAATATGCAAAGAGGACAGATCCTTTTCACAACAAACATTGCCGAAATGAATCTTCAAAGAGGACGGATCCTTTTCGCAAAGAAAACACTCAGTCTCGCAAACAATGTGATTAATGGTCACCCGTGTAGTTGGGCTGTGTAAACTTAAATTACCATTCAGTTACTGATCACTTGTCCTAACTTAAAAAAGAATAATCTTAATCAAACTTAATTAACTGGATGGTAATTCTTTTTTTTTTTTCATCTAAGCTAAACAAAATATATACCGTAATTAGATATTTAATTTTTTTTAAACAACGCAATATCATATAACATGTTCACTTATATAATATACTAGAAGGTGACCCGACTTCGTCCGGGCTTTGACGTTGAATTGTCTATTTTGAAGGCCAAGGTCAAGTGGGGTCACGATTTGACCCGTCCAAAACACAGTGCCCGAACAAAAGTACCCGTCGAAATCCATCCGGTTTTACCCGATTTGACCTTGAATTGACCATTTTAAAGGTCAAGGTCAGGTGGGGTCAAACACCAACACCCCAAAAATGGTGGAAATCGGCCCAGCGGATACCGGGAAATCGGCCCAGCGGATACCGAGATACCCTATGCATCATATTTCGTCCGTAAAAATCCGCCAGTTTAACCCGATTTGATTTCCACTGAAGTATATAAACGCGCCTCAAGTTTCAACGTAAAGATAAATTACCATCGGTGCCCGAGATATCGCCAAGACGTCTGAAACAGTCAAATGCATCGGCCGGGTGAGAGTTAACGTGATCTAACTTTATGACCTCTAACGACGTCATAGAAGTTACGCATTCTTTTTACCCTGATAGAAGATCGTACCACTTCTTCTTAATAATTGAGGCAGATAACTAAAACAGATACATACATATTATATATCGTTGGAAAGATGAAACGCCACAGATTCTAATCGTGCAAATTATATGACTGGCAATTTATTATTGTGAGCACCGAACTGAAATATATTAGCGCAAAACGGCGTAAAAACAGATTTGACCTCGGCACGTGAAAAGATGACCTCGGATCTGAAAATCAATATGCCTATGTTCGTCTCCGGCCGAAAATACCACCATATACCAAATTTCATCGAAATTGGCTTAGCCGTTTTTGAGTCCATCGATTTCAAACACACACACACACCCACCCACACACACCCTCACACACACATACACAGATCTTTCAAAAATATATAATAGACTAGAAGGTGACCCGACTTCGTCCGGGCTATTCAAAAACCAAATTTCAAGTCGATTGCTCCAACCGTTTCCTAGATCTGGTCTGCGCATGCGCGAAGCTGGTGTCGCACGTGCTCGGCGACCCGATAAAATTCGTATCCGGGGCAAGATATATTCACATACCAAATTTCAAGTCGATAGCTACACCCGTTTCCGAGATATATAGCCCAATGTCATTTGCGGATACCTCGGCCGGTGATGAGTTAACGCGACACAGTCAAATGCATCGGCAGGGTGAGAGTTAACGTAATCTAACTTTATGACCTCTGACGACGTCATAGAAGTTACGCATTGATTTGATCCTGATAAAAGATCGCTACCACTTGTCCCTAGTAATTGAGGCAGATAACTAAAACGGATACATACATATTATATATCGTTGGAAAGATGAAGCCACACAGATTCTAACCGTGCAAATTATATGACTGGCAATTTATTATTCGCGCTATATCGAATCGATTTGTGAGCACCGAACTGAAATATATTAGCGCAAAACGGCGTAAAAATAGATTTGACCTCCGCACGTGAAAAGTTGACCTCGCACGGACAAATAAATATGCCTATGTTCGTCTCCGGCCGAAAACACATCCAAATACCAAATTTCATCGAAATTGGCTTAGTCGTTTTCGAGTCCATCGATTTCAAACACACACACACACACCCTCACAAACTTACACATACACAGATCTTTCAAAATATATAATAGACTAGCAGGGTAGCCCGCCACCGGCGGCTTGTCCGAAACATTGTTTATATTTTTTTTTTATTTTTAGCTCCACGCGTTTCAATAAGAAAAAATTGTACCCGGTAGCTCCACCCGTTTCCGAGATCTGGTCTGCGCATGCGCGAAGCTGGCTTCGCACGGGCTCGGCGACCCGATCAAATTTGTACCAGGCCCAAGATACATTCACATAGCAAATTTCAAGTCGATAGCTCCACCCGTTTCCGATATCTCGTCTGCGCATGCGCTGCACGGGCGTCGCATGGGCTCGCCGACCCGATAAAATTTGTACCCGGCGCAAGATACATTCACATTGCAATTTTCAAGTCGATAGCTCCACCCGTTTCCGAGATCTGCCTTTTTAATCGAGATAAATGCATTTCGTACCCGTCCTAATGTACTATTTCGAGCGATAACAATTGTCAGACTCCCATCGTGAACCTCAACACGAAGTAAACACGTGTTTCGAGCGATAACATTGCATTGAAGTCAGACTCCCATCGTGGACCCCCAAGACGACGTAAACACGTGTTTGTTCCCGTATAACTCTGGAGACTCTGACTTCATATATATATATAATGACGTTATTAACCCCGGCCGTGCCGTTTGAGCTGATTTTAATGACTGGGAGTGGAGTACGGGTGCTCGGAGCTTCTGGAAAACGCGTGGACGACATCGTACGTGCGATTTTACCTCTAGATGGGAAGTTTGAGCTCAATCTGTCCAGCCGTTGTACTATTTCGAGCGATAACAATTGTCAGACTCCCATCGTGAACCTCAACACGAAGTAAACACGTGTTTCGAGCGATAACATTGCATTGAAGTCAGACTCCCATCGTGGACCCCCAAGACGACGTAAACACGTGTTTGTTCCGGTATAACTCTGGAGACTCTGACTTCATATATATATATAATGACGTTATTAACCCCGGCCGTGCCGTTTGAGCTGATTTTGATGAATGGGAGTGGAGAACGGGTGCTCTGAGCTTTTCTAAACTGCGACTACGGCGGTGTCGGTGGGATTTTACACTTACATACGAAATTTGAGCTCGATCGGATCAGTCGTTTTGGATTCTATGAAGTACACACATATATATATACGAAGTCTCAAAATATATAGTACTAGCAGGTTAGCCCGCCACCGGCGGCTTGTCCGAAACATGACATTTTTATATATATTTTTTTAATTTTTAGCTCCACGCGTTTCAATAAGAAAAATTTGTACCCGGTAGCCCCACCAGTTTCCGAGATCTGGTCTGCGCACAAAAATTTGTACCCGGCGCAAGATACATTCACATGCCAAATTTCAAGTCGATAGCTCCACCCGTTTCCGAGATCTCGTCTGCGCATGCGCTGCACGGGCGTCGCACGGGCTCGGCGACCCGATCAAATTTGTACCCGGCGCAAGATACATTCACATAGCAAATTTCAAGTCGATAGCTCCACCCGTTTCCGAGATCTGCCTTTCTGCATAATATTTCGAGCGATAACATTGCATTGAAATGTCAGACTCCCATCGTGAACCTCAACACGAAGTAAACACGTGTTTCGAGCGATAACATTGCATTGAAATGACTCCCATCGTGAACCTCAAGACGACGTAAAACACGTGTTGCGTTCTAGGAAATGCACTCAATGCAGATGCTAATAACGTTGACTTCGTATATATATATATAATGACGTTATTAACCCCGGCCGTGCCGTTTGAGCTGATTTTTATGACTGGGAGTGGAGTACGGGTGCTCGGAGCTTCTGGAAAACGCGTGGACGACATCGTACGTGGTATTTTACCTTTAGATAGGAAGTTTGAGCTCAATCTGTCCAGCCGTTCCCGTCCTAATGTACTATTTCGAGCGATAACAATTGTCAGACTCCCATCGTGAACCTCAACACGAAGTAAACACGTGTTTCGAGCGATAACATTGCATTGAAGTCAGACTCCCATCGTGGACCCCCAAGACGACGTAAACACGTGTTTGTTCCGGTATAACTTTGGAGACTCTGACTTCATATATATATATAATGACGTTATTAACCCCGGCCGTGCCGTTTGAGCTGATTTCGATGACTGGGAGTGGATAAAGGGTGCTCAGAGCTTCTCGAAAACACGATTACGGCGGTGTCGGTGGGATTTTACACTTACATACGAAATTTGATCTCAATTTGTACACGCGTTTTGGATTCTATGAAGTACACACACACACATATACACACATATATACGAAGTCTCAAAATATATAGTATAGACTAGCAGGTTAGCCCGCCACCGGCGGCTTGTCCGAAACATGACATTTTTATATATATTTTTTTAATTTTTAGCTCCACGCGTTTCAATAAGAAAAATTTGTACCCGGTAGCCCCACCAGTTTCCGAGATCTGGTCTGCGCACAAAAATTTGTACCCGGCGCAAGATACATTCACATGCCAAATTTCAAGTCGATAGCTCCACCCGTTTCCGAGATCTCGTCTGCGCATGCGCTGCACGGGCGTCGCACGGGCTCGGCGACCCGATCAAATTTGTACCCGGCGCAAGATACATTCACATAGCAAATTTCAAGTCGATAGCTCCACCCGTTTCCGAGATCTGCCTTTCTGCATAATATTTCGAGCGATAACATTGCATTGAAATGTCAGACTCCCATCGTGAACCTCAACACGAAGTAAACACGTGTTTCGAGCGATAACATTGCATTGAAATGACTCCCATCGTGAACCTCAAGACGACGTAAAACACGTGTTGCGTTCTAGGAAATGCACTCAATGCAGATGCTAATAACGTTGACTTCGTATATATATATATAATGACGTTATTAACCCCGGCCGTGCCGTTTGAGCTGATTTTTATGACTGGGAGTGGAGTACGGGTGCTCGGAGCTTCTGGAAAACGCGTGGACGACATCGTACGTGGTATTTTACCTTTAGATAGGAAGTTTGAGCTCAATCTGTCCAGCCGTTCCCGTCCTAATGTACTATTTCGAGCGATAACAATTGTCAGACTCCCATCGTGAACCTCAACACGAAGTAAACACGTGTTTCGAGCGATAACATTGCATTGAAGTCAGACTCCCATCGTGGACCCCCAAGACGACGTAAACACGTGTTTGTTCCGGTATAACTTTGGAGACTCTGACTTCATATATATATATAATGACGTTATTAACCCCGGCCGTGCCGTTTGAGCTGATTTCGATGACTGGGAGTGGATAAAGGGTGCTCAGAGCTTCTCGAAAACACGATTACGGCGGTGTCGGTGGGATTTTACACTTACATACGAAATTTGATCTCAATTTGTACACGCGTTTTGGATTCTATGAAGTACACACACACACATATACACACATATATACGAAGTCTCAAAATATATAGTATAGACTAGCAGGTTAGCCCGCCACCGGCGGCTTGTCCGAAACATGACATTTTTATATATATTTTTTTAATTTTTAGCTCCACGCGTTTCAATAAGAAAAATTTGTACCCGGTAGCCCCACCAGTTTCCGAGATCTGGTCTGCGCACAAAAATTTGTACCCGGCGCAAGATACATTCACATGCCAAATTTCAAGTCGATAGCTCCACCCGTTTCCGAGATCTCGTCTGCGCATGCGCTGCACGGGCGTCGCACGGGCTCGGCGACCCGATCAAATTTGTACCCGGCGCAAGATACATTCACATAGCAAATTTCAAGTCGATAGCTCCACCCGTTTCCGAGATCTGCCTTTCTGCATAATATTTCGAGCGATAACATTGCATTGAAATGTCAGACTCCCATCGTGAACCTCAACACGAAGTAAACACGTGTTTCGAGCGATAACATTGCATTGAAATGACTCCCATCGTGAACCTCAAGACGACGTAAAACACGTGTTGCGTTCTAGGAAATGCACTCAATGCAGATGCTAATAACGTTGACTTCGTATATATATATATAATGACGTTATTAACCCCGGCCGTGCCGTTTGAGCTGATTTTTATGACTGGGAGTGGAGTACGGGTGCTCGGAGCTTCTGGAAAACGCGTGGACGACATCGTACGTGGTATTTTACCTTTAGATAGGAAGTTTGAGCTCAATCTGTCCAGCCGTTCCCGTCCTAATGTACTATTTCGAGCGATAACAATTGTCAGACTCCCATCGTGAACCTCAACACGAAGTAAACACGTGTTTCGAGCGATAACATTGCATTGAAGTCAGACTCCCATCGTGGACCCCCAAGACGACGTAAACACGTGTTTGTTCCGGTATAACTTTGGAGACTCTGACTTCATATATATATATAATGACGTTATTAACCCCGGCCGTGCCGTTTGAGCTGATTTCGATGACTGGGAGTGGATAAAGGGTGCTCAGAGCTTCTCGAAAACACGATTACGGCGGTGTCGGTGGGATTTTACACTTACATACGAAATTTGATCTCAATTTGTACACGCGTTTTGGATTCTATGAAGTACACACACACACATATACACACATATATACGAAGTCTCAAAATATATAGTATAGACTAGCAGGGTAGCCCGCCACCGGCGGCTTGTCCGAAACATTGTTTATATATTTTTTTTATTTTTAGCTCCACGCGTTTCAATAAGAAAAAATTGTACCCGGTAGCTCCACCCGTTTCCGAGATCTGGTCTGCGCATGCGCGAAGCTGGCTTCGCACGGGCTCGGCGACCCGATCAAATTTGTACCCGGCCCAAGATACATTCACATAGCAAATTTCAAGTCGATAGCTCCACCCGTTTCCGATATCTCGTCTGCGCATGCGCTGCACGGGCGTCGCATGGGCTCGCCGACCCGATAAAATTTGTACCCGGCGCAAGATACATTCACATTGCAATTTTCAAGTCGATAGCTCCACCCGTTTCCGAGATCTGCCTTTTTAATCGAGATAAATGCATTTCGTACCCGTCCTAATGTACTATTTCGAGCGATAACAATAGCAGCATGATTGTAACTCTGGGTCATGTATGTGTGGGACCCCTTTTCCTATAGGTCTATGGCTCCATAGTATGGCAACGCCCCCTTTCCTATGCTGTGTATATATGGTCCCATGGTATGGTAACGCCCCCTTTAATTATTATATATCGCTCCTTCCTTCCCACGTAATTTCTGGAACATTTTTATTGTTCTGGAAAATTCTGGAACATTTTTTTTGTTCTGGAACATTTTTATTGTTCTGGAACAATCTAGTAAATTTTTTGTTTCTGGAAAATTCTATTTTTTTCTAGTAAAATCCATAATGTATTCGTGTAATAAAATTCATATTTGTCTACGGCCTCTTTAAAATTATATAACTGTAAAGTCCCGATGTTAATTTCACACGGTACACACATTGGGTATCATAGCATCTATTTACCACGCATAGAATTTAGGCATTTAAAATCATTTATCAAATCTCCTTAAAACACTTCGGCCCCTTTAACTTTTTTTACCTTTAATAAAAACATTATTGATCTCACAGATTTATTAACTGTTATGTACCTGGTAGAAAACACATTCCACGAGGCACGCTTTCTAACAATAACAGAGCATCTGCATATTCTATAATGTCTGGTTTACTCGATGCCAGATGTACACTAAACACGCTATGCACTAAGTGCGTTTTCACCATGAATTTATCTGGTAATTTAAGCGTTCAAACACATTCAGCGTAACCGTAGATAATAACCGATCTAATGTGTAATTCATTCAAACATGGGCCACATATCATTTGCACATATTGGGTAAGAAATTGTCTTTCTAAAAGGTTATGAAAAAGCCGACAAATTAAAACAATCTAGAATTTTCCAGAAATAAAAATGTTCCAGCATAACATCAAATTAGTGTGGCTGCAGGGCACAGAGCTCTCAAGCTAATAACACAACATGTAACCATTCTGGAACATTCTCCATACCGACGGGGATAAAGCGGTGAAACAGATTAATGAGATTATGCATACCACTAGGTGATAAAACATTTAAGCCTGCACTAATTTGAATAAAAAACATTCAGGGGCCGGTATCATTTGCACATATTGGTTAGGAAAAATAAAATGCCTTTCTAGCTGCCTCTGAAACAATTAATAAAATTAAAATAATCTACAAAGTTCTCAGCACGTGGGAGACCATCTAGGTATTAAATACACATATAACTCCAAGCAGCCAACATATGCTTACAGAGCATAACCCATGCAATTTAATTATCACAAAATTTATACCGTGAGCGGCATGAACCCTGAATACATACTGACTCCCCATTATGTATCCCTCCTAATGGTCAACTGTTATGGTACAATTGATTAAATCATCACTAACATTAGTTAAGCTTTTTCTCTAAATACCCCTTTAATATCTGTAATCGAACTATTAGGAATCAATCAACGCCTTGTCAATAGATATTTGAACATTTCAAATAAAGTAAATCCTACACACAATTTCTCGAAGCTTCGTAATTAAACACATGTTTAAGTCATTTAATGCCACGATAGGTCTGTCATTCAAATGCATGCTCCTAATGGCTTCTGCATCTGTGGAGACTGAGAGATAAACAAAATTAATGTTTCTGTAGAAATTAAGGTTTTCTAGTGTGTCACTACTTCAGATATGGTTCAAATAGCATACAAATCACCGCATTTTGGTCACATACCTTAAAGGTACACGTCATTTATGCATTTAAACCTAATTCCGCGTATACATCAATCATCTCTTTATTTCCCAAATAGTTTGAATGTACCTAGTTTTAACAAAGATTTATGCAATCTACATGCTTTCATTCAAATAAAATTTACGACAACAACATTGTAACAGACTATCCACTTACCTTCAATTTATAGGTCATATTAGCCTGTACATTTATGGGAGACAGACATACATAATATAATGCATTGGCACAGTGTTACTGATAATAATAAGGTGTCACTACTTCAGATATGGTTCAAATAACATACAAATCACCACATTTTGGTCACATACCTTAAAGGTACACGTCATTTATGCATTTAAACCTAATTCCGCGTATACATCAATAAAAACGCTCTTTATTTCCCAAATAGTTTGAATGTACCTAGTTTTAACAAAGATTTTTGCAATCTACATGCTTTCATTCATATAAAATTACCCAGTGTGTGTTAGACAGCAACATTATAACATATTGGCTTTCAAGTTACATATGCATGTGCATTCGATGCACGAGACAACATTGTAGGAAATGAAGGCATTGATGTGTCATTACTTCAGACATTGTTCATACAATTGACCGTATTTTGATCACACACCTTAAAGGTACACGTCACTTTTGTCTATAATCAGACAATACATTACACGTAGGGTTCAACATGTCCACCGTAGTAAGCTTATTTACTTCATAAATGGTTCCAATAGCATAGTATTGTACCCGCGGGGTCACATACCTTAAAGGTACACGTCATTTGTGTCTATAATCAGACAATACATTACGCATAGGGTTCAACATGGTCACCGAAGCAACCTAATCCAAAAGCAAAGAACACCCATTACTGAGTCCCGCTGTTACACACAACACAATAACTCGGGATTAAGGTCTACTAGTGATGAGTTATGGTTGTAAATGGTACCTATAGCATAATATTGTACCACATTGATGCACATCACGTTTCATGTGAATTACATGAGCAGGTAACTCAATTCTCTGCATTTCGAATGGAGTTGGGTATTTTTGTATATTATATACAGTGTTATTTAGCTTACAAATGGTTGTTATTTTATATCAATATGCCAGTTTATGTCACAGACAAAATGCGTACTCACTCTTCACATAGACTAATATGTAAGCATTTGTATCATTTAGAATGGCAAAATATGGTCTAAGTCAGTCGTATTAGCTATATATGGCCACTTACCGTTCAAGTTATAACCCCATTAAAACTATGCTTCAAATGTAAATTATATGTAACTTGAATATGATCGGCCCCCAGGCCCTTTTTAGGTCATAGGTTCCAACCGACCATCGTTCATACTCGAACGCTTGTGTATATGATAGATGTGGTAATGGTAGAGAGAGCTAGTTAGGCAGGCCATGAGATAGGTAGACCCACTGCCTACATCAATATATATATACGATATACATGCACTGGCCGCAATGGGTTCCCGTTACTAGCCTATAGACATGAAGTATTAAAGTTATACACCTTCATCAGCGCGCTCTTAATGAGTTTTGAATTGGCATATGGGTACGAATCCAAACCATTCGGATGTAATTTATCGGAATGCCAATCATAACAATATGTACAGAGAAAGCTAGTGGGAACGATACACACTGTTTGCGTAATTGACTAGACACATTGAGGTAAAGAAGCACCATGATGTATCAAAGGTATATTTCAAGGATTTTTAATCGGCAACCAATTATTGAATATATTTTTGTTGGGCATGGTCATATGCACCACTGTGTTTCATATAAAACAAATAGTGGGTGGTTAAATCACCGAAGGCCAATATTCCCGATGGTAAGTTATTTTTAGCATATGGGATACATTTATGACTAAATCGGTTATAGGAAATGAGGTAAATTGCACTTTATTATTTAAAAGGAATAACGCTATACAAGCTTAAACACACAAACCATGGGTTTTTATCAACTTATTACGTGTAACATATTTGGAGTTTAGTTATGTTCATCAAACACCGGCAATTGACACCTCTGTCTGGATATTTATGTTATCACGATTGGGTCCCGTGTTCACCCTTTTTTAGTCGTAAGCGAATAGTCTCCATAGCTCCAAATCGTTCCGAATGTCCAAACTAATTCACTATTTAATTCTGAAATAGGTTTAGTTGTGCTTAAAATGTAATCCAAAACTAGTTGTTCATTTAACATCTTTTCAATGGTGAAAATAGGACAAGGTTCCCTCATAATAATGTAACCATAAATTGATGTAACTTCTTCGAATTCCAAACTATAGTCATTAAAAACCGTGCTACGATATTCAGCGAAGCGGGCAAAGTTATCACCGATAAGTACACGAATCTCATATATGTCTTTTTTAGTAATACCACTAAATATCCAACACTCAGAAAACAGTTGATCCAAAGTATCCAGTAAGGTATCTGTTTCAAATTCTGATCTCTCCATCAAAGCATTCAATCTCTTTCTACCATCATCAAAATTTCCTTCTAGAAGTTCCGTAATTATTATTTTACTCTCCCTTAAGAACCATGTATGTTGTAATTCTGTTTTGATGTCTCCATGTATCGTTGACGCGTTAACTAACTCCTTGTAAATTTTCTCAAGCATTTCTGTGGGTAATATTTCCTCCATAATTCCTAATTTACAAAACCATCTGTTTATTCGAGTAAATCCGCTAACTCACATGTCATTGGGCATGAGTTTCTCATATAATTAACACAATCGGTTGTTCGTACCCATACCTAGTGAGCTTTTGATCTATAATAGCTAACGGTAATGTATTTAGTTCTTATTATAATATTTATAACCAATCAAAATCCGTTGCTGAATTTAGCTATACGAGGACAAACGGAATGATAACAGCCGTTCAACAACTTGGTATTCCAGTCATAGTCATAGTTCATTTCATATTATTGATCTAAAATCTCCATTACATGGAGAAAATAAAGAGCCCATCTGATGTAGACTAGTATATAAGTACTTAGTGATTTATTTTCATCAATTATATGTATTGTTACTCCTATAAATATAGTCTGTTATACAGAGGATACATCGCCCACGTGACAGTATCGTGTCGCGAAAGGTCTATAAAAGTATATAAATGCGCGTCAGGTTTATGTATATGTCCCTGCTTCTTAAAGCAAATCCAGTACATATACGTGCGTTGAGACACGTGCAATTGCCACTAGTAAATCACGTATAAAAGCTCTTTACTGCATAGTTAAACTGTTGAGTTTTCACACGCATTCTATGTCGTTTTTATGGACTATATACGTGGTATATGTCAGTATATACACGAATGTAATGTAATCACGTGCACGTATTAATTTCATATATTCTTCTCAACACAACTCAGCACAACGCATCAATTCTGATGTCTTTGGCGGTTCAAACAGTGTACATTTTCAGTGTTGTTACCGTTTGATGCATACCATACTCATTTATGCATAATAACGCGGGTCTACATCGTTGCTATATACCTATATACGTCCATATTTCTTAAAGTATAGTATCTATACGTACATCATGGCGTATATTAAACCCCCTTTCACTGGTAAATCACGAATAAACGCTCTTTATTGTATAGTCAACTAACCATTTCTACATACACGCTGCTCTGTGGTGGTCTGTTGTGTCTTACCATTATACCATTATATGTAGAAGGTAATGTAGTAAAATATGTATAAGTCTGATTTTGTGTCAATGTGCCTGTTATTAATCTCATCAATTGGGTCGTTTATAAGTCGTCAAACATAATGATTTCTAATCATCTAATAGGTATTATAAAAAATGCCTACTTCACAAATATTCTGAGTGCATTTCAGTGTATGTTTCGTACTCTGTAAAAACGTGATTTGACCGCTAGTGATGTAGTGAAATAACCTATTTTATAGTTGTCAAATACGTACTAAAAATATTGTCAATTTATGACTCATCTAATGAATTTTCCACACCTAGTGTCTACAATATGTTTATATATTGTGACTCATTACTACGATTGCAGTATGTCCACGTATGTCAGATATTACATAACCTTGATAACTATGTTTAGAAATACCTGGTATATGAGATCATATTGTAGCTGACAGAGACTGGAATGCGACTTGCATCTACCATCACGTGCGTTCGAATGAAGTTACATGTACGATATGAGCCATTATATGTGTCGATGAGGTGTTATATCAGTATATTCATGCAATATTCGTAAATGACAGCAACATATCTTTTCCCTCCCATTATCAAGCGAGATTTTGTGGTTAGCTGACAAACATGGCATTTCGAATATATATAGCCTATTGGACACTTACTTCAAATGCTAAAATTGCCTCTTCAAAATAGTTAAAAGCACACATTTTTATTTCGAATTTCATTGTTTACGGTTAATTTCCTGTTATGAAATTGGTCCTTTTATAAACGCGTAATACGTAGTTACAAAAAGCCCTAATTGACAAACATTTTAAGTGCTATTATGACTATATTCGACGAATAAAAAAAACGCCATTTGACATAGTACAACAACGCGAAATGACTACTTTTTTAAACGCGAATTTGAAACAAAACTAATATACAAAAGAATTTTAAACTAAAATTATAAGTTTGGTTGATGTATTGTTTGGTTGACAGCATTTTCACACACAGAAGCGTTATGATAAAGATTCACCACGCACACAGAAGCGATATTATACGGTGTAGCGATATGTTACAGAGTTACCGTTCTTTTCGAGGCTAAAAAAAGCGCAGGCCGGCCTCTCCCTCTCCCCCGTTTTAAAAGGGGCGGGGTTAAGGGGGAGCGATCGAGCGTCACGAAAAAAAATTCACCCCATTTTACACATAACCTTTCTACATATTTACCACAATTCTACTTTTACCCTTACCCAATATAACCCCCTCCCTTCCGAACTTCTTAGCCATCATCTTTGTGCTACTTTGTGCATCATTCATGTTCTTTGCCCTATGTCCCTGTCATTTCCTATAAGTTTACACCATTTTGCATGTGTTCTCCTTTTTACTACTGTATCCTTAATACACAAACCACCAAGTTCATACACATATATGTAATACTTTCCATTCATTCTCTGCTTTATGTTTACTCTTTTGTCGCGTTACATCCCCTATGTTTTCGACCAACTGCTTACACCTAAATTATATATATATATATATATGTGTCCCCTTTTACCCATCTCTTCTCCCCTCCACCCAGTTCATATGATTTAGTTATACTTTTACCCATATGGCCCTCTTTTCTCACTCCCTCTACCTGGTGCCATTTTATTTTCTATACCATTTAAGCCCCTTGCCGGCTCTTACCCATAATTACTGTCTGCAAGCATGGTAACCCCTCTCCTTCCAAAGCAAACCCCCCACATTTCATATGATTTAGGTATATACTCAATGATTATTCTTATCTCATCTACTTTAATTATGTACATGTTCCCCAACCCAGCTCTCTGCTATACACCTCTATGTATTTTACCCTATACCCCATTTACCTTGCTCCACATAACCACCTTTCATTCTTGTTTACCTTCCCCTTTTGTACCTCTAAACACTTTGTTCTTCCCACAACAATCCCAATGTTTTCCTATGAAAGTAATGCTTACTACTCAACGTATTCTCCAAATTATACCCTTCTGCACCCATTTACTTGCCTCTCACTCTCCCCATCGCCTTCCCCATTTTACACATGTATAAACCTCTGTTGAGTGGCTTTTGTTAGCCTCCTATACTCTTCGCTATACACCTATATACACTCTCCCAATGCCCCTTTACCCTTTTCCCATAAGCACCTTTCATGCTTTTAATGTCTCCCTTTTCCATTTTATACACCTCTTATTTTACCTCTGTTCTACCCACAACAATCCCAATGTTTTCCTAGGAAAGTAAGGCTTACACCTCAATGTTGTCTCCAAATTATACCCTTCTGCCCCAAGTTCTTGCCTCTCGCTCTCCCCATCTCCTTCCCTCTGTTTGCACCATCTACATTTATAAACCTATATTGAGTGGCTTTTCTTAGCCTCCTATACTCTTCGATATACACCTCTGTACACTCTCCCACTGCCCCCCCTTTACCCTTTTCCCATAAGCACCTTTCATGCTTTTAATGTCTCCCTTTTCAATGTTATACAACTCTTATTTTACCTCTGTTCTACCCACAACAATCCCAATTTTTCCCTAGGAAAGTAAGGTATACACCTCAATGTTTTTCTCCAAATTATACCCTTCTTACCCAATTTCTTGCCTCACGCTCTCCCCATCTCCTTCCCCCTTTTGCACCATATACATGTATACACCTATATAGAGTGGCTTTTCCTAGCCTCCTATAAGTTCTTCACTTTATGTTAATTCATATATTAAAAACCATGAACAGTGTACACAACCTAATCCATTATCATCTCCAATTAATACACGGTCATATCATCCCATCCCCCTGTCCCACACTCCATTACCCCTCATACTGTGTCGTTTCCCCCATCCATTTCCTCTGCCTTATACTTTTCTTCTATGACATTTTTTTCGTGACGCTCGATCGCTCCCCCTTAACCCCGCCCCTTTTAAAACGGGGGAGAGGGAGAGGCCGGCCTGCGCTTTTTTTAGCCTCGAAAAGAACGGTAACTCTGTAACATATCGCTACACCGTATAATATCGCTTCTGTGTGCGTGGTGAATCTTTATCATAACGCTTCTGTGTGTGAAAATGCTGTCAACCAAACTATACATCAACCAAACTTATAATTTTAGTTTAAAATTCTTTTGTATATTAGTTTTGTTTCAAATTCGCGTTTAAAAAAGTAGTCATTTCGCGTTGTTGTACTATGTCAAATGGCGTTTTTTTTATTCGTCGAATATAGTCATAATAGCACTTAAAATGTTTGTCAATTAGGGCTTTTTGTAACTACGTATTACGCGTTTATAAAAGGACCAATTTCATAACAGGAAATTAACCGTAAACAATGAAATTCGAAATAAAAATGTGTGCTTTTAACTATTTTGAAGAGGCAATTTTAGCATTTGAAGTAAGTGTCCAATAGGCTATATATATTCGAAATGCCATGTTTGTCAGCTAACCACAAAATCTCGCTTGATAATGGGAGGGAAAAGATATGTTGCTGTCATTTACGAATATTGCATGAATATACTGATATAACACCTCATCGACACATATAATGGCTCATATCGTACATGTAACTTCATTCGAACGCACGTGATGGTAGATGCAAGTCGCATTCCAGTCTCTGTCAGCTACAATATGATCTCATATACCAGGTATTTCTAAACATAGTTATCAAGGTTATGTAATATCTGACATACGTGGACATACTGCAATCGTAGTAATGAGTCACAATATATAAACATATTGTAGACACTAGGTGTGGAAAATTCATTAGATGAGTCATAAATTGACAATATTTTTAGTACGTATTTGACAACTATAAAATAGGTTATTTCACTACATCACTAGCGGTCAAATCACGTTTTTACAGAGTACGAAACATACACTGAAATGCACTCAGAATATTTGTGAAGTAGGCATTTTTTATAATACCTATTAGATGATTAGAAATCATTATGTTTGACGACTTATAAACGACCCAATTGATGAGATTAATAACAGGCACATTGACACAAAATCAGACTTATACATATTTTACTACATTACCTTCTACATATAATGGTATAATGGTAAGACACAACAGACCACCACAGAGCAGCGTGTATGTAGAAATGGTTAGTTGACTATACAATAAAGAGCGTTTATTCGTGATTTACCAGTGAAAGGGGGTTTAATATACGCCATGATGTACGTATAGATACTATACTTTAAGAAATATGGACGTATATAGGTATATAGCAACGATGTAGACCCGCGTTATTATGCATAAATGAGTATGGTATGCATCAAACGGTAACAACACTGAAAATGTACACTGTTTGAACCGCCAAAGACATCAGAATTGATGCGTTGTGCTGAGTTGTGTTGAGAAGAATATATGAAATTAATACGTGCACGTGATTACATTACATTCGTGTATATACTGACATATACCACGTATATAGTCCATAAAAACGACATAGAATGCGTGTGAAAACTCAACAGTTTAACTATGCAGTAAAGAGCTTTTATACGTGATTTACTAGTGGCAATTGCACGTGTCTCAACGCACGTATATGTACTGGATTTGCTTTAAGAAGCAGGGACATATACATAAACCTGACGCGCATTTATATACTTTTATAGACCTTTCGCGACACGATACTGTCACGTGGGCGATGTATCCTCTGTATAACAGACTATATTTATAGGAGTAACAATACATATAATTGATGAAAATAAATCACTAAGTACTTATATACTAGTCTACATCAGATGGGCTCTTTATTTTCTCCATGTAATGGAGATTTTAGATCAATAATATGAAATGAACTATGACTATGACTGGAATACCAAGTTGTTGAACGGCTGTTATCATTCCGTTTGTCCTCGTATAGCTAAATTCAGCAACGGATTTTGATTGGTTATAAATATTATAATAAGAACTAAATACATTACCGTTAGCTATTATAGATCAAAAGCTCACTAGGTATGGGTACGAACAACCGATTGTGTTAATTATATGAGAAACTCATGCCCAATGACATGTGAGTTAGCGGATTTACTCGAATAAACAGATGGTTTTGTAAATTAGGAATTATGGAGGAAATATTACCCACAGAAATGCTTGAGAAAATTTACAAGGAGTTAGTTAACGCGTCAACGATACATGGAGACATCAAAACAGAATTACAACATACATGGTTCTTAAGGGAGAGTAAAATAATAATTACGGAACTTCTAGAAGGAAATTTTGATGATGGTAGAAAGAGATTGAATGCTTTGATGGAGAGATCAGAATTTGAAACAGATACCTTACTGGATACTTTGGATCAACTGTTTTCTGAGTGTTGGATATTTAGTGGTATTACTAAAAAAGACATATATGAGATTCGTGTACTTATCGGTGATAACTTTGCCCGCTTCGCTGAATATCGTAGCACGGTTTTTAATGACTATAGTTTGGAATTCGAAGAAGTTACATCAATTTATGGTTACATTATTATGAGGGAACCTTGTCCTATTTTCACCATTGAAAAGATGTTAAATGAACAACTAGTTTTGGATTACATTTTAAGCACAACTAAACCTATTTCAGAATTAAATAGTGAATTAGTTTGGACATTCGGAACGATTTGGAGCTATGGAGACTATTCGCTTACGACTAAAAAAGGGTGAACACGGGACCCAATCGTGATAACATAAATATCCAGACAGAGGTGTCAATTGCCGGTGTTTGATGAACATAACTAAACTCCAAATATGTTACACGTAATAAGTTGATAAAAACCCATGGTTTGTGTGTTTAAGCTTGTATAGCGTTATTCCTTTTAAATAATAAAGTGCAATTTACCTCATTTCCTATAACCGATTTAGTCATAAATGTATCCCATATGCTAAAAATAACTTACCATCGGGAATATTGGCCTTCGGTGATTTAACCACCCACTATTTGTTTTATATGAAACACAGTGGTGCATATGACCATGCCCAACAAAAATATATTCAATAATTGGTTGCCGATTAAAAATCCTTGAAATATACCTTTGATACATCATGGTGCTTCTTTACCTCAATGTGTCTAGTCAATTACGCAAACAGTGTGTATCGTTCCCACTAGCTTTCTCTGTACATATTGTTATGATTGGCATTCCGATAAATTACATCCGAATGGTTTGGATTCGTACCCATATGCCAATTCAAAACTCATTAAGAGCGCGCTGATGAAGGTGTATAACTTTAATACTTCATGTCTATAGGCTAGTAACGGGAACCCATTGCGGCCAGTGCATGTATATCGTATATATATATTGATGTAGGCAGTGGGTCTACCTATCTCATGGCCTGCCTAACTAGCTCTCTCTACCATTACCACATCTATCATATACACAAGCGTTCGAGTATGAACGATGGTCGGTTGGAACCTATGACCTAAAAAGGGCCTGGGGGCCGATCATATTCAAGTTACATATAATTTACATTTGAAGCATAGTTTTAATGGGGTTATAACTTGAACGGTAAGTGGCCATATATAGCTAATACGACTGACTTAGACCATATTTTGCCATTCTAAATGATACAAATGCTTACATATTAGTCTATGTGAAGAGTGAGTACGCATTTTGTCTGTGACATAAACTGGCATATTGATATAAAATAACAACCATTTGTAAGCTAAATAACACTGTATATAATATACAAAAATACCCAACTCCATTCGAAATGCAGAGAATTGAGTTACCTGCTCATGTAATTCACATGAAACGTGATGTGCATCAATGTGGTACAATATTATGCTATAGGTACCATTTACAACCATAACTCATCACTAGTAGACCTTAATCCCGAGTTATTGTGTTGTGTGTAACAGCGGGACTCAGTAATGGGTGTTCTTTGCTTTTGGATTAGGTTGCTTCGGTGACCATGTTGAACCCTATGCGTAATGTATTGTCTGATTATAGACACAAATGACGTGTACCTTTAAGGTATGTGACCCCGCGGGTACAATACTATGCTATTGGAACCATTTATGAAGTAAATAAGCTTACTACGGTGGACATGTTGAACCCTACGTGTAATGTATTGTCTGATTATAGACAAAAGTGACGTGTACCTTTAAGGTGTGTGATCAAAATACGGTCAATTGTATGAACAATGTCTGAAGTAATGACACATCAATGCCTTCATTTCCTACAATGTTGTCTCGTGCATCGAATGCACATGCATATGTAACTTGAAAGCCAATATGTTATAATGTTGCTGTCTAACACACACTGGGTAATTTTATATGAATGAAAGCATGTAGATTGCAAAAATCTTTGTTAAAACTAGGTACATTCAAACTATTTGGGAAATAAAGAGCGTTTTTATTGATGTATACGCGGAATTAGGTTTAAATGCATAAATGACGTGTACCTTTAAGGTATGTGACCAAAATGTGGTGATTTGTATGTTATTTGAACCATATCTGAAGTAGTGACACCTTATTATTATCAGTAACACTGTGCCAATGCATTATATTATGTATGTCTGTCTCCCATAAATGTACAGGCTAATATGACCTATAAATTGAAGGTAAGTGGATAGTCTGTTACAATGTTGTTGTCGTAAATTTTATTTGAATGAAAGCATGTAGATTGCATAAATCTTTGTTAAAACTAGGTACATTCAAACTATTTGGGAAATAAAGAGATGATTGATGTATACGCGGAATTAGGTTTAAATGCATAAATGACGTGTACCTTTAAGGTATGTGACCAAAATGCGGTGATTTGTATGCTATTTGAACCATATCTGAAGTAGTGACACACTAGAAAACCTTAATTTCTACAGAAACATTAATTTTGTTTATCTCTCAGTCTCCACAGATGCAGAAGCCATTAGGAGCATGCATTTGAATGACAGACCTATCGTGGCATTAAATGACTTAAACATGTGTTTAATTACGAAGCTTCGAGAAATTGTGTGTAGGATTTACTTTATTTGAAATGTTCAAATATCTATTGACAAGGCGTTGATTGATTCCTAATAGTTCGATTACAGATATTAAAGGGGTATTTAGAGAAAAAGCTTAACTAATGTTAGTGATGATTTAATCAATTGTACCATAACAGTTGACCATTAGGAGGGATACATAATGGGGAGTCAGTATGTATTCAGGGTTCATGCCGCTCACGGTATAAATTTTGTGATAATTAAATTGCATGGGTTATGCTCTGTAAGCATATGTTGGCTGCTTGGAGTTATATGTGTATTTAATACCTAGATGGTCTCCCACGTGCTGAGAACTTTGTAGATTATTTTAATTTTATTAATTGTTTCAGAGGCAGCTAGAAAGGCATTTTATTTTTCCTAACCAATATGTGCAAATGATACCGGCCCCTGAATGTTTTTTATTCAAATTAGTGCAGGCTTAAATGTTTTATCACCTAGTGGTATGCATAATCTCATTAATCTGTTTCACCGCTTTATCCCCGTCGGTATGGAGAATGTTCCAGAATGGTTACATGTTGTGTTATTAGCTTGAGAGCTCTGTGCCCTGCAGCCACACTAATTTGATGTTATGCTGGAACATTTTTATTTCTGGAAAATTCTAGATTGTTTTAATTTGTCGGCTTTTTCATAACCTTTTAGAAAGACAATTTCTTACCCAATATGTGCAAATGATATGTGGCCCATGTTTGAATGAATTACACATTAGATCGGTTATTATCTACGGTTACGCTGAATGTGTTTGAACGCTTAAATTACCAGATAAATTCATGGTGAAAACGCACTTAGTGCATAGCGTGTTTAGTGTACATCTGGCATCGAGTAAACCAGACATTATAGAATATGCAGATGCTCTGTTATTGTTAGAAAGCGTGCCTCGTGGAATGTGTTTTCTACCAGGTACATAACAGTTAATAAATCTGTGAGATCAATAATGTTTTTATTAAAGGTAAAAAAAGTTAAAGGGGCCGAAGTGTTTTAAGGAGATTTGATAAATGATTTTAAATGCCTAAATTCTATGCGTGGTAAATAGATGCTATGATACCCAATGTGTGTACCGTGTGAAATTAACATCGGGACTTTACAGTTATATAATTTTAAAGAGGCCGTAGACAAATATGAATTTTATTACACGAATACATTATGGATTTTACTAGAAAAAAATAGAATTTTCCAGAAACAAAAAATTTACTAGATTGTTCCAGAACAATAAAAATGTTCCAGAACAAAAAAAATGTTCCAGAATTTTCCAGAACAATAAAAATGTTCCAGAAATTACGTGGGAAGGAAGGAGCGATATATAATAATTAAAGGGGGCGTTACCATACCATGGGACCATATATACACAGCATAGGAAAGGGGGCGTTGCCATACTATGGAGCCATAGACCTATAGGAAAAGGGGTCCCACACATACATGACCCAGAGTTACAATCATGCTGCTGCTGCTGCTGCTAACAATTGTCAGACTCCCATCGTGAACCTCAACACGAAGTAAACACGTGTTTCGAGCGATAACATTGCATTGAAGTCAGACTCCCATCGTGGACCCCCAAGACGACGTAAACACGTGTTTGTTCCCGTATAACTCTGGAGACTCTGACTTCATATATATATATAATGACGTTATTAACCCCGGCCGTGCCGTTTGAGCTGATTTTAATGACTGGGAGTGGAGTACGGGTGCTCGGAGCTTCTGGAAAACGCGTGGACGACATCGTACGTGCGATTTTACCTCTAGATGGGAAGTTTGAGCTCAATCTGTCCAGCCGTTGTACTATTTCGAGCGATAACAATTGTCAGACTCCCATCGTGAACCTCAACACGAAGTAAACACGTGTTTCGAGCGATAACATTGCATTGAAGTCAGACTCCCATCATGGACCCCCAAGACGACGTAAACACGTGTTTGTTCCGGTATAACTCTGGAGACTCTGACTTCATATATATATATAATGACGTTATTAACCCCGGCCGTGCCGTTTGAGCTGATTTTGATGAATGGGAGTGGAGAACGGGTGCTCTGAGCTTTTCTAAACTGCGACTACGGCGGTGTCGGTGGGATTTTACACTTACATACGAAATTTGAGCTCGATCGGATCAGTCGTTTTGGATTCTATGAAGTACACACATATATATATACGAAGTCTCAAAATATATAGTATAGACTAGCAGGGTAGCCCGCCACCGGCGGCTTGTCCGAAACATTGTTTATATTTTTTTTTTATTTTTAGCTCCACGCGTTTCAATAAGAAAAAATTGTACCCGGTAGCTCCACCCGTTTCCGAGATCTGGTCTGCGCATGCGCGAAGCTGGCTTCGCACGGGCTCGGCGACCCGATCAAATTTGTACCCGGCCCAAGATACATTCACATAGCAAATTTCAAGTCGATAGCTCCACCCGTTTCCGATATCTCGTCTGCGCATGCGCTGCACGGGCGTCGCATGGGCTCGCCGACCCGATAAAATTTGTACCCGGCGCAAGATACATTCACATTGCAATTTTCAAGTCGATAGCTCCACCCGTTTCCGAGATCTGCCTTTTTAATCGAGATAAATGCATTTCGTACCCGTCCTAATGTACTATTTCGAGCGATAACAATTGTCAGACTCCCATCGTGAACCTCAACACGAAGTAAACACGTGTTTCGAGCGATAACATTGCATTGAAGTCAGACTCCCATCGTGGACCCCCAAGACGACGTAAACACGTGTTTGTTCCCGTATAACTCTGGAGACTCTGACTTCATATATATATATAATGACGTTATTAACCCCGGCCGTGCCGTTTGAGCTGATTTTAATGACTGGGAGTGGAGTACGGGTGCTCGGAGCTTCTGGAAAACGCGTGGACGACATCGTACGTGCGATTTTACCTCTAGATGGGAAGTTTGAGCTCAATCTGTCCAGCCGTTGTACTATTTCGAGCGATAACAATTGTCAGACTCCCATCGTGAACCTCAACACGAAGTAAACACGTGTTTCGAGCGATAACATTGCATTGAAGTCAGACTCCCATCGTGGACCCCCAAGACGACGTAAACACGTGTTTGTTCCGGTATAACTCTGGAGACTCTGACTTCATATATATATATAATGACGTTATTAACCCCGGCCGTGCCGTTTGAGCTGATTTTGATGAATGGGAGTGGAGAACGGGTGCTCTGAGCTTTTCTAAACTGCGACTACGGCGGTGTCGGTGGGATTTTACACTTACATACGAAATTTGAGCTCGATCGGATCAGTCGTTTTGGATTCTATGAAGTACACACATATATATATACGAAGTCTCAAAATATATAGTATAGACTAGCAGGGTAGCCCGCCACCGGCGGCTTGTCCGAAACATTGTTTATATTTTTTTTTTATTTTTAGCTCCACGCGTTTCAATAAGAAAAAATTGTACCCGGTAGCTCCACCCGTTTCCGAGATCTGGTCTGCGCATGCGCGAAGCTGGCTTCGCACGGGCTCGGCGACCCGATCAAATTTGTACCCGGCCCAAGATACATTCACATAGCAAATTTCAAGTCGATAGCTCCACCCGTTTCCGATATCTCGTCTGCGCATGCGCTGCACGGGCGTCGCATGGGCTCGCCGACCCGATAAAATTTGTACCCGGCGCAAGATACATTCACATTGCAATTTTCAAGTCGATAGCTCCACCCGTTTCCGAGATCTGCCTTTTTAATCGAGATAAATGCATTTCGTACCCGTCCTAATGTACTATTTCGAGCGATAACAATTGTCAGACTCCCATCGTGAACCTCAACACGAAGTAAACACGTGTTTCGAGCGATAACATTGCATTGAAGTCAGACTCCCATCGTGGACCCCCAAGACGACGTAAACACGTGTTTGTTCCCGTATAACTCTGGAGACTCTGACTTCATATATATATATAATGACGTTATTAACCCCGGCCGTGCCGTTTGAGCTGATTTTAATGACTGGGAGTGGAGTACGGGTGCTCGGAGCTTCTGGAAAACGCGTGGACGACATCGTACGTGCGATTTTACCTCTAGATGGGAAGTTTGAGCTCAATCTGTCCAGCCGTTGTACTATTTCGAGCGATAACAATTGTCAGACTCCCATCGTGAACCTCAACACGAAGTAAACACGTGTTTCGAGCGATAACATTGCATTGAAGTCAGACTCCCATCGTGGACCCCCAAGACGACGTAAACACGTGTTTGTTCCGGTATAACTCTGGAGACTCTGACTTCATATATATATATAATGACGTTATTAACCCCGGCCGTGCCGTTTGAGCTGATTTTGATGAATGGGAGTGGAGAACGGGTGCTCTGAGCTTTTCTAAACTGCGACTACGGCGGTGTCGGTGGGATTTTACACTTACATACGAAATTTGAGCTCGATCGGATCAGTCGTTTTGGATTCTATGAAGTACACACATATATATATACGAAGTCTCAAAATATATAGTATAGACTAGCAGGGTAGCCCGCCACCGGCGGCTTGTCCGAAACATGACATTTTTTGTTTTTCAATGAGTTAATTGTGACATTTGTTTATATATTTTTTTTATTTTTAGCTCCACGCGTTTCAATAAGAAAAAATTGTACCCGGTAGCTCCACCCGTTTCCGAGATCTGGTCTGCGCATGCGCGAAGCTGGCGTCGCACGGGCTCGGCGACCCGATCAAATTTGTACCCGGCCCAAGATACATTCACATAGCAAATTTCAAGTCGATAGCTCCACCCGTTTCCGAGATCTCGTCTGCGCATGCGCTGCACGGGCGTCGCATGGGCTCGGCGACCCGATAAAATTTGTACCCGGTGCAAGATACATTCACATAGCAAATTTCAGGTCGATAGCTCCACCCGTTTCCGAGATCTGCCTTTCTGCATAATATTTCGAGCGATAACATTGCATTGAAATGTCAGACTCCCATCGTGAACCTCAACACGAAGTAAACACGTGTTTCGAGCGATAACATTGCATTGAAATGACTCCCATCGTGAACCTCAAGACGACGTAAAACACGTGTTGCGTTCTAGGAAATGCACTCAATGCAGATGCTAATAACGTTGACTTCGTATATATATATATAATGACGTTATTAACCCCGGCCGTGCCGTTTGAGCTGATTTTTTATGACTGGGAGTGGAGTACGGGTGCTCGGAGCTTCTGGAAAACGCGTGGACGACATCGTACGTGGTATTTTACCTTTAGATAGGAAGTTTGAGCTCAATCTGTCCAGCCGTTCCCGTCCTAATGTACTATTTCGAGCGATAACAATTGTCAGACTCCCATCGTGAACCTCAACACGAAGTAAACACGTGTTTCGAGCGATAACATTGCATTGAAGTCAGACTCCCATCGTGGACCCCCAAGACGACGTAAACACGTGTTTGTTCTGGTATAACTTTGGAGACTCTGACTTCATATATATATATAATGACGTTATTAACCCCGGCCGTGCCGTTTGAGCTGATTTCGATGACTGGGAGTGGATAAAGGGTGCTCAGAGCTTCTCGAAAACACGATTACGGCGGTGTCGGTGGGATTTTACACTTACATACGAAATTTGATCTCAATCTGTACACGCGTTTTGGATTCTATGAAGTACACACACATATACGAAGTCTCAAAATATATAGTATAGATTAGGCAAGCACCCTTCCATTACTACGGGGACCTAAATCAATGCAAAAATATATCCAGTAATCCTCTAATTAATATCTTATCCCGAAGCCAGTAAGATAATCCTCTTACTTTCCGGATAAGAAATCACGTAATTTTAGTTGGGCTTCATGATCCTCTAAGTATCACTATGACACTAAGCAAACAAACCCATCAGATTTCGGAAATTAATTATAAAAAACAAATTGCAAAGTAACATCTAACATGATCATTTAGTGGCATCATTTCATTTTATCAGTCAATAAATCATGTAGACCTACTATATATTGCATTACTCCGGGGACCTACGCGAATTGAGTGACCTACGGAGATCTACGCAAATCTAGGGACCTACTGCATAACGCGTAACCGGATAGGGCGAACGTGTGCCTTTCGTTAGACACCAAAATGAGCCCCCTACGTCCTGTATTCCTCAAGATATCGGCCGTCCCACGCAATTTGAAATTCTGTCCCGCAGATTGTCGTTTTGTCCCATATCCCATCCCATCCCGCAGATTGTCATGTCCCGTATGCTGCTCCTATTTGATCTGATGAACTTATTTGAACAAATCTGATTTGCGTCACCTAGGGAACATGCACACTGAAATATATAAACACATTCTGTCTTTAATATGGAGAAGAAAACAATTGTTGATAGACGGATGGATAGACATCCCAACAGATGGAAGGACCGCCTGACAGACAAATTCAATCCAATATATCCCCCAATTGTTCTTTGAAAAATCAGGGTATGATCTCATCTGGATAAGTGGTGGTTAAGAAAATAATATAAAACCGCCAAGCCTGAATTTAGTGTGTCTGACATTAGCAGAATGAGGTCCCCAAAAGGTGAATTTAATGACAATATTCCGCAAGGTGGGCTAGCATCACCGAATTCATCCTAAGTCTGATTAGGCCTCAACAGCCATGGGAAACCTAGTAATAGATTGAAGTTCTACAGTTGAAGTTGGTGATGCACACTCATTGAGCACCTTGTGAATTTTATCTTCTGCAAATTAGGGGGACGTAGAAACTGAACAGAAGGGAAAAAGTAAAAAAGTAACTAAAACAAAATTTCAATTTGATACTTCCCAGAAGATGAGGCCTAAGCAGAATTAGGTCCCTGACTGACTTCCCTATTTACAAGCCTACATGATATCCATAATTACAATACACGGTCCAAAGCTAATTCAAATCTATTCTGTATTTAAAAGAACAAAAAAAGCAAAAAATGCCATATCAACCAGAGCCAGATGCCTGTGGAATGAACTACCAACTGACTGCAAACTCAGAATAGAAAATGATAGCAATTACTCAAAATATCTGAAAGAATATTTCATTAACAAGCAACATAACCCAACCTCCCCCACTGAATAGTACTCCTCCCTAGTTACCGACATGTACTCTAATAGTAGTACAAAACAGAGTTCTGTCACCACAGGGCTATTTAGATTAGGACAAGCTCCTTATTGTTTCATACTCTTAATGTATAATTCCTCCTACTCTGATTAGCCCTACATGGTGAGGGGAAAGAACAGTCTGAATATTTCATCCCATACTGAAATCCGTACATTAACCAATGGATAACTCAGAATGAACCAAATCTAATCTATCGAAACATGTCTCAACCTCTGCATCTGTATATAGTAATTATAAGTAAATAAATTCTAATATAATATTTAGATGTCCTGGATTGACTCATGTGGGTTGTGATATAGAGGATCTCACATGAGTTACTATTTTATACGGAATTTATCAACCGAGTTCACTAAATTCGATTTGAGCCGAGGTTTACCGAGGCTCAAATAGAATTTAGAGGACGAGGTTGATAAATTACGTATAAAATAGGACGAGTGTGAGATACCTTTTATCACATGATCAAATAAACCCGAAGCAACGCGAAATATTCATCGAAAACAACAATCATAAACTACAGCGATCGCAAGTTATTTGAAGAATGCTGTGACATCATCGCACGCGCTGATATTAAACGTGTCTATTACCGATAATTATGAAACTGCTTTTATGGCCAAATTATGTGATAAATGATGCATCTACATCAGGTCGCAGCATGAGAAGGAACTTGGTATTACATGACCAATTATATCATTGCAACATGAAAATATACTGTGAACTGTGACATGCCCACACCCCCTCCCCCTGCCCACACCCCTTCCATACCCATCCCCAAAATCTTTATATTTGCCGCACACCATTGCACCACTTGTAAATATACACAGCAACTTTAATATCAATATAATATTAATCTAATATATTTGTATAAGGGTCCTGCCCTCATAAGCCCAGCTTTTGTGGGGTCCTGTTGTATATAACATGTTATTATTCGATAATATCAAATAAAAACTTATTGAATTGAATTGAATTGTGTATTTGGTGATGCTAGCCTGCTGTACGGGGTAGCAACACTAATTTCACCTACTGGGGACACCATTCTGCAAATATCAGACACACTAAATTCAGGCTTGGGAACAGCAGTTTGTTTTAATTTGCTGGCAGTGTTGTTAACACAAGCCTGCCAGATGACATATATTATTCTAATCTAAATTAATGACCTGTGTCTCTGCAGATACATTGTATAGGATTAAAGTTGGATGATGATATGCGTTGGAAGGATTGTTGGTTGGGGCAGGAATTTTATAACATGTTTTAATGAAAGTGTCAATGACACTGTAGCTCAACTTAGGTAGGGGAATAATTTAATGGTTGACAGTAAATGGAGGAATAGGAAAGGTGCTAATTGAAATGTCTAACCTGCGCCAAAGGATTTAGTGATGCAAAGAGTAAGATACAAGATGGCTGCTGGTGGCCATTTTTTTTTACCAATTGACCCCAAAAGGACTCGTTCCCATCTACGTATAATTGTTAACATCCATGACAAATTTTATGAAGATCTCACCAAAGCTACGACCTACAAATTTCATGATGATCAGACGAACAGTACGACCTGTAGACCGCGCCAATGGATTGAATTTTGAAATCCAAGATCGCCGCTGGCAGCCATGTTATTCATGACAAATGTCATAAAGATCAGACCAAAGGTAAGACCTGTAGCCCGCACCAAACTATTTAGTCATGCAAATAGTAAAATCCAAGATGGCTGCTTGCGGCCATGTTTTTCGGCCGAACAACCCCAAAATCCCTCGTTCCCATCTACATGTCATTGTTAACATCCATGACAACTTTCATGCTGTTCTGATCAAAGCTACGACCTGTAGCCCGTGCCAAAGGATTTAGTCATGCAAAGAGTAAAATCCAAGATGGCTGCTGGCGGCCATGTTTATTGGCCGAACGACCCCAAAATGACTCGTTCCCATCTACATGTCAATATTAACATCCATGACAAATTTCATGATGATCAGACGAACAGTACGACCTGTAGGCCGCGCCAATGGATTGAATTTTGAAATCTAAGATGGCCGGCAGCGGCCATGTTTTTTGGCCGAATGACCCCACAATGAATCGTTCCCATCTACATGTCAATGTCAACATTCATGACAAATTTCATATAGATTAGACCAAAGGTACAACCTGTAGCCCGCGCCAAAGGATTTAGTCATGCAAAGAGTAAAATCCAAGATGGCTGCTGGCGGCCATGTTTTTTGGCCGAACAACTCCAAAATCACTCGTTCCCATCTACATGACAGTGTTAACATCCATGACAAATTTCATAAACTTCCAACCAAAACAACGACCTGTAGCCCGCGCCAAAGGATTTAGTCATGCAAAGAGTAAAATCCAAGATGACTGCTGGCAGCCATGTTTTTTGGCCGAACGACCCCAAAATCACTCGTTCCCATCTACATGTCAATATTAACATCAATGACAAATTTCATGATGATCAGATGAACAGTACGACCTGTAGGCCGCGCCAATGGATTGAATCTTGAAATCCAAGATGGCTGCCAGCGGCCATGTTTTTTGGCCGAATGACCCCAAAATGACTCGTTCCCATCTACATGTCAATGTCAACATTCATGACAAATTTCATGAAGATCAGACCAAAGGTACAACCTGTAGCCCGCGCCAAAGGAAATTGTTGACGGACACACGCACACACGGACGACGGACGCCAAACCATGGCAATAGCTCAAACTTACAAAAGTAAGTTGAGCTAAAAATGTGTAAAATTAAAAATAATGTGTAAATGGTTTTATTTATTTTTTAAAAAGGTCGCCCTGAAAATTCCAAAAATCTGGAAATTGTTTTTGTATTTTTTTTTTGGAGTTATGTCATTGGCTCCGCCCACATTCGACCCATTTAAACAAATCTGAACCACAGTCCCCCCCAAGAACCCTTTGTACCAAATATGAACCCATTCGGCCTAATGAAATTTGAGAAGTCGTTGTAAGAATTACTATGGTGGGGAAAGAGTTATGGTCCTAGCTTCACAACTATTGGACCAGGTGACCTCATTTGAACAAATCTGAATGTGATTCACCTAGGGAACATCGACACCAACTATGAACACGTTCGGTCTTCCGGTTCTGGAGGAGAAGATGATTCTTGACAGACAGATGGACGGACGAGGAGTGATGACTATAGCTCCACCGGAGACTTCGTCTCAGGTGAGCTAAAAACATGACCATATTTATTCAATGCGACAGAGCTTGAGAACCAAAACACTTTTTGTTTTGCATAATTTGATTATTTTTATTGATTTCATTGCATCACATCATAGGCAGTTCTTCACTTAGAGGAATGGCGGAGTGATTTCTCTCTTGAGAATTATAAGGGAGAAGTGAAGAAAAGATATAGATGGTGGTATATATAAATACTATAACTCATGGATATATTGCTATGAAAATATAATCGCTGTTGAGAGAAGGTCACTCAGTCCATCAATGGATAAAACAGCACAGGTCAACTGGTTAACCCTTCCATGACTGGAGCTACGTGAAATTTTCGAAAACCATATGCCAATGCATTATCTTATAAATGCTAGTCTCTCGCTTATATAAGAGAATACATTGACCTAAAAAAAATTATCTTGACTTTGTAAGACAGTGCATTCTCTTACCGGTATATATGCGAGGTTCCCTATGGGAGACTCGTATATATAAAGGATGCACTGGCACATGATCTTTAATGCTGCTCTAGTGCAGCTCCTGTCATGAAAGGGTTAATGATCTTGCATGATATTATTGTGCTGCGATGGTCGAGTTGCACCTTGTGGTATGACAAACAAGTACTAAAACTTGTTAACCCTTTCAGTGCCAAGTCCGATTTTTGTATCAACCCATATTTCCTTGATCATTTTTCAAATTTATTTATTTAATCAATAAATTTGAAAAATGATCAAGGAAATATGGGTTGATACAAAAATCAGACTTGGCACTGAAAGGGTTAACAAGTTCACACCACTGTGACATTCTATGTTTATTGCACACCCTGGAGATCATAGCTCGAAGAATTCTAAATTTGATAATGGCACTGCCTTATTTGTCCCTTCCATGACTGAAGCTTCGTGAAATTTTGCGAAAACCCTGTGCCATATTGTTAGGCCAATGCATTTCTCTTATATATGCAAGTCTCCCATACAGAGCCTTGCATATACAACACAATACATTGGCCTAACAATATTTACCTTGACATTTTTAGCCAGTGCATTCTCTTATATATGTGAGTCTCCCACACATAGCCTTGCATATATAATAGAATACATTGGCCTAACAATATGTAACTTGACATTTTTAGCCAGTACATTCTCTTATATATGTAAGGCTCCCTATGGGAGACTTGCATATATAAGAGAATGTTCTGGCACAGGATCTTTAATGCTGCACCAGCACGGCTCCAATCATGAAAGGGTGAGAGATCTTTGACCGAAATTACAAATATAATATTCAAATTTTGTTTTAAAAACAAGAAATTTCAAATTGGTGTTGTGTCAGGCATATATTTTCCAACTGTAGAAAATTGTTGTCAAAGTTTAGGGAACCCCTGTCATCACATCCCTGCTGTTTTAATTTTTCCCGCCCCCTTCATAAAACTTTCAACAACTGCACACAGATGTATCATTTCTATATTTTATTAAATATATTATATGACAACTAAATCACTGATCACAGCAGATCACTCCAATAACATTCAATTTCTAGCTTCTTTCTGAGACACTCGCATATATACATGTAAGAGAATGCACTAGCACATAATCTTTAATGCTGCACCAGCGCAGCTCCCGTCATGATGGGGTTAAATTTGTGACCATCCTGCCCCTTCATAAAACTTTCAATGACTGAACACAGATGTATCATTTCTATATTTTATTAAATATATGACAACTAAATCACTGATCACAGCCAAACTCCAAGCAGGGTTTACCTCCCTTGACGACCGCTGCTACCGGCGACATTTCATCCACATTTGGTGGACTTCCGCGATATTAAGATATATACTAAGCGAACAGATCAACATGCTGCCCTTACTAAGCACACAAAATATCGAACAAAATTTGTGTAAATTTCGAACCTTAAGTTTGAAAAGTCCCACTAAAACAGAAGACCTATATTTCGAAATGGTGTGATTCGGTTCTCCGATTATTTTTATCAACACACAAGTCTAAATGCACATGAACGACATTGTCACAACTCACAACAAGTCAAACTTGTAGCTTGCGAAAATCGTCAACAAAACTACCGCTCTGATTTTCCATTCTGTCATTATGTTTTAGTGTGGGAATTGTTCTCAAAGCACACAGAAAATTTGACTTGGGAGCGATCGGGTATCGCCATTTTTGCTGGAAAACCCCATTCTAAATATAGAAACACAGACTGGTACCCAGCCGGTAACAGTCAGAAAGGAAGTATGACTGGTGTGCTCTAGTAGAGATTGGATCACAGCATCAATCCAATAACAGTCACCCAATTTCTAATTTCAATGAGACACTCTTATATATCAGAGAATGCACTGGCACCACTAGACACAAGTCTTCTCAGTCCACAACAGATTGGGATATCAGTTGGGATGAAGCTATTTTGGATCGAGTCCTGCCCTGTTGCTATTCAATTTCAAAAGATGTACAACATGAACGTGTGGAACCCGGGCATTCACGTAAACCCCTGAATGTAATTAATCATCTGACTTGGCCGCAATTAATATGTCTTCAAAATTACATATCATCTACCATAATAGAAAAAGGTATAGTGATGATACGATCGTTAATATATTTTTTACATGTATTTTCTGATAGCGCGACAAATCAAAATTCTCTGGAAAACAAGGCTTTTATGTTTACTTATAAATCTCGTTGCTTTGACATTTAACGGACCTCTGATATACGCATGTTAGACATCATCATGCTTGGGAAATGCTTCCCTTTATTTTCATATACGCAAAGTGTCCATTGACCTAAAACGAAGACATACAAGCAAGATAACTCCCGCACATGATTCTGGGTGTAAAGTCCGTTATAGAAGAGTAACGGGATGGGCCCCATGAAAGTTTTATAAAGGGGGTGGGACTGTTACAAATTTAAACTTGAGCTATGGCACCGCAGGATCCTTAATGCAACACCAGTGCAGCTCCCACCATGAAAGGTTTAACCCTTTATAGAGCCCCACATAGACTGGAGCAGACGACACTCTGCAGTGCATGCTTCCATCTGTGTGAGGCTCCCTGTGGGATAAATCTCTTAATTAACCCTTTACCCAACAAACCGACCAAAACCGGCCAAATAAAGCTTCAACAGCCTAAAATATCTTCGGTCTGTCTCAATAGAACCATACAAATATGGATATCATTGGAACCGGCTCCTTGACCACATTGTGATAGTTACAGTTATGCCCTGTGCCAATGCATTCTCTTATATATGCGAGTCGACCATAGGTCGCCTCGCATATATAAGAGAATGCATTGGCCAAAAAAAATCTTTTTTTAACACTTTTTACCATTTTTCTTACATTCTTTAACAATTTTATAATTTTTAATGTGTTAAGCCAATGCATTCTCTTATATATGCGAGGCGACCTATGGTCGACTCACATTTATAAGAGAATGCATTGGCACAGGGCCCTTCTGTTGGGTAAAGGGTTAATTGAACAAATTAGACATTTGGATGAGTATACCTCATAAAATTGCAGACATGTTCCGTCTGATTACTGTTGACATCGCCATCATCGTTTACTGTATTCGGTCTGTATTGTCCAAGAACAAGACAGACTGTTTATTTTACGTTTTGTAATCTTCTGTATTTCAAAAACAAAGCAATAAAAGAAATGATTATCTGGTCACTGTGAAGAGACAGATTAACTTCTCTGTGTCTTGGAAATAGTAGTGTTCTAAAAAAACAGACAGAAAGGGACACAGTAATATAGCACTGTTAAGTTATTGATCCTTATTACTATATTAAAATTAAGAATACTCTTTTTATCAGTCACACTGAGAAAGCTACACACAAAATCAGTTCGAAATGGCATTATTTTCAGGATCAAAATGTTGGAAGAATCTCCTTTTTCTCCAGTCAGATCAACTGATTAGCAAACAAGTCCTTCTCGTGACATCAGCATCACGCCGTGAGAATTCCCTAGTAAACATCATCGTCATCCCTGTCTCATGGAAGCATTCTGAAAAAGGAAAAGATTAATCCTTTCTTTACTAAATAGATTTTCCCATTCAGTTATTAAAATATGCATTGGAATGTTCTATTATTCTTCTGGAGGGATGTTCAGATAATATGAAAACACGACATTAGAAAGTCCAGAACATTTCCCACCAATGAATAGGATTCCTATTCATTGGTGGGAAATGTTCAGATAATAAGTTCAACAAATGATCACATCGGAACATTTCCTAACATGTTAAAATGAGCTTCAACATAACCATCATATAAAATGAATTCAAGTAAAAAAAAAAAAACTAAAAAAAAAAACTAAAAAAACCAAAGGGGTTTCCACGCCTGAGCTATGTGAAGACAGTTTAGATGGACCTACACTGAAAACTACTTAATTGTTAAGCTAGTACACCACACGAAGGAATCTATGTTATCTGAATACCACTTCAAGCATATTCTATTTAAATTACAATAAAAAATGTCACAAGAAGGAATCTATGTTATCTGAAGCCCACATCAAGCATATTCTATAACAATAAATGAAAGTGTCAATGACACTGTAGCTCAAATTTGAAAGGGAATAAATTAATGTATTACACTCAATGGAACGATTAGGAATGCAAAAAGTTGAAATGTCTAAGTAATACTAGATTATCAACATGAAGAGATATATATATAAAAGTAAAATCCAAGATGGTTGCTGGCGGCTATGTTTTCCAATAAAATTCAAAAACATTTGATAGCTTCCATCTAGTAAGATCAATATCAAGATTAATATGAAGTCTGGAGATGATCGGATGAGGTACGTGGACTGTAGAGTGCCAAAGGATTTAGTCATGCAAAGAGTAAAATCCAAGATGGCTGACAGTGGACACGTTTTAAGGCCAAATGACCCTAAAATGACTCGTTTCCTATCTACGTCCCAATGTCAACAGCCATGACAAATTTCATGATGATCCGACTAAAGGTACTAATATAATCTGTAGCCCGTGCAAAGGATTTAGTCATGCAAAGAGTAAAATCCAAGATGGCTGCTGGCGGCCAGGATTTTTGGCCGAATGACCTAAAATTAACTCGTTCCCATCGTTAACATCCATGACAAATTTCATCATGATCTGACCAAAGGTACGACCTGTAGCCTATGTGAAAGGATTTAGTCATGGAAAGAGTAAAATCCAAGATAGCTGCCAGCGGCCATGTTTTCTGGCCGACCGACCCCAAAATTACTCGTTCTTATCTACATGTCAATATTAACATCCATGACAAATTTCATGATGATCAGACGAACAGTACCACCTGTAGCCCGTGCTAATGGATTGAATTTTGAAATCCAAGATGGCTGCTGGCAGCCATGTTTTTTTTTTGTCCGAATGACCCCAAAATGACTCGTTCCCATCTACATTCCAATTCCCAACAGCCATGACAAATTTCATGATGATCAGACTAAAGGTACGACCTGTAGCCCTGCTAAAGGATTTACTCATACAAAGAGTAAAATCCAAGATGGCTGCTGGCAGCCATGTTTTTCGGCCAAATGACCCCAAAATAACTCGTTCCCATCTACATGTCATTGTTAACATCCATGATAACTTTTATGATGATCTGACCAAAGGTACGACCTGTAGCCCGTGCCAAAGGATTTAGTCATGCAAAGAGTAATATCCAAGATGGTTGCCGGCAGCAGCCATGTTTTTTGGCCGAATGACCCCAAAATGACTCGTTCCCATCTACATTCCAATTTCAACAGCCATGACAAATTTCATGATGATTAGTCTAAAGGTACGACCTGTAGCCCGTGCTAAAGGATTTAGTCATACAAAGGCTAAAATTCAAGATGGCTGCTGGCAGCCATGTTGTTCGGCAAATGACCCCAAAATGACTCGTTCCAATCTACATGTCATTGTTAACATCCATGATAACTTTTATGATGATCTGACCAAAGGTACGACCTGTAGCCCGTGCCAAAGGATTTAGTCATGCAAAGAGTAATATCCAAGATGGTTGCCGGCAGCAGCCATGTTTTTTGGCCGAATGACCCCAAAATGACTCGTTCCCATCTACATTCCAATTTCAACATCCATGACAAATTTCATGATGATCAGAAGAACAGTACGACCTGTAGCCCGTGCTAATGGATTTAATTTTGAAATCCAAGATGGCTGCTGGCAGCCATGTTTTTTTTCTGAATGACGCCAAAAAGAATCGTTCCGGTCTAAATGTTGATGTCAACAGCTATGACAAATTTCATAATGATCCGACCAAAGGTACGATCTGTAGCCTGTATTGTTGACGAATCATGCACACACGCACACACTGACGACAAAGCCATGGCAATAGCTCAAACTTTACAAAGTGTAAAGTTGAGCTAAAAATGTCACATGAAGGAATCTATGCTATCTGAAGACCAAGCATATTCTATTACAATAAAAAATGTCACATGAAGGAATCTATGCTATCTGAAGACCAAGCATATTCTATTACAATAAAAAATGTCACATGAAGGAATCTATGCTATCTGAAGACCAAGCATATTCTATTACAATAAAAAATGTCACATGAAGGAATCTATGCTATCTGAAGACCAAGCATATTCTATTACAATAAAAAATGTCACATGAAGGAATCTATGCTATCTGAAGACCAAGCATATTCTATTACAATAAAAAATGTCACATGAAGGAATCTATGCTATCTGAAGACCAAGCATATTCTATTACAATAAAAAATGTCACATGAAGGAATCTATGCTATCTGAAGACCAAGCATATTCTATTACAATAAAAAATGTCACATGAAGGAATCTATGCTATCTGAAGACCAAGCATATTCTATTACAATAAAAAATGTCACATGAAGGAATCTATGCTATCTGAAGACCAAGCATATTCTATTACAATAAAAAATGTCACATGAAGGAATCTATGCTATCTGAAGACCAAGCATATTCTATTACAATAAAAAATGTCACATGAAGGAATCTATGCTATCTGAAGACCAAGCATATTCTATTACAATAAAAAATGTCACATGAAGGAATCTATGCTATCTGAAGACCAAGCATATTCTATTACAATAAAAAATGTCACATGAAGGAATCTATGCTATCTGAAGACCAAGCATATTCTATTACAATAAAAAATGTCACATGAAGGAATCTATGCTATCTGAAGACCAAGCATATTCTATTACAATAAAAAATGTCACATGAAGGAATCTATGCTATCTGAAGACCAAGCATAATCTATTACAATAAAAAATGTCACATGAAGGAATCTATGCTATCTGAAGACCAAGCATATTCTATTACAATAAAAAATGTCACATGAAGGAATCTATGCTATCTGAAGACCAAGCATATTCTATTACAATAAAAAATGTCACATGAAGGAATCTATGCTATCTGAAGACCAAGCATAATCTATTACAATAAAAAATGTCACATGAAGGAATCTATGCTATCTGAAGACCAAGCATATTCTATTACAATAAAAAATGTCACATGAAGGAATCTATGCTATCTGAAGACCAAGCATATTCTATTACAATAAAAAATGTCACATGAAGGAATCTATGCTATCTGAAGACCAAGCATATTCTATTACAATAAAAAATGTCACATGAAGGAATCTATGCTATCTGAAGACCAAGCATATTCTATTACAATAAAAAATGTCACATGAAGGAATCTATGCTATCTGAAGACCAAGCATATTCTATTACAATAAAAAATGTCACATGAAGGAATCTATGCTATCTGAAGACCAAGCATAATCTATTACAATAAAAAATGTCACATGAAGGAATCTATGCTATCTGAAGACCAAGCATATTCTATTACAATAAAAAATGTCACATGAAGGAATCTATGCTATCTGAAGACCAAGCATATTCTATTACAATAAAAAATGTCACATGAAGGAATCTATGCTATCTGAAGACCAAGCATATTCTATTACAATAAAAAATGTCACATGAAGGAATCTATGCTATCTGAAGACCAAGCATATTCTATTACAATAAAAAATGTCACATGAAGGAATCTATGCTATCTGAAGACCAAGCATATTCTATTACAATAAAAAATGTCACATGAAGGAATCTATGCTATCTGAAGACCAAGCATAATCTATTACAATAAAAAATGTCACATGAAGGAATCTATGCTATCTGAAGACCAAGCATATTCTATTACAATAAAAAATGTCACATGAAGGAATCTATGCTATCTGAAGACCAAGCATATTCTATTACAATAAAAAATGTCACATGAAGGAATCTATGCTATCTGAAGACCAAGCATAATCTATTACAATAAAAAATGTCACATGAAGGAATCTATGCTATCTGAAGACCAAGCATATTCTATTACAATAAAAAATGTCACATGAAGGAATCTATGCTATCTGAAGACCAAGCATATTCTATTACAATAAAAAATGTCACATGAAGGAATCTATGCTATCTGAAGACCAAGCATAATCTATTACAATAAAAAATGTCACATGAAGGAATCTATGCTATCTGAAGACCAAGCATATTCTATTACAATAAAAAATGTCACATGAAGGAATCTATGCTATCTGAAGACCAAGCATATTCTATTACAATAAAAAATGTCACATGAAGGAATCTATGCTATCTGAAGACCAAGCATATTCTATTACAATAAAAAATGTCACATGAAGGAATCTATGCTATCTGAAGACCAAGCATAATCTATTACAATAAAAAATGTCACATGAAGGAATCTATGCTATCTGAAGACCAAGCATAATCTATTACAATAAAAAATGTCACATGAAGGAATCTATGCTATCTGAAGACCAAGCATAATCTATTACAATAAAAAATGTCACATGAAGGAATCTATGCTATCTGAAGACCAAGCATATTCTATTACAATAAAAAATGTCACATGAAGGAATCTATGCTATCTGAAGACCAAGCATATTCTATTACAATAAAAAATGTCACATGAAGGAATCTATGCTATCTGAAGACCAAGCATATTCTATTACAATAAAAAATGTCACATGAAGGAATCTATGCTATCTGAAGACCAAGCATATTCTATTACAATAAAAAATGTCACATGAAGGAATCTATGCTATCTGAAGACCAAGCATATTCTATTACAATAAAAAATGTCACATGAAGGAATCTATGCTATCTGAAGACCAAGCATATTCTATTACAATAAAAAATGTCACATGAAGGAATCTATGCTATCTGAAGACCAAGCATATTCTATTACAATAAAAAATGTCACATGAAGGAATCTATGCTATCTGAAGACCAAGCATATTCTATTACAATAAAAAATGTCACATGAAGGAATCTATGCTATCTGAAGACCAAGCATATTCTATTACAATAAAAAATGTCAAAAAGATGACTAACCATATTTTAGAAGGGAAATTTTGGGAAGAACGTTATCGGAAAGTATAACAAATTATTGGAAATGAAAAACTGCTATCATATGTACATTATCTGGACTAGTACACGACTCGAATGACAATTTAATAGAGAGCAACACTGCTTCAAGACTGTTAAAAAAGCATGCTAGTCTGTGCTGGAAATTGTAAGCATCCATTTTTCAAGAACTGTTACATTCAAAACCACAGCCCCCCCCCCCCCCCCCCCCCCTGGGCAAATCCATGTATTACAAGTGGACTATAATAGCGAATACAGTACCCAGATCTGCCCAGATTGGAAGTTTGGAGTGGAAAAGTTTCGGTCTCTGACTATTGATAACTCTGCATACATGAATTGTTTTGGCATCACATCAAACCCTCCCAATACGATACATTGCATCGTGAACTTTAAAATGAGATGCATCAGAATCGTGATGAATCATAGCAGGCCTATTTTTAACCTGGAATTTTTATTTAAATGGTATTTAAAAGGTCTATGCGCATTCAGCTTTATAGAAGAACTTCACACATACAGTAATGCCCTAAATAATCAACTCCTTAACCACAGCAGAATTATTGGTAATTTTTCAGTGAGAGCTTTCCGATGAATGGCAACATGCCATATTTCCGAATAAAACCTGAAAAATTACCTATAATTCTACTGTGGTTAAGGAGTCTATTATTTAGGGCATTACTGTAGCTCCAGTGTTAAGGAGTCTATTATTTAGGGCATTACTGTAGCTCCAAGTTAAAGGCATATATAGTGCAAGCCTGAGTTTAGTGTGTATAACCCATAGAGAGCCTCACATAGACTGGAGCAGACGACACTCCATGGTGCATGCTTCCAACTGTGTGAGGCTCCCTGTGGGTTAAACATTAGAGCATTACTGTAGCTCCAGTTAAAGGCATATATAGTGCAAGCCTGAGTTTAGTGTGTATAACCCATAGAGAGCCCCACATAGACTGGAGCAGACGACACTCCATGGTGCATGCTTCCAACTGTGTGAGGCTCCCTGTGGGTTAAACAGGCTTGTTTATAGAAGAACTTCACACATACCTGCCGGGCTTTTTGAACACAAGCCGTGAAGGCTTTCACATAGGACGAACAATTGAGTGATCTATTTGGGTTGTCTTGGTAACAGTCATATACGCTCTGCTGAAGTTCCTGGCAAACAGGCGATCCAGTGTGTCTTCTGAAAGTTAAATATGGATAACTTACACAGTGAGCGAGTGAATATCTATTTTAAGAGGAGAGGTGACTTAAAGTCCTTCCTATTCAAGCCATAAAGAATTCGCATTCTGAGTTCAAAGATGAATTGTGTTTCCATAATTTTGCATACTTTGGTGTTCGCATCGTTATCCGGGTCCCCAGGCAGTAGATCCACAGTGCAGGGCTGGCGGTCTAGAAAATCCAGGAGGGCTATTAATAGCCCTCCTAGATTTGCCTAGGAGGGCTATAGCCCTCCTCAACTTTTACAGTTTTGATATTTTACCTGAGTTAATACTCAGGCCTGGCAGTTAATTGCAGGAGGGCTGAAAATAGCCCTCTTGGGATGCCTTATCTAGAAGGGCTAATAGCCCACTAGACTCCCTCTCTTCTCTTGAATTCATGTTTAAACTGTGCAGTGGATATTTCTAGTGGCATTGAACACAGCCTCATTATTTGTTGCTGAGAAATTACCAGAAGATGTCAGAGATTAGCATAAAGTTTTTGTTATATGTCCTAACAGGTTACTGTTTCACAAAGTGAATTTCATGTTGGCGAGTTTTTACCAGCTTTTGGGGGGCTGAAAATAGCCCTCCTGGAATAAATTTTGCGAGGAAAATTTATCAAACATTTAGAACATTTATCAAATAGCCCTCCTCAGATTTCCAGGCCTGACAGTGGGGAATCACGAGGTTTCGAGGTTGGTGAATACGACGCACTCAAAATGTGCAAATGCACAAAAACAAAATATATGAGGAATTGACACAAAACAGAGCATTTTGACTGTTACAAGCATATGCTAGTTTATTTTTAAAACAAGTTGATACCTTATTTGTTCGGAAATACTCACTAGTTTTCTATAACATTCTGACCAGTTTCCAGTCGGAGGTTCATGGAATACACAAGACCATACATCTAGGAGAATCCTTTGACTGACAACTTTGGTCAGAATGTTAGCGCAAACAACTGTGAGTTTGGATGCATATAAGGTGTCAGCTTGTTTGAAATAGTATACATATGCTCGTAGCTGCCAAAATACCATGTAATACACAATTATTACCCTTTTCCTCATTTCTGGTCGCGTTTGCGATCGCCTCGGCCATTTTGAATGTATGGTACTCATCAACTCGAAACCACGTGATTCCCCACTATGATATCAATGATTTGGTATATGAGGTTAGACATACTGTGCCCAGGTAGGTTGTAGTGGAATGCGACAAGTCTGTACCTGTCGTGTTTGATATCGGCGATTTGTTCAGCAGGTCGTACCTTAAAATTCTGTTTTGTTTCTCACGTATATATATTGTTATTTACATTTGGTGCATGTCTGTGGGTATATGGAATTATGTGTTTGCCAATTGGTTCGTAATGGTTCGTAATGGTTAATGGTTCGTAATGGTTCGTAATGGTTCGTAATGGTTAATGGTTCGTAATGGTTCGTAATGGTTCGTAATGGTTAATGGTTCGTAATGGTGCTTTGTACCTTTTTTTTGTTGTGAATGTGCTCTTGTACCATTTTTTGGTTATTATCCTTTGGCAAGTTTCACAGTTTTTTTTTTCTCACATGGGGTGTGGGGATTTTGGATAATCTGTGTCTTGCTAATAGAGGTGGGGTTGGGAAGAGTGTCCTGTATCTGGTTGATGGGTGTATGAGAGCTAATAAAGGAGGGGTTGATGCATGTACATTGTATGAGTGGGATCTGATTAGATTGTATATACGGATGGAGTATGGGTGCCAGGAAATCGGTGACGAAATGGGGTAACTAGTTTTTTTGTTGTTAGTGGGTTTCTTTTTATCCCGTAATGTTCCGTTCTATCAATTGCTGTGACTTAGTCAGCTGCTTGTGTGACAGAGGACTTGTCAGAACAGAGTATGAAGTGGTCAGTGAATGTGCGGGCATGTGTGCAGTAGTCTGCTATGCGAGTACAGATTCTGCGGATTAGTAGGAACTTAGTATGGTATGCCTTTAAATATCGATTTGGGATGGCATGAATCAGCTCTGAGGTATACATGTGTACGTGGGTGTCCATTGGTTTGGCGATTAGTGTTGTTTTGATACCTTTGGATGTGCTTTGATTATAACATCAAGGAAATCAACGGATTCAGTGCTGAGATGACTACTGTGTTTAGATACAGTATAAACGCTTCAAGTGAAGTTTGGGAGTGTGTCCAAATAAGAAGTATGTTGTCTATATATATATAACTAGCAGGTGGACCCGACTTCGTCCGGGCTGTTTCCCCTCTGCTTTTTGGCGAATTGCGCGATTTGACCTTGAATTGTCCATTTTGAAGGTCAAGGTCAGGTGGGGTCACGATTTGACCTGTCCAAAACACTGCCAGGACAAAAGTACCCGTCGAAATCCATCCGGTTTTACCCGATTTAGAGAGTGAAGGTCACTCGAAGGTCAAGCCGCACGGGCATCCGGGTGTGACGAAATGCTCAGCGCTTCATACTACCCGTTTCCACCAAATTCGGTGGAAATCGGCTCAGCGGATCCCGAGATATAAGTTCAAGGTCACTCGGAGATCGAGGTCACGCCGCACCGACAGACAGACATGCCCGTGTTACTCCTGGGGTCAACCTGCACTAACACCCCAAAAATGGGAGAAATCGGCTCAGCGGATCCTGAGTTACAGTTTCAAGGTCATTTGAAATGTCAAGGTCACGCCGCACGGGCATCCGGACGCGACGAAATGGCTCGGCGTCTCACACTGCCCCCCACATACCAAATTTGGTCCAAATCGGCCCAGCAGAGCCGAGATACAGGTTGAAGGTCACCGGTTTGAAGGTCAAGGTCATGCCGCACTGACAAATGGACGGGCCCATTATCGTTCCCGGGTCGAATTACGTGTCCGTACCAAGTTTGGTCGAAATCGGTCCAGCCGTGTTCGAGTCCAACGCGAACACACACACACACACACAAACACACAGATCTTCCAAAATATATAATAGAATAGTGGTTAACCCTTTGAGTGCCAGGGGCCGATCTCATCGGCCCTAAACCTACAAAATAAGTCTGTTAAAGAATATAAGAATAAATTATTAAAACTGTAAACAATTGTAAAAAAAAAAAATATTGTGAGGCCAATGCATTCTCTTATATATGCGAGGCGACCTATGGTCGACTCGCATATATAAGAGAATGCATTGGCACAGGGTATATGGGTTGATACAAAAATCGGACCTGGCACTCAAAGGGTTAAAGTATGTGTTTGGCGAGTAGGTTATTCTCTACTTCTCATATGAATGTTTTCATAGGAGGGGGCTAACCTTGTGGCCATGGCTGTGCCTCCAATTTGGAGGTATTTTCATTGTTGAAGTGGAGTTTGTTGCAATGCAGCACCAAATTTGTTTAGTTTTTTTTTAAGGTGCCCATATTCAGAATGAGCAATGGGTGATAGGAGGGAGCTAACCTTTTGCGTCCAATTTGGAGGTATTTTCATTGTTGAAGTGGAGTTTGTTTCAATGTAGCACCAATTTTAAGACGTAAGAGGCCGCTTGTTGATATTTTCCAGTCCCATAGAGAGCTCCACATAGACTGGAGCAGATGCAAAGTGATCTCTCAGTAAAATTCAAAATACTGACTCCAAGATTAGCTCTCAATGGATTGGATTTAAAACAAGACAGTCAATGACTGTGGGGTCGCTCACCAGACTGCAAAGACTGATAAGACTGGGACTCTGGAGACCAAAACAGTGAGCACTTTTCATAATCACTTTAAAAGAAGTAGATTTAAACAGGATATGTGGCTAGAGAGACTTCAAGTATGTAGCTTGGTAAAAAACCACCTTGAAATTGCCAACTGTACACTACTGATCACCCCCCTCCTCCAGCTCAACAAGTCCCCTCCCGACCGGGATCCAGACTCCCAAGTCTTAGGTTGGAATTTCACAACCGACACCTCAAACTTTCTCAATTGTTGGAAATTTCCAATGTCACAAGCGCCTTTTTCTAAAACCATTTAAACATGTTTGAAGCCCAATTATCCATGGACCCAAAACACAATACATGTATGTCAGACCAATCAGTCAGGTGGTTCCAAGGTAGATGTTTTAATGAATTTGGTATTTCTATGATTTTATTGGACACAAAAGTGTTAACTCCCCATAGACTGCCATTTCTTGACAGGTTGACCTCATTTTAACAAATCTGTATCTCAGTCACTAAAGGATCTTCCTGATTCCTCCATACTATATGTAAGCTAAATAGTCCAAAATCCCTTGAGAAGACATTTTAAGAATTACTATAGAGACATATAGTTATGTCCCTGGTCCCACCCTTCTAACCTGGTGACCCCATCTGAATAAATTAGAATCCCAGACACCAAAGAACCCTTCATACATATCATAAATATCAGTCAAATAGACCTGATGGTCCTTGTGAAGGAAGCATATTAAGAGGGAAACTGTCCTTCGCTTGGCCCCTATTTGACCAGGTGACCCCATTAAAAAAATCTGAATTGCAGTCAAGGAAGAACATTCCATTCTATATAAGCCAACTAGTTCTTGCAAACATATTTTAAGAATTACTATGTAGTGAAATAGTTAAGTCTCTTGCTCTGCCCTTATTTGACTTTGTGATCCCATTTTCACAAATCTGATAAGGATAAAAATTAAGTTCCCCAGTTGAAGTTGGTGATATTCACCCATTGGGCACCTCATTTATGAATTTTATCTTCTGCAAATTAGGGGATATAGAAACTTCCTAGAAGGGAAATTTAACTAACAACAATGTAAATTTGATACTATAGATACTTCCCAGAAGATGAGGCCTAAGCAGAATGAGGTCGTCAGAGGGTGAATTTGGTGATGCTAGCCTGCTGTGCCGGATAGCATCACAAAAAGCGTGTCTGTTCCTACATTGTGTATGCCTGGCCTCAAGCAACACAATGTATTATACAACAAGCCTTGAAATAGTGTGATAGTGTGTCTGTCATTTGCAGAGTGAGGTCCCCAGAGGGTGAATTTAGGGACGCTAAATTCACCCTCTGGGGACCTCATTCTGATAAAGTCCTCAACTGCTATGGAAGACCTAGAATAAAATTGAATTTCCCCTGTTGAAGTTGGTGATGTTCACCCATTGGGCCCCTCAATTATGAATTTTATCTTCTGCAAATTAGGGGATATAGAAACTTCCTAGAAGGGAAATTTAACTAACAACAATGTAAATTTGATACTATAGATACTTCCCAGAAGATGAGGCCTAAGCAGAATGAGGTCCCCAAATGGTGAGTTTGGTGATGCTAGCCTTGAATCAAGCTTTGAAATAGTCTGTCTGTTATTTGCAGAATGAGGTACCCAGAGGGTGAATTTAGTGAGGCTATCCTGCACAGCGGGCTAGTATCACTAAATTCACCCTCTGGGGACCTCATTCTGATAAGGCCCTCAACTGCTATGGAAGACCTAGAATAAGATTGAAGTTCCCCAGTTGAAATTGGTGATGTTCACCCATTGGGCACCTCAATCATGAATTTTATCTTCTGCAAATTAAGGGATACAGAAACTTCCTAGAAGGGAAATTTAACTAACAACAATGTAAATTTGATACTATAGATACTTCCCAGAAGATGAGGCCTAAGCAGAATGAGATCTTGAGACTCTAGATACTTCCCAGAAGATGAGGCCTAAGCGGAATAAGGTTCTCAGAGGGTGTATTTGGTTATGCTAGCCTGCTGTGTAGGATAGCGTCACTAAATTCACCCTCTGGGAACCTCATTCTACAAATGCCAGGCACTCTTTGAGAAAATGAAATTAATCTGATTTTAATGACCACTGAGTGATAATATAAACAACAAGGGTGCTTCATTGATAACACCATTAATCTCATTTAAATTATGGATGACATGAATACACTCCCTGGGGACTCTGTCTAAGGCTGCAGAAGCTCTCTTTATCTCTCTATCTGTCTTGCCATGTGTCATGTCTATCAGTTCATAGGAGAGTTGCCTTGTAATGGGAATTTAAATAAATATACTTTATTTACCTGTGAGTTAGGATATGAGATAGGGTGGAATGCTGTTGGTTGGGGGTGGGGTTCTGGGTCATGTGGGGGGGGTGATATTTTTTGTTTGTATGTTAAATTGATCAAGGAGTTCCTGAATTTTTTATTATTTTTTGGGGAATTATGGCCCTGGCTCCACCACTATTTGACCCAGTGACCCCATTTGAACAAATCTGAACCCCAGTCATTCAATGACCCCACATACCAAATATAAACTAAATCGGCTTAATGGTTATTGACAAGAAGTCGTTATAAGAATTACCAAGGAGGAATATAGTTATGGCCCTGGTTTCGCAACTGTTTGACACAGTGACCTCATTTGAACAAATATTAATGACCTAGTCACCTAGGGAACATCCACCCCAAATATGATCAAAATGCAAAAATGTAATTTTTTGGTTTTTAGAGTTATGTCCCTGGCTCTGCCCCTAATTGACCCAGTGACCCAATTTGAACAAATCTGATTCCCAGTCACCCAAGGTCCCTCAGTACCAAATATAAGCTAATTCGGCCCAATATTTTTGTAGAAGAAGTCATTGTAAGAATTACTATGAGTTATGGCCCTGGTTTCTCAACTAATTGACCGGGTGACCTCATTTGAACAAATCTGAACACCAGTCACCCAAGGACCCTCCATACCAAATATTAGCTAAATCGGCACAATGGTTATGGACAAGAAGTTGTTGTAAGAATTACTGTGGAGGAATAGAATTATGGCCCTGGTTTCGCAACTATTTGACCCAGTGACCTCATTTGAACAAATCTGAATGAGAGTCACCTAGGGAACATCAACACCAAATATGAACCAATTTGGTATGATGGTTTCAGAGGAGAAGATGTTTAAAAAAAAAGTTGACGGACGGACAGACAGACGGACAGACGGACGGACGGACGAGGAGTGATGACTATAGCTCCACCGGAGACTTCGTCTCAGGTGAGCTAAAAACTCAACATCAGCAGGGGGATACCCCCTCCCAAACCTCCCTCGCTCATGTCTTTGGGATATGTTCGGCATATCATTGCCCAAAACAGGTGTTCCCAAATAATCGCTGGATACTTCACTGACATGGTTTCCACAAAATTTCAGGAAGCTCCAGTCATGAATGATTTAACAGGGATAGAAACAATTTTACTTGTACATGTACAGTAATGCCATAAATAATCGAACCCTTAACCACAGCAGAATTATGGGTAACTTTTCAGGATTTAGTCGGAAATATGGCTTGTTGCCATTCATCGGAAAGCTCTCAGTGAGAGCTTTCCGATGAATGGCAATAATCCCATATTACTGCCCAACAATGATTGTATTGAGGCTAATTTGAAGGTATAATCCCAGTGAGAGCTTTCCGATTGCAACAAGCCATGGCCCATATTTCCGACTAAATCCTGAGAAGTTACCCATAATTCTGCTGTGGTTAAGGAATCGATTATTAGGGCAGTACTGTATGTCCTTGAAACTTACAAAAATTTCTGTTCCACTTCTTGGACAGCCTTCGCAAATTCATCTACCCTAATCTTATACAATAAAGCTTCCTGAAATAATAAATTCATATACCCTAGTCTTATACAATAAAGCTTCCTGAAATAATAAATTCATCTACCCTGGTCTTATACAATAAAGCTTCCTGAAATAATAAATTCATATACCCTGGTCTTATACAATAAAGCTTCCTGAAATAATAAATTCATCTACCCTGGTCTTATACAATAAAGCTTCCAGAAATATTAAAGACATATCGTGGACTTGTTCGGATGAGTAAAACTGATAAGTTAGTACTCAGAAGCCAACTGATGGAATGCACAGGGGCATGTCATTAAAACAAGTGAAATATAAATTAAAAAATATATAAATTTAAACCGAGTGCACCACTTTAAAAATCGCTTCTAATGGCCATAATTCACAAATGCCTGAAACGATTCTTAAAATTTGAACGCCTGTCAATTGAGTAAAAGCTATATTTTCTGATTCATAATTCTAGCATAAACTGTTCCAAAACTTGAAAAACAGATGCTGAACGAAAACATCATGGAGAGCACCGGCAGATGGGCCCCTCTTTAGCACCGGATAAACTACATGTATTTTTTTACCCTGTGCCAATGCATTCTCTTATATATCCATTACCCTGCAGGGAGCCCCACACATATATAGAAGCATATAGAAGAGTGTCGTCTGCTCATGTTTGTCTGGGGCTCTGTATGGGTGAAATTATAAAATTGTTAAAGAATACAAGAACAAATTATTAAAATTGTAAAAAATTGTTAGGCCAATGCATTCTCTTATATATGCGAGGCGACCTATGGCATATATAAGAGAATGCATTGGCACAGGGTAAGAAAATCCCGACTTACGACTTATACACATATTAGTAACAGCCAATAGTGAGGCAATGTAATGGAGAGAATGCTTCAAAAGTCAATAATTATCATTAAAAAACTCACTGTTTACAAGTACAAAAATGCTTCATGTAACTAATCTAATGTTAATCTCCCCAAATCAATCGTATATTTGAATCTATTTCTCAAGTTGCTTACCCTTCCTGCGTAAGAGTGACATCGTGGAGAGGAACAGAACAGTGAGCAGAGCCAATGTCTTTGTAATGACCTTGAAAGCCAGTGCATTCTCTTATATATGCGAGGCTACCTATGGGAGACCACGTGATTCCCCACCGTGAATTAGTTTTGGTTTTTAGTAAAAACTTACGTCAATGTTGGTAACTTGTTCTCTAGTTGAAGTCTCTTTTATTGGGTCTCTCCTGCTCACATTAGATGATATCTTTGGTACTTCTGTGTCTGCAAAACAAACATAACAGTAATGCTCTAAAGAATCGACTCCTTAACCACAGCAGAATTATGGGTAATTTTTCGGGGAGATCTTTCCGATGAATGGCAACAAGCCACATTTCCAACTTAATCCTGAAAAAGTACCCATAATTCTGCTGTGGTTAAGGAGTCGATTATTTAGAGCATTACTGTAATGTCGCCTCAAAATATGGTGCCAGTCATTTGCAGAATGAGGTCCACAGAGGGTGAATTTAGTGATGTTACCCCACACAGCAGTCTAGCATAACTAAAAACATCTTCTGTGGACCTCATTCTGCATGGCCTCATTGGTATCTCTGTATCTGGTTTGTTAACCAGGCTATTAATTTGATAAAGCTGGGTGAGTCTTATGTCAATTTGTTTTTGGTGATACCCATAATATATGAGCAGGGGGATGCTCGTATCCCGGTCCCACAGTAGAGGCACCCCTGTCTTGTGATACCCATAATATATGAGCAGGGGGATGCTTGTATCCCGGTCCTACAGTAGAGGCACCCTTGTCTTGGACTTCGGTAGTGGAAACTTCCATGGTGTCCAGAGCAGTCTACCTTGCGGCAGTTTACAATTGTCAGGTAAGAGTAACAAAAGAATAGAAAATAAGTCCAGACTACCTTGGATAATTTGATTAACCGACCATTATCATATTCCCGTGTAAAAGCAACTGATAAATTAAATGCTCTTTTATATTAAGGGCATGGCATATTCGCCCGAAACTAATAAACAAGGTGTCATAACTCATGTGAAAAAAAATTGTCGGGTGGATTCCAAACCCGAAATTGACCCATACCCTTGACCAGTAAATTTCCTGACCAAATTCCATTCAATTCCGTGATCAATCTCTTTCAATGGTGTCTATCTTACCGACATACACCTCTGTCACCCATAGAGAGCCCCACATAGACTGGAACAGACGACACTCCATATTACATGCTTCCATCTGTGAGAGGCTCCCTGTGGGTTAAACACTAAACTTTATCAGTGAGGTTTGAGACATACATGTACACCTCTGTCACAGCACCAAATAAATTGCCGTCTGCTATCAAATCAGTTGTCTCTGTGGAACGTGTCATTCACATGCCTGTCATTTGCAGAATGAGGTCCCCAGAGGGTGAATTTAGTGATGCTATCCCGCATAGCGGGCTAGCATCACCAAATTCACCCTCTGGAGACCTCATGCTATGCGGGATAGTGTCACTAAATTCACCCTCTGGGGACCTCATTCTGCAAATGACAGACACGCTATTTGCAGTATTAGATATAATACTATGATATAAGTAGACAAAATAGTCCCATGCATATCTGACAATTATTTGCGAAACTCATTATTTATGGACTGGGTTGAACACGATTCTGGTATTATGTGAACAGTCTGTGTTGTCAGCGATAAAATTATTATTGAAAATGTTTTTTGTCCAATTTAGAAGAATCTTGTAAATTCTGCAATTTGGACAGTGTCGATAATGTGCAGGGGTCTATTTAACTGCATTTGCGTCGCAATTTGCGATGCGATTTCTAATTTCTGCCGACCAATTTACAATGAAAAAACATGTATTTGTAGGGAATGCTATACAAAATCTACCCATTGAATCGACCCCTAATGTGAGAGCTTGTTCTCTGATATGAGAATATTACTGACTGACTGATTCTGGGCAGTGGTTTTGAATAAACAAACCTTTTATGGGTTCCATCAGATCTGGTTGACCTTTTAGCCTCCGAACAACATTCTCCGAAATCTGCAATAGGAAAAAGGTCATAATGTCGTAATGACGGAGGCTCCAATGATACATCAATAAATAGTTATAAACCGCTATCTGCATTAATAAAATGCAGTGGTCACCTCACATTGGCAAAATCGTAAAACAAGGCAAAAACACATACCTGTACATGTATAGTACTCTAGGATTTGAACGCATTATCCAATACAAGCTGCTCGTAATTAGAACGAACAAACAGAATCTTCACAAATATACCTTACTATAACATCTTCAGCATTAGTCAAACGCACCTGTGTTCATTTCTGGATATAGAGTGTCTCTCATTTGCAGAATGAGGTCCCCAGAGGGTGAATTCAGTTATCCGCACAGCGGGGACTACATAGCATCAACAAATGCATCATCTGGGTACCTCATTCTGCTTATGCCTCATCTTCTGGGAAGCATCTATAGTCACAAATTAACATTAGTACTTTTTCCCCTTCTGTTCAGTTTCTATATCCCCAATTCTGGGAGATATTCGACATGGCCTCATCTGCTATGGAAAACCAAGACATACCGGTAGATTTAAGTTCCGAGATGGTGATGTGTACCCATTGGGCACCTCGATTATGCATTGTATCAGCTGCGATAACGAAACTTAAAAAGAATTTTTCTAAAGAAACTAAAACATTTTATAATAAAGATACTTTCCAGAGAAGATGAGGCCTAAGCAGAATGAGATCCCCAGAGGGTGAATTTAGTGATGCATATTGTGATATCATTGTGACAACATCACGTTAAATGATATCTATATCACGATATTATTTTGGTATATAACAATGCTACAATGGTACATGTACAATGTATAATATATGCAATATTTCATGAATAAAGTTCCCTCCTTACACAATACATCCCTATGTTTATTTACGATTGTGGGAAATGCGAGGTTGAGTAAATATTGATTGTACATCACAGTATAATGACCACTCGTCTGCAACATCTGACAGTTTGCCAAAGGCGAACACAACAACTTTCAACTCATAATTTGGTCGGGAATAATATAAGCTGCAAAGCAGTGTTCAAAGCACCGTTTCGATGGCACAGTGTCAAAATTAGTGAAGAGCGATAACTGATAATAAATACTGTTCAAACAATCACACATCAATAAAACCGCTAGTGATGAGCCGATGATCGGAAACGACAATCGGAATCAGCCGATTGTGACCCATCGGATGACAATCGGTACTTGGGTTTCAACATCGGCATTTCCGATTTTCTAAATAATAATCAGGTTAGTCCCCTGCGAACTGTTCGAGGTTCGGTTCGATTCAAAACCGCCGAGATGATTCGGTCCAGTTTGAAACATTAGACGGGATTCCTTTATATCAAACCTTTTCGTTAGTCCCGCAAAATGAGCAAATTTTGCTGCAAATATTGCGTACTAGGAATTGTTTATTGCTTAATGCTAATATATAGTTTATTAATTGGTTTACACACAACTGTGCTAAATCTGAATGATACTACCAGTATGATTTTATGTTTACATTGTTTACAATGGACATAATTAATTTGATCATCACTCGGGTGGGGTCACTTGGTGATATTTCGCTGTAAATAGGTATTTTGGCATAATCACTTTATTCTGTTCCCGCTAAACGGTCTGGTCGGACAAGTCAAATTCGGGATAATTAATTAGTAAAACTATAAGATTTCTGGTGTTCTATCTCAGCCTGTCGTCAATTTTTTGTTTATTCTCCATATAATTTTACTAATAGACATGTGATTATACCTAAACAACAAGACAACAAGTTATGATTATGGATGAATACATAAATAGAGCACGAACAAGCATTTTTGAATTCGTAAACTGGCTGAAACAGGTATTTCTGGGCAGCACTTCAGTATCTATACAATTGGATTCAACCAATCACAGTGAGGAGAGGGTGTGGTCTTTGTTTATCAGCATAAATGATTGACATGATTATGTTACCCGATGCTCTCTGTCTTGTGACTGTGTGAGTGTGACACTTAAATTGCTACAGAACCACATCTGCACTCTTTGATCTTTGTTGTATGTTGTCAGAGTTATAGATTGACGGTCGAGTGCTTTGATGTCTTGCTACAATTTAGCTGTCTGTTAATAGTTACTGAGTGTCGGCATTACAATAATAATATGCAGTACGGGTACTTAATTTATTTACAGGAGAGAATTCCCCCTGCACGGTGCTTATTTGGGACCCTACTAGTACGTTTGTTACTTTTCCGATAAAAAAATCGTAAGACACTTGCAAAAACAGAAAAGATCAGAACACAAAATGCGTAGATTTTGAAACCAAAGTCACGGACGAATAAAGAGAATTACCATCTCCAATATAAACTAATTCTTTATTATGTAATTATCTTATAGTGCAGATGGTCAATACTTAATAAATAACCGTTGATTTTACTATAATAATGTCCACTAACTGTTCTGAACTTCTGATTGTCCACTGTATCATGAGTCTACGACAACACAGTCGGTGTTTGGGTTCGAGGTTCGGTTTGAAACCGAGACGATGATTCGGTTTCAAGGTTCGGTTCGACCTAAAATCTAAGGTTCGCAGGGCCCTAAATCAGGTGCTTGTTTTTCTTCAATAAACTGTTTTAAATGACGATGTTTTGTTGAATAAATGACCAGTAAACATGGGGAAAGTGATACCAAACACGAACTTGATACAGCCATGTCCTCTTCAATACCCCGGCCATACCTGGGTCTATGTTTGAACAATATATTACAGTGGGGATCGCCAGGAAAGCATGTGACACTTTGGGTTAGAGCGAAGCTGCGATTATGACGCCACGTTAACATGATAGTGCATATCTTGATAATTGATAAATTATTGGCATACTGGAACAGTCGTTTCAGTCGATTGATTTCGTTAGCATGGTGATGTACACGATAGGTAACTTTATTGTTCGTCAACATGTAGACATTTTGATTTATGTATGTCAGACTATCAAAAATCAAAATGTATACATACGCAGTACAACAAAGCTATTTATATAGTACTGGTACATACAGCGTAACACAGGTAGAAACTGTAGAAGCCAAAAGTACATGTCACGTGACACTTACATGTAATTGTGCAGCTGACTGCACTATTTGTTCTATTAAATTGAGCACGATATAACATGTGTATTAGTTGTCAGGACGCAGGAATAAAAAATGTACAAGCATTAATAGTCAAATATTAAAAAGAATTAAAGAAATTTATTTACTAATTTTATTACATGTATCTGTAATTAATCTCAAACATTTAAAGTTTTTAACTCTATACTGATTTGATGGACTCACCACCAATGATTATTTTGATGACCACCCCGAAATCGACAATCAAATCGTGTCTGAAATTGACATGAACATGGTATAACTTGCAACTAGTTCAGTCGGCTCATTTCCTTTGATGTGATGTCTTTGAATTTGGATCAAAGATAAATGCTGTTAGATGAATTGTTATCAAAGGCGGGCCGTGGACATGTCATCATTTACGTGGCAACATCAAACTTAAAAAAAATAAAAGGTCGCAGACCACATGTCCCCCGACTCGAGTGGTAAACTTCATGATTGGATTTGTTAGAAGGATACTATTTGCAACAATGTTATACAGTATATAGATGTTGCAAACCACCGCAAAATTTCTTGGCAAAATTTCTTGGACAAAACAACCCGATGAACAAACGCATGCAAACGCGAAAAAATGATATTTTTGTATTAGCTATATAGATGTTGCAAATCACCAACATGTTAGGAACAATATCCCAGAGTTTCAAATCTCTACATTTAAAACTGTAGGAGGAGTTGATTACACCATGAAGGTACCCAATCTCATCCAAAAGGCAAAAATGTTCCAAATTTTCTAAGTCGAAAACCCCCCAAAAATATGGAAAAAATGATATTTTTTATTAGCTATATAGATGTTGCAAATCACCAACATGTTAGGAACAATATCCCAGAGTTTCAAATCTCTACATTTAAAACTGTAGGAGGAGTTGATTACACCATGAAGGTACCCAATCTCATCCAAAAGGCAAAAATGTTCCAAATTTTCTAAGTCGAAAACCCCCCCAAAAATATGGAAAAAATGATATTTTTGATTAGCTATATAGATGTTGCAAATCACCAACATGTTAGGAACAATATCCCAGAGTTTCAAATCTCTACATTTAAAACTGTAGGAGGAGTTGATTACACCATGAAGGTACCCAATCTCATCCAAAAGGCAAAAATGTTCCAAATTTTCTAAGTCGAAAACCCCCCAAAAATATGGAAAAAATTATATATTTGATTAGCTATATAGATGTTGCAAATCACCAACATGTTAGGAACAATATCCCAGAGTTTCAAATCTCTACGTTTAAAACTGTAGGAGGAGTTGATTACACCATGAAGGTACCCAATCTCGGACGCACGGACGCACGGACGCACGGACGGACGAGGGTCATTTCTATAGTCCTCCGACGGAAACGTCGGGGGACAATAAATTGTGGAATAGCCTAGAATACATGGGTAATTTAATGCAATGCATCGTCGATATAATACATTACAATAAATACACCGAGGCCCCGTACCACAGCCTCTGCAGGACATGTGCCTGTATTCGTTCACAAGTCTGCCCATACAATGTACCTAACATGTACCTATATAATAACCCAAACATATACTTATGAATACTTCCCGCTGGCATATTACTACTGTTGTTGCTTCCAATTCTAAGTATTATATAACACATATAACATATTCTGGTATAATTATTACAATAAGGCCAAAAAAAATAATACCTGTGTTTGGGGTAACTTGACCTGAAAAAATTTGGGTAGGTAGGGATTATCTTTTTTTTTTTAAATTTTTTTTTTTTTATATGAAGGCTATAAATGCCATATAACTTACCAGTTAAATTATACGATGTTGACTGTATGTCTTTCCCTTGTTTGTCAATTATATTCAGTTGTCATCAGGTGAGTATCTTTATGATGAGACTCATGTCTCTAATATTTGGTGAAACATTTTAACGTTAATTTCAGTAAACAAAAGCCATTGAAAAGTCAGAAACACCGCTTGGTTCCATTTAGATGAGTTATGATTTATATATTATTTTACATGTAGCTGCAAGCCTTGAACTGTGCATATTAATAATTTAAGACTGACATTTTGTACTTTAAATATTGAACAAGAGTCTTCATTTGTGTTACTTGTAAACAAATTGAAAGTTCATCTGCAGCAGCAACATTTAAGCTACATGTATCTCAATGATTGAAAGCAGATGTTTTTTTTTTAATTTTCAATGGGCTGTTTGCTGAAAATACATTGTGAAACAATAATATAAAGCTTCATTTATTTGACATTTCAGGAATTTATTCTATTTAAAGTTCATAGAATTGTATTAAGAATTCATTTTATAATGACAGCTTATGGTGTCAGACAATAAAAGTATGTCTTTAATATATATAGAGAATTCATTTAGATTTTGGTTTTCCAAACAGCCTCTGTGTAATAGCATTGAGTCCATGCCTTTGACACTCATCACAAATCGGAAGCACAGTTTTGAAACATTTCTTTAATTCCAGATCGATGGGAGTGTCCTCGTGGCCACAGTAAGCACATATATCTTTTCGCCCTATATCATTTGCAGCATAATATGGAATTTCGATAGGAGAGGCACACGATTAACCTGGTCTCACAACAGCCTTTTTGATGAGACAGTGATCAGGTTCTAACAGATGGTCACCACAATGGTATTCAAATTCAGACATACTGAGTGCTAAATGCATTTTCTCCCGATCGGTCAGTCGGTTTTTGCTGTAGATCACACGTGGCTTCCTACATTCGCAACATTCTGTCGTCATCCTTGTATTTTGAGCAGAGAGCGGGATGTCTGACACTGAGTCACATGGTGAACTTGTACTATTGGTGGTATCCATGTTCTCTGTAGACTCTGCTGCTGCGTCAGGTTTCTTCTTTTTTTGTTTGGAATGTATACTGTCTGCTGCGGCAGTGTGCTTTCAGGAATGCTTGGTATGAAGCAACTTTGCTTGTGTGGACTCGTTGAAGGCAATTGATTTTAATTTCGGGAAATAATTTAAGAATTTCAGCTTCGATTTCTTCACATGTGACAGGCTCCATGACTTGTACATGTTTCTCCTTCAATTGCAACCTTGAAAAGCGTGATGCAATAACCTCTTTAACTGGTTTTATACACTGGTTCCATTCATCTTTAAACCCAGGTTTCGACACTTTTCTCATCTCTTTCATCGAATTCAAACCTTTCGTTGCTTTCTCTGTATCTTCGGAGCACTTTTCTCGACACAAGGCACAGTTTTGTAAGCCAAGATTTAGCAAGGCCATACACCTCTCAGCAGGGTTAATCCAACTCTGTGCTGGTGCACACCGGCACAGAATGATCATGTCTAAATTGTGGATTTTGAATAGCGCTATGTTTGTGATCTTAACACTTTCAAGTGTATTTCGCTGATCTGTGCCTCCATCCGAAAACTTCAGCAGTATCTTCTTTTCATCCATCGATCTCAACATCTTGGTTTGTGTTGCTGCATGCCTCATCGGTGAGGCCAAAGCGAAAAATAGGCATGTTTCCACTCCCCCGCCCGCCCCACCTCAAAACCCCCCGACGAAACTCACTTTATTTATTTTCCAAATCCCGAAAAATAAAATACGATGTATTTACTATTTCCACGTGAATTAATACTACACTATTTATATTGTTATATATAGACCTCTCACATAAACAAGCATACTAAAATTGTCTCCTTATTTGGTTATTAAATCGACCCACTGACAATAAAATTCCGTGTTGTGACCGATATAGCAACAGATTGTAAACAAAAACAAACGCGCACGTGGCTTTCAGACACACTGTAAAATGAAGCTCCATGGCGCATTAGGGTGGTGAGTTTATGACCGCATTATTAATGTACGTCAACTAACGACATGCCCAAATATACCGGCAAAATAATGCTACACAATATTTACGCGAACGCAATCGCAAAGAATACATCTGTCCCAAAACTTCTGAAAAGAACGGACTGTAACAACCGGATGATATAGGCCTACGGTAATTTACCGAACGGAAGCCGGAGTGTATATTTACCGGAAGATCTAAAACAATTTTGCCAACATCCGGGAAATAGTGTCAACATGTCTTCTTCTTCTCTTCTTCCGATAAAATGCAACTCCCTGCAGAAGTCTTCTGTAAGAATATTATCGCATTTGTGCGCACAGGCGGATGAGGATGTCGTTAAAAGCTAATATTGGTGAAATTAATATAAGGATTGTGTATAATACAAGTAAAATCATCATGAGTGGAGTTAAAAAATCGGTTCTGTCATCCTCAGTAGCCTGTTTTGAGCATCTCCTTCTGAAAGTCTTCCAGGGAGGTGCAAGCCACTGCCTCTTCAGATAGGGCGTTCCACATCCGTATGGCCGACGGAAAGAAGGAGTATTTATACGCATCTACTCGCACATGATACTGAGTGTAACGCTGGTTATGGCCTCGTGATCTGGCGTGGTATCCAGCTAACTGGGACCTTGGCTAACTGGGACCTTGGCTAACTGGGACCTCAAGTCAGGCTAACTGGGACCTTGGCTAACTGGGACCTTCTGGCTAACTGGGACCTTGGCTAACTGGGACCTTCAGATATATTATTAATCATTTCATTAAAATCAATTTTTATTAAGTCATGAGAAAGATAAAAACAAATGAAATGTTAACATTTTAGATAAATAACATTAAACAAAACAGTAAAAACACAATAAAAACACTATATAAGTCTGCTGGTTTTGCAGTTCTGTGTAGCACGATGGAGGCTGTAGCACTGTATCTGCATGTATATACCCATACTGGTATGCTGTATTTACTCTGTCACGCATGTCACGCATGTCTGGTTCTTCAACTGGTGAGAATACCTGAGTGCATTCTCTGTCACGCCTGTCTGGTTCTGGAACTGGTGCGAATAACTGAGTGCATTCTCTGAGAAGTTGACTGGTTGAGACCTCTTTGGCGTCCTATTTGTCCCATAGGCTGAAGATTTTCCCCTGCATTACCGTGGTGTTCTTCTTCTGGCGACACGTCAACTTTCATTCACTCACCATCTTAATTGTTGTCAGAATCTCCTTGGCTTCTTGATACAACAGAGTCAGGAGGAGATACAGTGGTAAGTTTTATAGATTGTCAATGTTAATGGCTAATTACCTATTATATCTCCACAGCACACTTGTGACTTGCTTCACTTCTATTCAAACTCTAACTGCTGTTTCTGTCCATGATGTCATTTCCAGGTCATGAGTTCACTTCCTGTTTCACTGATGTTAATGACACTGTAGCTCTTCCTGTTTCACTGATGTTAATGACACTGTAGCTCAACAATCTCCCTCTTTTCTCTTTTTATGTTGTTTTAGTTCTTTTGATAAAACCACAGAAATATTTACAAATATACAGTCCGTATCATCCATTTTTCCTAAATGTCAATTGCTACTTTCCCTCTCTGGAATGTAGCAATCAGCTGCTCGCCGGAAGCACCTCGTTTTGTTAGGCAATTGGCAAGCTGACTCGAACCTGGGCACCATCGAATGCTTTCTACTTCACCTCGATCAAGACATTGTTTCATCGCACCAATATCGATTCGAAGACGTTTATCATCAACCATTTTAGTTGTGTGCACAGCTTCCACCACACTCCTGTTATCCACATAGGCAACAATGGGGATCTTTGTCTCTTGGATACTGCACAATTCACATAACACTTTCCTGACATATATCGCCTCCTCGACACCTTCCTGCAAGCTCATTGCTTCGGCAGCCAATGTTGAACGCACCACTCTTTTTATCTTATGGCAGTTCCAAGATAGAGGACAGCTCAATTTATCTGGATTTACGACAAATAGAACATATGCCATTGTACTGCTGATTCCATCAGGCAAATTTGCATAAGCAGCATCAGTAAAAACCACTAATTTCCACTTATCATCTGAAGGAAGTCCCATGAATGGAAATCGAATTGATGTTGTCTCAGATTTCACTCTTGATATGATCTTCACTGCTCTAGCCAGATCACAAACTTGACCTTTTCTGAATTTAGTGCTCAGTTCTATTAACTCAAAAGCCAAATCAGGTCTTGTCCCTTGCACAATCCAATTTAGACTTCCAACAATAGAACGCAGATCAGTGTATTCATTCATACTTAATTCATCATTTTTGCAGGCAACTCTTTCCGCACGTAACTCAATGTCTCTTACTCCATGAATATAGTTATTCTGGTGCAGAATTATTTCATCAGCTTTCTGTTCAATGTGGAACCCAACGTAAGTGAATTTTACCTCCTCTACTTTTCCAGCTAGGAAACGCTGTCGCAAGCCACCCATTACATGTTCGTTAAAATCCTTATCACCAGCATGAAGAAAGTCATCCACATGGCTGAGAAGTATTCCTTGTAGTTCACCATCTTTTCCTCGTTTGTAGAACAGAGAAGGATCTAGTGTAGATAACTCACAACCAAGATGATTTAGTTCATGTACAACACTTGTGTAGAATTGCCGAGCTGCATCTTTTAAACCATACAAGCATGTTTTCAACTTCCAAACTTTTCCTTCTGTCTGAGCTTCTTTAGGTCTGATGAAGACTTCCCTTTCCAATTTTTTTCCTTGGAGGAACGCTGACTTAATATCAGTTGTTTTAACATTCCATTTTTTATTTACTGCCAATGTCAAGAATAGTCTTATGGATACTTTGCTTACAGTAGGTGAATCATTTTGTGTCAAACCTTCCTCCTCAAATCCACGGGCGACTAAACGGGCCCGGACATCAGCTCCCCGTTGTGTCAGTACCCAGCGTGTAGAAATGCATTGTTGTCCATTTTCATTTACCTCTTCATAAGTATCAAAGTCCTTTAACTTCTGAAGCTCTTGAATTATTGCATTCCCACACGAAGGATCATGAAGTCTGTCCTTTGGCACAAATGTCATCAACACTTCTTCGGTTTGACTGGTCCTTTTCCACTGAACACTATTCAAATCAATACTCATTTTGTTTCCATCTTTCATCTGTAGATTGAACCAGGATTTATTTGTTCCAGTCGCTTTCCCAGCTCTACCAATAACAGTACCAGGAATCCATTCATCTCCATCTTCCAGATGATACTCAATTTCATCACCTGTTTTCAGCATGATCTTCTCGTCTGACGCAGCTTTGGGTGTCACAATGTTCTGAACAGAATCTTTTTCACAGACGTTTTCTGTGAATACTTCAATTTTCGACTCAACTGCTTGTTCGACACACGTATCTTCTTTAAGATCACCTGGATCTGGGTTCATATTGTAAGAGTTGGCTTTAATAAGTCGGTTTGGAGAAACTCTCACAAATGTTCCTCCATGTCTCAGAAACACAACTTTGCCATCTTGGAAAACCACTTTTGCAGGTCCAAGCCATTTGTCTTTTCCCTCCCTTTTATAAAACACTCTATCTCCATTAGAATAGCACTGTTCTGCTGCCCTGACCTTGCCTCGTAGAGCCCGTCGGATTCTCTCATCAGCTTCTGTCTGAATAAATGCCCTACGAGCAGAATGTAGAGTATTCATATGTTCTGCAAAGACTTCACTCATTGTTTTACCATCCATTGCTGCAATATTATCTGTCATGATGTTGGGTATTTTCGGATTGAAGCCGAACACAAGTTGATAACTACTGAACCCATTCCACATTTGTAATGAATTACGAGCCATATTGGCCCAACATAACAGAATATCATCAGGAGTGTCCTTGTTATCATCTTGAAGTTTTAGCAGCATAGAATCTGTTATTGAATGTACTCGTTCACAAAGCCCATTCTGAAATGGACTGTATGCAGCTGTTGTGCACACCTGCACATTGAGAATCGACGAAACTTCTCTCAATTCATCATTATTAAACTCGCCGCCATTATCATGCAACACTGATCCAAATACGCCAAATATTCCAATCCAGTGTTTGATAATCTTGTCGATAATTTCTCTTGGAGTTTTTCTCTCTATAAACACAGATAATGTTAGTCTTGACCACATGTCAATAATATGAAGAATCCATCGGTTACCCCATTTTTTCAAGTCAATGGCAACCTTTTCATTGAAGCTTTTCGCCATGGGAAATGAGACAACAGGCCGTGGCGGTGTTGGAGCATGCATTTTGCAAATATCACAGTTGTCTCGAATGTTCTCCAAAACATTACTAAACTTTTCTTGCCACACACCTGCATCCTTTAGTAATGCTATCAATCGATTGGTTGGTGGATGAGCAAATTGTCTATGTAATTTATAAAGTACTTTGGACAATTCATTGTCGCCTAAATCACTCAAATTAACACTGAACACTTCTTGAACATCCATTCCACCATCTAGTGCAATGCAATAGTGACCAGAAGTAGTTAGGTTTAAACACACATCTTTGCCTAGAATATTTGCTGAATCATTTTCGATATCAAGCCTCACTTGTGCACGCTTCATCGCATCCTTTGAAAGGAGAAGAGGAATGTCAGATGCAACAACATCAGTTTTGATGATAACTTTCTTTCCAACAATCTTTGCGGGAATACTATATTCTCCCATTGATCGCATCTGTGTCCCACCTCCGAATTTGAACATCCTTGTACCATCGCTAACTTCAATACTGTTTTTATCATCTTCAGTCAAAGAATTAATGTATGTATCCAGCCACTCTCGTCCACATACAGTACTGGAACATGCACTGTCGAGTACAGCACAATTTCTTGCCTCCTTCCCAAGCTCTTTCATATCTCCCTTATCACTCCCAGTGTATAAAACAACATGTTCCTGTTCTACTTCAGCTAAGTTCACTCTTGATTGTTTTGCCATGTTTTCCCAGCTATCTGGGCAATCTTTGAGGAGATGCCGGAATGATCCACATGATACACACCTTAGACTCTCACCATCTCGACCAACTGGATTGATTTTTCTGGAAGTGTTCATACTATAACTAGCACTACTCGACGAATTTGAGATTCGAGGGTTACTTGCTCTACGTCCAAAAAATTGTCCTCTCTGATAACGCCCTCTCGCCTTGTAGTTATAGTGACCTCTATCTGAACCCGTAAAATACACATCAGGTTCGGTCTTTATCGCATTAACTGAAGTCGTGTCGTGTCCACCCGCTACAGAATTCCCTTTGAATTTTTTCAATGATTTCCTTGTCTGTACAAAAAGTGTGTCCTTATGACTGTAGTCCATACCTGTCATTACAAGCATTGTCTCTTGTGTCGAAATCCTCGCTCTTTTTAATAATTTAAACGCAAGAATTTCCGATGGAAGTTTGAGTCCTTTCTTCAATATTTTATTGTACTTCTGGTCAAAATTGACTATATATTCACTAACAGTCTCATTCGATGTGCGCTTATAGTCTTCAAAATCCTGGAATTTTTTCCCAACTGTCCTCAAGTTCATCTTTTCCAAGATATTTGTCCAGAAATTCAAGGAGAATGTTAAGTCCATCGTCTTTCTTCAAATCAGCAAGAGGTACTTCATCAAAAACTTTCTCTCTTATGTGAGACTCATCATTTTCCGGCAGAGTCAACGCAATCGCTATCCCTTGTTTTCCTTTGTTCAAATCAGTAATCTCTTTCCAAGCCAGTAACTCTTGTTTATATCGCTCATAATTCTTGTTGTAGGTTGGTGGGTTGATCCTCATAGCCATCCTGTTAATCTGCTACCATTTGTTAATGGCTAATTACCTATTATATCTCCACAGCACACTTGTGACTTGCTTCACTTCTATTCAAACTCTAACTGCTGTTTCTGTCCATGATGTCATTTCCAGGTCATGAGTTCACTTCCTGTTTCACTGATGTTAATGACACTGTAGCTCTTCCTGTTTCACTGATGTTAATGACACTGTAGCTCAACAGTCAATATATTTTTTTTAAATTTTTTTTTATTAAGTCAGGTTGAAACAAATCTAAAACATTTTTGAAGCAATAACACAAATAAAACAAACAATATTCTATTATCAATGTTCTATTCTACTAATATATGTAATAAATATAACCAAGGTCCCAGTTAGCCAAAAGTCCCAGTTAGCCAAGGTCCCAGTTGGTCATGGTCCCAGTTTTTCACCATCGTTCTTGGGCTGCTCCTCCATTGGTAGTTGTTCTGGACCATTCTGGCTGCTCTCAGTTGAACTTTCTCCAGTTTCTCGATGTTTTCCGCTGTGTGTGGGTTCCATACAGTCGATGAGTACTCTACTATTGGACGCACCATGGCATTGTAACACTGCTCCTTGATGTTGGGGCTGCAGTTGGTTAGGTTTCTTCCAATGAAGGCTGTTGTAGAATTTGCCTTTTTACAGATCTTAGAAACATGGTCATTCCAACTAACATCCTCCTTGATGTTGACACCGAGATACCTTGCAGAGTTCACACATCGTAGTGGTTTCCCATGAATGGTGTACTGGGTTTCCAAGACATTTTGTTTCCTTTTGTTTGTTATACGTATGATCTCGCATTTGTCCGCATTGAATTCCATCTGCCACTTCTTTTCCCAAAGTTGAAGGTTGTCAAGGTCTTCCTGGAGCAGTTTAGCGTCTTTTTTTGATTTTACTGTCCTGTACAACAAGCAGTCATCTGCAAACAAGCGGGGTGTAGCTGTCACACATTTGGGAAGGTCGTTGATGCAGATAAGGAACAGTAATGGTCCCATAACTGTTCCTTGTGGTACTCCTGATGTTACAGGTTTTTCTTCGGAGAGATTACCTTCTAAGATGACTCTCTGGGTTCTGTTTGAGAGAAAATCCTTTATCCATTCCAAGATGTTGTCATTTATGCCATGTCCTATGCACTTTTGTAGTAATCTCTGATGCGGTACCTTGTCGAATGCCTTGGAGAAGTCGAGTAGTGCAGCGTCGATCTGTTCGCCTTTAAATAATCCTCTTGCTAAGTCATCAACCGTCAAGAGAAGTTGAGTTTCACATGATCTGTTCTTTCTGAAACCATGTTGAAAGTCTGTTAGCTGGTCGTTTGATTCCAGATAACTGATTAGATGGTGGTGAATTATATGTTCTAGAAGTTTGCTGCAGATTGATGTTAAAGATACTGGATGGTAGTTTGATGCAGATGTTTTATCTCCTTTCTTGTACAATGGAGTGATATATGCCTCTTTCCAGTCAGTTGGTATTTTCCCTTGGTTGATTGACGATTGAAAGAGTTTTGTCAGCATTGGTGTAATTTCTGAAGCGACTGTTTTTAGTAGTTGTCCAGGAATACCGTCAGGTCCAGTGGCCTTATGTATGTTGATGTTATTTAGCAATTTAAGTACTCCATTTTCGGTGACAACTATTTCGTCCACTTTATTCACCGGGATGGGCTCAGCTGGTATATTTGTGGTGTCTTCTGTGGTGAATACTGATGAAAATTGCTGATTGAGTATCTCTGCCTTTGTGTTGGCGTCGCTGTATATAATTCCTCTTCTCTTCAGTGGTGACACTCCAGAACTATCTTTCCTTTTACTCTTGATGTAAGTCCATAGTCTCTTTTGTCGTCCCAAACAAGTGCCAGCAGCGTGTTGGCACTTAAGTTTTTTAAATGCATACACAAGGCACTGAAATTCAGTACATACATTGTTAGCCTTCACAATAAGTTCATAAATGACATAATTATTAGAAAGATAGCACAAATATGATATTTGAATTTCCCCGCGAAAAAATTAAGTGAAAAAAAAAAATAAAGTGAAAAGTCACCCCCCCGCCCGTTTTTTTTATGGATGGGAGTGGAAACACACCTATTTTTCACTTTGGCCTGAGGACTGTTGGAAAACAGAATCATTTACCGTTACCTGAACATCCCCACGGTAGAACGATTTATCAACTGACTTCGGTATATCCACACTGAAATAAACCGATGGGGTGACAGAACATCTGGTCATGTCATGGTCGAGTGCGCTTAGCTCAGAACTGGCAAGACATATTGACTTCTTGCCCCTGACTCCGGTTGAAACATGAACACCAGGCTCTCCGATGGGAATTTTTGCCTTGTCGTCACAACAGATAAGAATACATTTATCAGCAAGATGAACTGCTCGAGTTTTTAAATATTTGAATTGTGAGTTGCAAAAGTGCTGATCGGGGTGGTTTGCTCGCAATTGTCGTCGCTGTACTTTGTATTGGATTGGAAAACGAGATGTGAAATTGAGTGCCGAATGAAGATACATGTTTCTGGGTGTAAATTGTAGCCTCACTAGTGCTGTTGAAGGAGTCAGAGTTCCTTTTGGCAACTTTTCACCTGTTTCCCTCACCATTTCTTCAAGAGATATCCATCTGGATAAATGTGCAATACCATGACGTCGTTCATCCTCAGCTGTCAGATCCAGCAGGACTTCCTCTAATTTTGCGAAATATACATCATATTTGTTTGACGGCCTCCCGGCATTCAAGTGACGCATGTCTTGTACTATTCCGTCATCTCCAAGATAAATCAATCGCACACGTTCCATTGTATCTGGGTGAGTGGCAATAGATGCATCAACAGCCAGAGTTTTATAAATGAACTCAGTAACATTCCCAGTCGCATTTCCAGAAATGTTTGCAAATTTCTCGCGGAAAGATCGTCTCATATGGCGAGTGTGAAATATCTTCAGCATTCCAGTTTCCAGGCCAGCAATGGTTTTCACAGCTGAATTCAGGATCATAGTGGATGATCGATTTGCATCAACTTTCTGAATTATATATATTGTGTAATATGAACCTCCAGGACTATTTATATATGTCTATTGAACACGACAGTCTGAGCGCTTTGAAAAAGGAATATCTTTGCTGACATGATTCAAAAGGAGACATTAGATGTTCCTGTTCGTCAAAAACAACAGCTGTTGACGAAGACATTACTGACTGGTTGATAAGGTCGTATTTCGAAGGAACATTGTCAACAGCATCACGGAAATCAACTACAACATCTTCAGCTGACCTTTGAGGTTCAGAACTATCATGTATTGATGTCATTAGAATGTTTTGTTCATCCAGGAAGTTAGCATAATTCACCATGCACTTTGCAAGAGATTCAACATCGTTATTGAATGTTTTCCAAACATTTGAAGAAGACATTATGGGTTTTTGACACAAGCTATACAACGCTTCTGCATTTGACTTAAGAAAGGTTGCAGACATTTGGTGTTACTTGGTTTTCTTTCGTTTTACATCATTATAGCCTTGGAATTTACTGAAACATTGTGGCACTGCAATAACCTTGCCATGACGACTTGCTCGGTCGGAAATCACTGCATGTTGATTGGTGAGATACCAATTGGCATTGCACAGCAACTGAAAACAGAATTTTGAAATATTTAGTAAGTATTGTTTGGGCCACATTCTAAATATATTAATATAGAAAGAATTATTAATTTATTAAAATTGTATTTATTAAATTATTTATAATACATATATATTATTTACATCTACTGAATTATTATATATTTATTTATTAAATTATTATTTATATACATACATATATTTTATTTACATCTACTGAATTATTTATATTATATTTATTTATTAAATTATTTATTTATTTAACTTAAATTTTAATATGTTTGAATATTTTGTAATATTCCCAAGTACTGCGTACAAAATTAAAAACTGTGATTCAGTGACAGAAACTCTATCACACATCTTCATCGTCAAAAGTTTAATAATAGTATCATTCAATATCCATATTCTAGAGCCGAATATGTTTAAATATTATTGATGTGTCTTTACAGTATATGTCAGATAAAAAAAGAAGAGCAGAATCGATTCCCTTTCAAAACAATGTACCCAGCAATATTGACTATCAAAAATCTTAATATTAATATCTATAGGCAGCCTGGTATTTAAAATAGGGGACATATTGTACCTGTGAAATATATGATCCTTCTTCCTTAGCTGTTGTCTTGTGGAACTCAAGACCCCTCTCAGTGAAATCATCTACAATTGCATTGTACATCTGATCTTTGGCATTTATCCTGTCTGCCATTCCAGGACTGGAATACAATATGCAAAAGTATTGTCAGATATAAACACTACTAGTAACAAGAGACAATGCTTTGGAGCCCAACACGTCGCCTGGCCCACCCCAGGGCAAACTCCAAAGTGTGTAGGTCGAAAGAGGAGCTTAAATTCTTAAACTATAGAAAGAAAAAGTTTTGTACACTTTTATAAGCAAAATGCATGTCACTTTAATATCTCGGCTAGCGACGTCTACACCAATAAACGAGAGATAACTCTATGTTTTGGACTCTATCAATTTATTCGAAGGTGAGGAAGTCACATTTATAATATTAAACATCATTAAACATGCCTGGCTGAATCTTTATATTTTTATTAACCCCCATATACATGTAAATAATATGGATGTGGCCAAACACACAGTTCACCTTTATTTAAATGTAACAAGCTCGAAAGCTGTCCGATATTTCCAATGCGCGGAAGGACATATTTTAATATATGTAAATATCCCATTGTGAGCCCACATTCCTCCATCAGTGACCGCGTAGAAGATCGTTCGTCGCCAATCGTTGGATTGTTCCACATGTCACATAGGTGCACACATTTGCATCGACGAGTAATGAAAACCCTGTTGTGGGCCCCAATTTAAAAAAATCGGGCTTAGCAACAGGTTAGCAACACTGCATTAGTTGGACCGACCCATTATTTACTGGGTGTGGAAGGTTCTGTTCAATGGACTGGGGAAGCTTTATTTATATACCGGTACTTCGTCTTCATGTTTCAATTTCTCAACATTTAAAATATTTTAGTAGATTTTACTGGGTGTTCAATGGGAGCTATGACGATCCCACATGTATGGGGTGTATATGTGACAGATGGGGACATTTATTTCATCTTTATTTATGTTGAAATAGTGAGTGACCTTCACTCAAATTCAGGTACCTTGACGTTTTCTTTATGGAAACATCTGATAGCAGAACTTTCTTGGCGGACATGATCAAATCGAATGCGTTCTTTAGAGGCTTCGATTCTTCTGTTGGTGTTGGTTCCTCTTGTGGTACATGCTCAATTTTGTAGCGAGTAACGCGGAACTGGTCTTCTAAAATTTGCAATGTGCAGTCCATTGGAACTTCAAGTTCTGTTGTGGAATATGAATTTAGTTCAACAACTCCGCGAACATCGGTTGCGCACTGATGAACACCGGTTTCGAATGAGTGCATATTAAGCTGTCTGACCGTCACTTTCTCGTCATAGAGTTTTAAGTGATGTCCCCCACTTTGGTGTGGACATTTATTTACGTCCACACGGACAAGTATCATTTTGTCCGCGGACGCCATGTTTATTATTTATGCTGGACATGCACGCGCAAACAATAGCACGCGGGGGACACGCAAATTTTCGCGGAAAAAAAGTTTTGAGTCGCACGTTTTTTTTAGACTCGGTCGGGCGACCCCAAACACAGGTATTTTTTTTTTAGGCCTAATCTGAATCGGCATCGGAATAGGCATCAAATAATCAGCAATCGGCGCAAGGCTCTATTTGACAATCGGCTCATCACTAGAAACCTCTTTTGAAAGCCCTCCTGATGCCAAACCTGCATACCAAATTTCATTGAGAGTCGACCATCCATGGTGCCATTGGTGGACTCCGTTGAGGTACTGTATATGATATAGACAGAGAGATAGACAGATTTAATGCAGTATACCTCCAACTTTTTGGATGGGGGGTAACGATTAACGTACGGTAGTACGCATTGAATCAGTGGACATGAGAAATACCAGTAGCTTCTTTGATGTTAGTTGGTGGACCCAACTATTCAAACAGAGCTAAACACTTTGCTCTGATAATTAACGTCAGGTTTACGGACTACTTTGATGTTTGCGACACAGTGATAATGAAGGTTTTATATCGCCTATTCATAGCGATGACACAAGTTTTTGAAAAAAATCAAGTGGCGATCAAATTTTCAATGTTTTTCAAAGCCAGAGACATCTACCATCATATAGAAAGCAAAAACAAAAAATTCCTATGAATATTTTTTTTTTGCCAATTTTTTTTAATTCGGACTTCGAAAAAAAAATTCTGTCAACTCATTATGTCACCCAGAAGTTGCCAAATAATGTATGTGGACACTGCTAATGTGCTTTCCACTCATAATTCAGTGTAGTAATATCTCTCCTACATTAGTCTGTTGGTCGTGGTGGTGTATTAAGGGACAAAAAGCTTGTAACATCAATTGTCTATTTTCAGTTACCGGTAGGATATGTGAAGATTGTATGTTATATATTTGGTTTCCAGCAATAACACTAATAAATGTAGAATGATTGGTTGAAAACTTGTATATGCCTGAGAAATCATCAGCACATTTGGTTAAATTTAACCCGGAGGTTGATTGACATGAGACAACAACGAAGACAATCGCCAGGTATACAAGTAACAGATATTGGGCAAGACCTAGGGTTAATTTTTATTACAGAATACAAAACTATCCTGTAATGCAACTTCATGTGCCCAAGCATCAAGACTACAATAAATAAAACTGGCGTCGGATGAATACATATAAGGTGATCTTGAGAAGTTGAGTTGTACAGCACCGGTAGTATTAAAGGACATGATAGACTCCAGTTATTATCGATTAACCATTTTCACATGTACTAAATGGAAGTTCCCACTCAGTTATAAAAGTGCATTGGAATAGTCTTTAATCATTTGGTGGGTTTTCAGGAAAAAATAAGGTGGGTTTTCAGGAAAAAATAAGCAGACGACAGATGCAAGTATAACACAAATAAAAGTACATTTTAGGGAAATGTTCAGATAATAAGTTCAACAATTACAACCTATCATTTGATTTGTTAAACTTGAATATTATCTGAGCATTCCCTAAGGGGTCACTACTCATCAATGAGTATTTGCTGGAATAGTTTTAAGAAAATACCACATACTTTCTTTTCATAAATGAAAATTGACTAACATTTGAGTTGATGTGTATGTTGTACCTAAATCATGGAATACATGTAGTACCTCAATCTTGGGCTTTCTTTTACCCGCAGATTTACATGAACATGCTCAAACAGTGTAAACAGGAAGTTGTCTAACATAAAAGGTTGCTCACAATATATTATGTTCTCGTGTGTGAGGCAAATGTTAATGTCTTTGGGAAGGATATGAGCAGAATGTCAACAGCATTGATTTTTGATGGACATCGGCATTAACTAAGTCATAACACGATTAAAATGCCTACAAAAATAAAGTTATGTACTCCATAGCGAATTGGATTACCAATTACATGGCATGAAAGTTATTGAACATTTGTTCATTTTTTTTGCATGAAAATAGGCTATCTATTCAGATGATTATTACATACAAAAAAATGTAAGCTTGGAATTTGGCCATGTCTATGATTAATATCAATGTTCATTGTGCACTGTTACTTATTATTCCCCCAACATTTTAATTATTTAATGTTTAAATGGTTATATACATAATCAAATCATTATTTGTTATGGTCATTCGTCAAAATGACAGCCACCACAACACTATTAAATTAAACTAAATTTGTTTCAATATATTATCTTTGACAAAATTGCACCTCAAACTTAATTACAATTGTCTGGTTCACATCCCGGTGTGTTGCTTGTTCAACGCTTTATTTAATACTTTTTTTATACTCTTTAAATCGCTACAAAAATTACAAGTTTGTTCAGTGACAGGTCTGACCAGACTTCTGTTGTCGCCAACACGTGTAGGCCTACTATATGTACTAGCATTGTTGTTTCCCGAGAATTTGGGCAGAACTTCCGCTGGAGGCGCTTGTCAGATCCTTAACACCACCCGTAGCCAATCAAATTAAAAAATTGGGCAGAACTTCCCCTAGAGGCGCAAGCCATATCATTATAATCAATCAAATTGATAATTTAGGTAGTTAATGCACATTGAAGAATACTACTGTGGCTAGAGAACTTAAATCATAGTCATGTTGGTAGAACTTCTCATACTGTTCCCTCCATACCATTGCCGCACAATGTAAATAACGTTGATTCTTGTTGGGTAGTGGTATTTACTAAGTCAAAACACAATGAAAATTCTAGCCAAAAATAAAATAAAAATATGCATTCCATAGCCAATTGGATTACCAATAACATGGCACGTGAGTTACTGGAAGTTACTGATGATTCCTTTAACTTTTTTTATGCACGAAAATAGACTACTTTTTCAGACGATTATTACCTTCAAAAAAATAATAACATGGATTTCAACCTTGTCCAACATTAATGCCAATATTTATTGTGCATTGTCATTTATTTGTATTCTAAAATTTTAACGTATAACTTATTACAAAATCAAAGCAAAGTTCGATGGGGTCATTTATCGACATCAAAATGGTGGCCACACAAAAGTCAAACGGAATTTATTTCACTTACAGTTGACAATATTTCACCTGAAACTCGATTACAATTGTCTGGTGCACACTCCGATTGTCCATTTACCTATTTTAAACAGAAAAGTAAGTAGTTTATCCAATAATTTATTGAATTTATATCACTTTTGAGCTCTGCAAAAAGACACGTTTTCCTCATTCACAGATTGAGAAACCGGAAATGGCCGGAACACTGTTGTCGCTACTATTCAGAACTAAAACCTCTGTTTTGAATAACAATTTATACCATGAATTGTCTATCGCCCTATATAAGGTTATAATGCGCCCAATGTGTTTGACATTGAAACATGAAAAATAAGACTTTTCAAAGTCGCCGATATTCGTGTCACGTTAAATTTTGGCGTGTAAATAATAAAAATCGCGTACTTTCACGACTCCTGCGCCATCAGCATTCTCAATAGTAACCCTCCGTGTACTTCCCGAGGCTCCCATTTCTGTGTGTTTCGCAGAATTCACTGGTTTAAACCCATTACAGCAACCAGAATCTCGTAAGTTTCAACCCGGCGAAAAACCGGATGCCCGAAAACTTATACTTTCAAAAATTAGGAATAAAAAACGGAACGAATCCAACTGCATTCCGGTAAATATCATTTATTTAGCGGACAGGTTTTTAACAATAAGCGAGATCACTGACTCGCGGATTTTGTCGGATCCGATTTAATATGCCCTATCACTAACTCGCGGCCATTTTGGATTCACCAGGTCCGATTCCGTGGTTTCATAGATTCATCCAGCCCCGGTTCCGTGCTTTCGGAGCTACAGGTCAAAGTTTTTGAGTAGCATTTCCATATATTACATATATGGAGCTTTTGAGTTATTATCCATCAGGTCTAGTTCCGTTGTTTTACTTAACTTTCCATATATGGAAGTCATGAATAATTCAAAAGCTCCATATATGGAAATGCTACTCCAAAACATTGACCTGTAGCACTAAAACCAGTTTAACCACGGAACCGGGGCTGGATGAATCCAATATGGCCGCGATTTAGTGATAGGGCGTAGGTGACACTCCACAGTTTCGAATTATCAGTAGGGGTAAATTTCTTAGAATAGAGTACCAGTGTTTTCTGTCACCATGGGTGTGGTATGTTTATTGAGAGAAGGTTAGTTATGAATTTGTGGATTTTTAGAGGATGTCTTTGAGTTTTGAAAAATATTGTTTCATGTGACCTTGACCCCACCAGTATGAAGTAGTAGCGATTTCTGCGAAACAGTGGCTCCAGACACCAGCGTGACATTTTAGCACCTAAAATTTGTCATCTGCATGAAAAATATTTTTAAAAAACTTACAGTGGTGAGAAGTTTGAAATTTTTTGATATTTTTGTGAGGAAACAGTGTTCTTCCAGACAACATAGGCGGCTATACCATAGATCTTCTGGTTTTTGTGTCCCACGAGCCTGAAAATCGCTTATTTTGGTCATTTTTGCATCAAAATTTCATTTTTCAGGCACACAATCAAGGGGCATAACTCTTGCTACCCCCATTAAAATGACAATTCTGTACCAAAATCTTTAAGCCTAGTATATGCTCAACCCAGGTATATATACATTGTATATGTGTTGTGGGATCACATTTCTGTTATTTTTCATTGAATTGATGCCCCCTTATTTTTGCACCAATCCCTGCAGAAACTGTGGAGTGTCACCTTCAAGACCAGCAAATAGCACCATTTTCATCTGTCAACTTGACAAATATTGTTACTGAAAATCATTTTTTAGCAAACCTGTTCAGTTAGAAGGAACATTTTATGGTAGATGCACCATTCTTCTATGCATATTCCAATACAGGTTGTCTTTAATCATATAAATTGGTGGGGATATGGAGTCTTGGAGCAGTGGGGGGGGGGGGGGGGTGGTGGTGGTGGTTCATGTATATGGTTATTGGTGATTTTTCAGATGATGGGTACTTTTTCATGACATCATATGCTCCTTGAATCTTAGCTGAAAAGGCTGATATTGTGACATTACACAGTATACAACAAGATTAGATATTCAGTCTTTCTTATTCACAAGTGTGAAATATAATAATACAGGTTTCCTTGGTCATATTTCACTTGACAACATATTGTTCATGTGATGTCATAACCTTGTAAAGCTTTCCATTAATGCTAAATAAGACTTGGAATTTTTTAACCCATAGTTTTGGGAGAGTATTAAAGATAGTTGTTGTATGAAATATTATGTTTTATTTTGATATCTGAGGAAAATATGCATCTCATAATATATTTATACAACATTTTAGCATTTCAGACCTTTTTCAAGCTATAGATGATGGTTGAATATATCCATTTTTTCACTACGTCAAGCATAACGTCATTGGGTTCTGAAAGACCCAAAAGGGGTGAAATCATGGGGGTGCATGTAAATCCCCACCCAATCTTGCTGCCTGTGATTGCAATAACGCATGGGGTGTAATATATCATTTTAAGCGGTATAATGCAGAGAATAAGGAGGTGTGGTCCCTATTAAAGATTAATAAAATTGCATTTCCCTTAAGGTGACACTCCACAGTTTCGAATTATCAGTAGGGGTAAATTTCTTAGAATAGAGTACCAGTGTTTTCTGTCACCATGGGTGTGGTATGTTTATTGAGAGAAGGTTAGTTATGAATTTGTGGATTTTTAGAGGATGTCTTTGAGTTTTGAAAAATATTGTTTCATGTGACCTTGACCCCACCAGTATGAAGTAGTAGCGATTTCTGCGAAACAGTGGCTCCAGACACCAGCGTGACATTTTAGCACCTAAAATTTGTCATCTGCATGAAAAATATTTTTAAAAAACTTACAGTGGTGAGAAGTTTGAAATTTTTTGATATTTTTGTGAGGAAACAGTGTTCTTCCAGACAACATAGGCGGCTATACCATAGATCTTCTGGTTTTTGTGTCCCACGAGCCTGAAAATCGCTTATTTTGGTCATTTTTGCATCAAAATTTCATTTTTCAGGCACACAATCAAGGGGCATAACTCTTGCTACCCCCATTAAAATGACAATTCTGTACCAAAATCTTTAAGCCTAGTATATGCTCAACCCAGGTATATATACATTGTATATGTGTTGTGGGATCACATTTCTGTTATTTTTCATTGAATTGATGCCCCCTTATTTTTGCACCAATCCCTGCAGAAACTGTGGAGTGTCACCGTATCGCCAACCATTCGGGTTGAACACTCAAAAATTAGGACTGGCTGCTTTACAACTAAACGGACAAAAACTATTTAAATACATAACGTTGCAATGATCGGACACTTATGAGATCATTATCGAAAAAAAAGAGTATATATATAGCAGTGTGCAGTAAACTATAAAAAAAAAAAATCTGGCAATGATTGACAAAGCCTTAACAAAAATAGTTATTGAAGAAAAAGATAAAAAGATAAAAATGATTTTTGGTCGGCGTTTTAGATTGGGGCTACCGGAAACACACATGAATATAATTCAATTTATTTTGGCCTAACAAAGCGTACACACTTGACAATAACATACAATATAAGCGATAGTTTGGTATAAGAACAATATCTGTCTATTATATAATATTCTTTCTGTTAATGGCGGTTTTAGCAGATGAGACTATTTTAACAGCTATACATCACCAAAAGCCCGCCCGTATCTTTAAATTTAAATTTGCCGGAATTAAGTACAGTTTCGTTTCGATACCTGGAGTTTTGATTATTAGAACGCACAAAAAGGAAATGGGTCACTGCACGAGAAATGGCGACTATTCGTTTGGGTTGTATCGATAATCTAACCCATTTTAACAGCTGTATATTGTAAGTTTCAAGCATAACACGAATGCACCGATAAGTATACATAGAGGTTATTAACACACATCTCTCAAATGTGTTTTACTTTGATTTTTATATGATGCTTTGAAATTTTATCTATTTCAATTGACTTTCCAAAATAAACAGGTCTGGAAAATGTGAGAATCAGAATACAGCTACAATAGCTGTATTCAGCTAACCTTGCTGAATCCAGCTATATCGTCTACTCTCGAACCGGCTGTTTTTCGATTATAAACTAGTCGCTAATTTGCGCATCATATTTACATGTACCGTAGGTCACCCTAATATGATTACGTCAGTACGTATGGACAACCCAAAACACGTACGTCCATCTATAAAATGATTAATGTATGTTTCATGGGAGTGCCTGTATTTCCGGCCAACTTGGGATATATGATCACGACAGTACAGACCTTCTCAAAAGTAATGGCCCTTCCGACCGCGTTACGACCGAGTTGGAGTAACGTTACGACCGCGTTGATCCAACGCGGTCGTAACGTTACTCCAACGCGGTCGTAACGTTACTCTCAACGCGGTCGAGGAAACCGTCAACGCAACATAACGCGGTCGGCATGACCACCAACGCAAAAAACGCGGTCGAGATAACCGTCAACGCAACAAACGAGGTCGGGACTCGGGAGAATAGCTTCTATCTATCTACTTGATACTCCATCGCCCTCAATTTGTGGAGCTTATCAACTGTAATAATAATTATTGAATAACATTGTAAACAAGAACTTTGAGACATGAACTCATTTAAAAAAAAAAAAACATTAAATTGAAAAGAGAAAATGAACGACGGCCACCAATTTTAGTTTCATACAATTTTCTGATAGGAAACAGAACGAAGTGTTGTAATCAATCGAGACGGTGATCGTGTGTTTGACTTGGGTGATGCATGATTTATTGTTGATGTTTTACATTTACATTTATAATTTAATAAATAAATGCAGATCACATCGATCGCGCTGCACGAATTAATAGAGATGCAATTGAGATTTCTAACAAACAAAAACTTTGAGTTCACGTCGCAATGTGCATGTACGTGTATTCTTTGAATATTTAATATTCAGCGTCACCTCCTAATAAAGGTCATAATAACCTGTACGCCAAGGGTCCGATGTCATTTGAAATCTTCGTGAGGGTACGATAAAACACACATCTACATTTACACACACGTTCGTAATTGATACATGGATATACATGTACAGTGATGCAAATAATTTAGAATATTAATTATCCATGTGTTGTGAAATACATGTAAAACAAACAGCGCTCAGATTTGGTTACCAGTGATTTGTCACTTTAACCAACAGACTGCGGATCAAAAGCATGCCGCGAATGATTGACAGCGGTGTCAGTAGATGCAAATACAATACGGGGCGTGTCTTCGGTAAAGTTGAAAGTGATACCATGACATTGTGACTCAAACGGAATTCTCGATTGAAAACGTGCTGTCATAACTTCGTCGGTTTTGATTGGCTAGTGACCACTCGATGAAGTCTTGTTCAGGTGTTACTTAATTCATTGATGATGAAATAACGAAATCATTCGTATTCAATGGTGCTTCGAAGAGACCAACAATGTATAATCGGCTATTGTGTAGGCAAGCATATGATAAATATTAACTTTCTTTTTACCGTAGGATATATAAGTTGAATAATTTTGTTAAATTCAGTTTTTTTTTCACCGGAATTAAATCACTGCAATTCAATTATTTATTTGTCTTCATCAAATATTTGAAAACAATGTACAATGAACATTTGAAGATCCAAGCGCCGTCCGACGCAGTAGATACCAAATTAGACAAAATTTTTTTTTTTCTAGATTTCCGGGTTATAAAAGAAAACTTTAATATACATGTAGTCACCATCAATTATTATGTCACAGAAATCGCAAAAAACAAACCACACAAATGTCCACCGTTTTATTATCGATCTATATTTACATACGTTTGTGGTTTTACATTGAAAACGAGTACAAACTATCATAATTTAAACGCTCTTTATTACATACCACATTTCGGTGTAAACATGGACGCTCTTTATTAGAAGCGACAATTTGAATTTTTTTGCAAGACTGACAACAAGTGAGTTAAATGTATTCTCTTGAAAGCCGATATCTAGTCATCAAAACCTCATATAATAAACGCGGTCAAGTTAACCGTCAATGCAACAAACGCAGTCGAGATAACCGTCAACGAAATGGAATGGTTCCAAAATAATACAATGTTGTTTGCGTGACGAGAGTAATGCATTCTGATTAGTGTTAAATGTTTTACATATAGGCCCACATTTAGATTTTTCCGGGAAAAAAACTAATAAATAAATGTAGATCACGTTGATCACAATGCGGTCGAGTAAACCGTCACGCAACAAACGCAGTCGAGATAACCATCAACGAAATGGAACGTTTCCAAAATAATACAATATTGTTAACGTGATGGGATGCATGATAGATTTGTGTTAAAATGTTTTACATATTTGCCCACATTTAGATTTTTTCCGGGAAAAAATAATAAATTAATGTAAATCACGTTGATCGCGCTGCACGAATTAATGGAAACGTAATCGAGACTGCTAACAAACAAAACATATTGATGTCACGTCGCTATGTACATGTACATGTATGTGTGTTATTTGAATATTTAATATTCAGCGTCATATCCGATTAAATGTTGATTTAATACCTGTACGCTCATGTATAGACCAAGGGTATAGTGTCAGTTCCGATGTCGGCCGAAACTGTATGAAACAATAAAGCGCGTTTATATATACGCCATAAATAAACGCCATGAACAATTCCAGAAATGTTCACGACGCTCGTTATGTATACCACTATACACGTGCATGTACATGTAGCATTAAATAAACCAATAATCATTATAAAATAAACACGATTTGTGATTTATGTCGAAGAATACCATGACTTGATTATTCGGACTTTCATTAGCCTCTCGTCGGCAGTTCGTAAAATATTATCCAGATATCAGTGCCCCTTTAATACAAGGAAACCATAACTTCCCCCCATCGCGAACCTCTATTGGACCACGCACGCTGCTGAATGGTGACATTGTCTCGTTCTTTGAAGTTATTATTAAATTTAGATCAAAGGAATTTCTGCAAGATATTTTCATGTAGCAAGATATATACCATGTAGCAACTTTGTGAAGATGACTCCTCCTACCAGCTTGTATTCTGTATTGATTGACTGTGATTCAAACACAGAATTCTCGACTGGACACGTGCAAGCATAACTTTGTCTGTTTTGATTGGCTAGCGGACATCGTGTGCCACAATGATCACTCAATGAGGCCGTGTCGCTTTCGTGATGATGAAATAAACTTACTCAACGTGGCTTCGAAGAGACGTTACATGTTTCAGTAATTGTCCGCTATTGTATTGGCAAGCATACATGTATGGTAAATATTAACTTACTTTTTACCGTACTAGTAGTATATATAAGTTTAATAATTCAGTTAAATTCTGTTTTTCTCACCAGAATTAAATCACTTTGCAATTCAGTTTATTTATATATTTAAAAACAAAACATATACATTTGAAAACGTGCGTGCGACTGTGCGTTGATCCTTAGCGCAACGCGTTTAACGTAAACGCGGTCTGCGTTAAACTTCAACGCAGTCTGCGTTAAACTTCAACGCGGTCCGTTGATTTTCAACGCGGTCGTAACGTATCACCAACGCGTTATCAACGCAAAAACCGCGTTACGACCGCGTTACGACCACGTTGAGGACCGCGTTAAAAGGGCCACTTATTTTGAGAAGGTCTGTACGTATGGACTGCGACATGTCTGTATTCCGAAGGTTCGCTATTCCGAAGGTTTTTGTTATTTTGAAGTTTAATTCTATATTCTAAAGTATTCAGAGGGGTTCTTTATCATAAGACTCTTTTTATGAAGGAAATAACTTAAAACATTGAAACAATAAATGTGATTTTTTTTTTCGCGGGTTTCCTTGAAATTTAATGTCACGCAGCCCACACAATTGCTATGTTTCCATGACGTTATATCTCAATAATCTTAGAGGCAAGAATACGCCAGCTAAAGGCGGTTTATAACAGTGGGGCTATAACGCTTAATGAATATTGGAGCGCCATAACATACTGCGTAGCAGAATATCGCAGAATAGACTGGTAAGAGATGAACTTAAATGCAATTGTGACTTTGTATTGACTTTAAAGGCCCACTTAATTTTCGCATCACTGATTTTTCTTTGTAAAGTGCCTTGATATACTGTTTTAATAACAATCTATGCAATAAAATATGATTAAAATTCTATAATACATCACCATTTGAAACGTCCGTGTCTCGGAAGACGCACATAGACTATGATAGAGAAATAGAAACCAGCTGAAATCATAACAAAATCCCCCCCTGTTATGGCTCCCAGAATGCAACAGAATTCAAGCTAGAAAAAGGAATTTTCAATGGAAGTGGAATAACTCTATCTTTAAAATATAGAGTTATTCCCCCTCCATTGAAAATAATACACTTTGCACAACAAAACCAGATGAAACTTTAGCACAAAAACACGTAGGCAACTCTACAAAAACATGTTCACAGTTTATTACACACGGATACGTTGATAATACAATGTTAGAGAGCTTCCTATTTCAAATGCATGGTATATAATAATGCATATATTTTATATATGTGATCTGGTGGTTCGAAAATTAAGTGGGCCTTTAATGTTGATGTTTCTTTCAAATACAGATTGCCAGTTCGGACAGACTGTATCACTTAGACTCTTACATGTACCCTGCTTGACAAAACAAGTGTCCACCTAACCGCGGTACAGTTTGCGTTGCCACCGTGGCTGAAATGCAACTACACCGCGGCTCCACCGGCTAACTACAGTTGAGCCGCGGTGTACTTGCCGTTCGGCCATGGTGTAATTGCCGCGGTGTACGTTCATTAAACTGAAAAAAAGACGATACAAACCAGAAATCTAACCATGGTGTACATGCCGTTCGGCTGCAGTGTAGTTGCCTTTCGGCCGCAGTGTACTTGCTGTTGGGCCATGGTGCACTTGCCGTTCGGCCGCGGTGCTCAACTGCAGTTACAAACTCTGACACCGCGGCGTAACGGCAAATACACCGCGGTGCCAATGGACACTTGTTTTGTCCAGCGGGGTAGCTTATTTCAGTCATGCAGTCATCGTGTTTTCAACTTTCCATAAGGCCTAAACAAAAAATACGTTTGTTTCCGCTAACCCGACCGACCCTATTTTAAACCGCCGACCCTAAACTTGTTATTGCCATTGCAAAAAAAAAAAAAATTGGACCAAAAATTGGACCAACTAAATTTTTTTTTTTTTAACTTAGGTCCCAATTCATATCATAACAAGATGCAAAACATTTATATATTTATTGGACCAACTAAAAATTGGACCAACTAAATTTTTTTTTTTTTAACTTAGGTCCCAATTCATATCATAACAAGATGCAAAACATTTATATATTTATATATATTGACATAAGAAATTTAAGTTTACAAAAAGATTTAAGTTTAACAGTTGGAATCATACTGTAAAGTATGTTTGGCTTTATCTAGCTTTCATCTGTGAAAACTTCAAATAATTTGAGTTCAGGTACGGTATGTTATCATTCAGCGTTCAGACTTCAGTATTTCAATCAATTACAGCACAGGAACATTAACAATTTGATCAAATCAACCTGGTTATCAAGTGGGATCTCATAATACCAAATGAAAAATTAACATAGAGATTAGTACCATATATAGTCATTACTACCTTAATACATGTACATTGTTTCTGTACTACATGTACATGTAGGATTTCTGTATTACATGTACATGTAGTATATTATGTACGGTATGTGTCTCACTTGAATTTTATAAAATAGCCTATTTATGAATTAGAGTGATGATGGCAAGTCTAATTTCAAGCAGGATAAGGCTTCCGATAAGCATAATCCATAGAGCCAAAAGATATCTGACAATAACTTATAAGCATTTCCAATCCATACATATATAAAAAGTTCCAAAGTTATGCTTGAGAAACTTGATAAAATTGACCTCTCTGTAAAATTCAAAATACTGACTCAAAGAGCCTTAGATTAGCTCTAAATGCAATGGATTTTCAAAAATGTTCCAGGGGAAGAACCCCCACCATCATCAGGGGGTCACCCTTCCCAAACATTCCTCCGATCAGGCCTTCAGGTTATGCCTTCGGCATATCATTGCCCAAAAACAGGTGTCCCCCAAAAATACCTAGATCCTTCACTGAATGCGGAGAAGGTGGTGTTGTGAAGCCATCCTTAAGAGATCGGTACAAGACGGTCACTCCAATATGTGAACAGTGCAGTGGTGCTGGACTGACTCCAATTGTCGCCAGACCATATAGGAAATATTAGGATTATCAAAGAGTCTGACAATAAAAAATTTAAAAAGATAAAATAACAAATAAAACTAAAAAAAATTGACTTTATCTGAAATTAGCTTAATTAATTGTTATTATACATTTAAAATTTTTGGAAATGTTTTGTGTGGCTATCATTTAAGCAAGACAATTATCAAGTTACAGTAATAGTTACTTTTTTAACTAAATGAAAGTAGTATTATTTCCTAGACTGCAGCTTGGATTGGAAGATACGTTTGTTGTACAGTCTGAATCATGATGCATGTAACTTTTTAAGTTTAATTTGGTCACGGCTGTAATGTGGGTGTCCGCTAAAATAAACAATAAGGACTAACTAACAAAGGAGTTGCAAAAGCTTTTATTAATTAATGGCCTCCCTTAATTAATGCCAACATCACTGGTATTTTATAATCCGATTAAAGCAATAAACTTGACATTATTTTATTTACGGAAGTCGGTCTCTTCAAAAAGTCCGACGCGGTCTCGTCAAAAAGTCCGACGCGTTACCGAAACGAACTTCCGAAGCGCCTGGTACATACTCTGATAATGTCGTAATTGTTTTATATCTGAAAAGCGGGACGGCGGTCTATTAAGTTAATTAAAACATTTATTTGTGACACTCACGATGGTCAGTAACAACACAGATGCGAACATCTCATCGTGTTTTCAGCGTGTCAAAACATTCGTGATTAACATTCATTACCGCAAAGGGAACAAAGGCGACGGAATAACAACACAAAACAATAGGTCATATTTAATTTTTTTATTTTAAACACTTGGGTCTTTGGCTCTGCATCGTCTGTTTCTTTTTGGGATGGCCGCCACAATTCATCTTTATACGGACATGTCCAGACAAGTCCGGAAAAAAAACTTAAGAAAAAAAAAAAAAAAAATTCCCCCTAAAATTGAAGGCGACTTCGATTTCGCCTTAGATCGACGATAGGGCGAAGTCAGCGACAGTAAGGCGACAATCTCGCCCGAGTCGCCTTGTGAGCTGAGGCCTGTCAAAGACTATCTTAGTATATAGACTAGTATATATGTAAATATTAAAGCATATGTAAGATTGAATTGGAGTTTCTAGTTCCTCTGTCATCTGGGTTAACCTGATTGGGGCTAAGAAGTGCATAGTTTGGGTTATTGACAAGTATTATACAGTTATTTTTAAAGATACTGAAAAAAAAAAGTTAACAAAAAAAAAGAAGTTAAGCCTACCTACCTACCGTAATTTTTTTTTAGCTCGTTAGGCCTTTTTTAGCTCAACTTTACTTTGTAAAGTTTGAGCTATTGCCATGGCTTTGTCGTCCGTCGTCCGTGTGTACGTGTGTACGTAAGGCGTCAACAATGCAGGCTACAGGTCGTACCTTTCGTCGGATCATTATGAAATTTGTCATAGCTGTTGACATCAACATTTAGACCAGAATATTTAATTTTGGGGTCATTCGGAAAAAAAACATGGCCGCCAGTGGCCATATTGGATTTCAAAATTCAATCCATTAGCACGGGCTACAGGCCGTACTGTTTGTCTGATCTTCATGAAATTTGTCATGGATGTTAATATTGACATGTAGATGGGAACGAGTAATTTTGGGGTCATTCGGCCCAAAAACATGGCCGCCAGCAGCCATCTTGGATTTTACTCTTTGTATGACTAAATTCTTTAGCACGGGCTGCAGGTCGTACTTTTAGTCTGATCATCATAAATTTTGTCAAGAATGTTAATAATGACATGTAGATGGGAACGAGTCATTTTGGGGTCATTCGGCCAAAAAACATGGCCGCCAGCAGCCATCCTGTATTTTACTCTTTGTATGACTAAATCCTTTAGCACGGGCTACAGGTCGTACCTTTAGTCTGATCATCATAAAATTTGTCATGGCTGTTGAAATTGGAATGTAGATGGGAACGAGTCATTTTGGGGTCATTCGGACAAAAAACATGGCCGCCAGCAGCCATCTTGGATTTCAAAATTTAATCCATTAGCACGGGCCACAGGTCGTACTGTTCGTCTGATCACCATGAAATTTGTCATGGATGATAATATTGACATGTAGATGGGAACGAGTAATTTTGGGGTCATTCGGCCAATAAACATGGCCGCCAGCAGCCATCTTCGATTTTACTCTTTGTATGACTAAATTCTTTAGCACGGGCTGCAGGTCGTACCTTTAGTCTGATCATCATAAAATTTGTCTTGGATATTAACAATGACATGTAGATGGGAACGAGTAATTTTGGGGTCATTCGGCTAAAAAACATGGTCGCCAGCAGCCATCTTGGATTTTACTCTTTTTATGACTAAATCCTTTAGCACGGGCTACAGGTCCTACTTTTAGTCTGATCATCATAAAATTTGTCATGGTTGTTGAAATTGGAATGTAGATGGGAACGAGTCATTTTGGGGTCATTCGGACAAAAAACATGGCCGCCAGCGGCCATATTGGGTTTAAAAATTTAATCCATTAGCACGGGCCACAGGTCGTACTGTTCGTCTGATGATCATGAAATTTGTCATGGATGATAATATTGACATGTAGATGGGAACGAGTAATTTTGGGGTCATTCGGCCCAAAAAATGGCCACCAGCAGCCATCTTGGATTTTACTCTTTGTATGACTAAATTCTTTAGCGCGGGCTACATGTCATACCTTTAGTCTGATCATCATAAAATTTGTCATGAATGTTAATAATGACATGTAGATGGGAACGAGTCATTTTGGGATCATTCGGCCAAAAAACATGGCCGCCAGCAGCCATCTTGGATTTTACTCTTTGTATGACTAAATTCTTTAGCATGGGCTACAGGTCGTACCTTTAGTCTGATCGTCATAAAATTTGTCATGGATGTTAACGATGACATGTAGATGGGAACGACTCATTTTGGGTCATTCGGCCGAAATCATGGCCGCCAGCAGCCATCTTGGATTTTACTTTTCTCTTCATGTCTATAAACATGTATTAGATATTCAACTTTCCACATTCCTAATGGCTCCATTGACTGTAATACATTAAATTATTCCCTTTCCAAGTTGAGCTACAGTGTCATTGACACTTTCATTTGTTGATAAGATGGTTTGCGGATTTTTTTTCCCAGAATAGTGGGTCGGCGGACAAAAAAAAAAAGAAAAAAAAAACATGGTTGGGAAAATAAATAAATACACAAACAGTCTGAAAACATGTTTTTTTTTTCCAACACTGTTTTATTTATACTAAGGAATTATAGATAATTCTAATATATTGCTATGTGATAGGACATATATTGGCTTGGAATCCTTGAATACAGAGAATTCACAGATGTCAGACATATGCACCATATTTTAAACTGCAGGTCGTGTGGTAGAGATGGTCCGTGTGTGGGTATTGAACTACCTGTATTGATAGTATTATTAATATTGAATTGAGACAATATTATTAAAATGTTGATTATTTTTTATTAGTTCATTTAAATCTTCCTCTTCTTGGCACTGACTTTCACGGTGTTTCGGGGATAATGCCCTTTGAGTAGCAGCCTGCACAAGGTTATCGGCCTGAACATCAACTGACACGTACAGTCCAATCCGGAATATGTGTCGCCCGTTTGTAGTCATCAGACTATCTAAGCGCCACATCCTCATCCTAATGTTGAAGGCATATATCTGCCACAGTTCCATTATTGGACAACGTTCTTAACGATCGCATAGTTTCCCCTTTTCTGTTAAATACGACACAAATATATTATTTGACCGAATTTGCGGGCGCGGCCATGTTTATGTACCAAAAGCGGAAGTTCTAAACAGTGTAGTCGCTATAGTGTAAAAATAGGAATAACAGAAACTGACGATTTATGCAGTTTATATTTCCTATTTTCGTCAACATCACGATCAACGATCAATGACCAATATTTTTATTTTTATGTCATCAGGTGGGCTTGTAAAGGATCGGCGGCAAAAAAATAACATGAAATTTCAATTTTATTTTTTTTTGAAAAACGAAAATTTGCGGTCGGTCGGATCCGCAAACCATCTTATAAAAAAAAAAAGGCCTTAGCGGAAACAAAGGTATTATTTTTTTAGGCCTAATAAACGATAAACTGATACTGTCTTCTTGCTATTAACAACCGACATCTGAGACAATTTGGGAATTATAATGGGGTGTACTATATGTGTACTATATGTGAATACTAGCTTAATAGTATGTTTCATTCCTCGTGTGGTTTTGTGGGGGGGGGGGTGGAAATTTTAATTCATTTCTGGTTAAATACGCCCAGAATAGAAAACCTTCAGAATAGCGAACCTTCGGAATAACGAACCTTTGGAATAGCGAACCTTCGGAATATGGAACCTTCGGAATAATGAACCCGATCCTGTATGAACAGCCCACGACACGTCCATCAATAAATGTATACATGTTTCATGGGACTGTTTATATATACATACATATATAAGACTGGAGTAAAGTTGAGACCAATTCGTCTTTGTTAATTTTGGTGCCCGGATTTCAACGAAATTTGGTGTGGTGACTCAGGGTGCCCTGGCAGAGTGTATAATGGCGTTATTTTTTCTAAATTTTGATTTAAACAAATGTAAATGAATAAAAAAATAGGAACCTATGTGAATATATATTTAGGTACAATATAAACCTATTTGCAAGAGAATATGTTGCAGCACCAGATATAGGGGAATGTGGGCCACAGTTAGACATGGGTCAGAGTGAGACATAGCCTCTAACATTTCTCTAATTTCCAGACCAATATCCATGGCGCCAGTCCAGAGATATTAGACTAAGCCATATAACACATGTTACTATATTTGTTCAAAATGCTATCATCAGGTGAAGGTTGAATCTGGCCCAGCGACCAATTTTTAAGGCAAAATTAATTAATTTAATTTTTGCAATTTTAAGGGAAAAATATCTTTATTGGATAAATTTATATATAATACTGAATACATTTTTGTGATGTGAAAAACGGGGATTTATTGCATATTTCACATAGCCACATCTGATTTATTTATAGACGTTTATGTATGCTTGACTTTCAGCGAGTTTCATGGGTGGGGCATTGTTAATACTTGTTCCTCAATAATCTACTTCACAGTAGGGGTGGTCCCAGTTCAAGATTGCATGCTTGTTTGTGACTTTTGTGAGCTTATATCGTACTCTCAGGTGTCTAATCATTGTGATGATCAATAATAGTGATAGTGGAGACTTAGAGTGAAATTAATAATAGTGATGGAAATTTAATTCTATTTTAATTTAATTCTATATATGTCTCTATGCCAAATAATGTAATGATCTTTGAAAATTTTATCCAAAATTACTAATCATGCGGCACATGCTGACACTATTGTTAGGCATTATTAACGAACAGGTATTTCATAATTTATTACCTGTACTGTTTGTTCAGTGTTACAAACTTCCCTATCGCAACAGAAACAACTTTGTACTTGTGGAATATATCATTTTCATCGGGCATATATACATAGAGATTCATGGCATGGTCTAAGAAAATGCTACCAGATTAAACATTTATATGACCATCTGCGATTGCCTCATGAGTCATGTAGAACTACATGTAGAAGGTCATGACAGTTTGACCAGCTTGGCCTGGAATTATTATGTTTAGCATACAGATTATTCCAATCCCAATGTGTCAAGTCGACAATAGCAAGTACGCAGGGCTATATTTAATAATTTTTCCACAAATAGCCACTATATATATGCTAGCCATGCTGACCGAGCTCCCGCTTAATGCTTAAGGTTTAAACCGAAAACACAGTGTTAAAATCATGAAATATTTAATATGTGAGAATGCTAAAAACAAATCACTGTTAATGGCGTTATTAATGGTGCATTATAATTATTATATTTAACTTGATCTGTCCATCATGATCACAGTAAACAGAATTCATAGATGGGAAGTTGGAAGCATATCCTCTCACCAGTCACTACACTCTACAGTGTGCCGAGAACACATGGGAGATGTTCTTCTTTTCCTTCACTCACCAAGTTAATTGACTCACTTTGTCAGTCACCAATTCACTGGGCTTCACATGTTTGTCACATCTGAGTGTCGACTGCTCTGTACTATACTTTAGACTATAGATGGCTAGAATTGTATTTTGACCCGAGTCACACTCACCTGAGCCTGAACAGGCTGAAGTTGTTGGAAACTAAATTTACTTATCTGTAATCACTAATACAATCCTAATAGTAATAGACTAATAGTACTAGTAGTAGTAAATCAGTCAGCTCTAAAATGTCCATTTTCTGATTTCCTTGACCTGACACTAGTGACAGTGTCAGCTATTAACAATTAAATTTAGAGAAGTAGACGGAACAATTTGCCGCTTGCAACTCTAACCACTGAGTCCAGGTGAAAACAGACTTAAAATTTAACAGAACAAGCCAAATCACAGTGGTGACCACAGACCAGTCCAACGCACACACCACAGTCCAATCCAGTGACCTTCATTTTTCAGTCACAGTTTCGTCATTCACTGATTCAGTTTCTTTTCGACTGACTGAGTTTCACTTTCACTGTTAAACTTCAAAAGTCTGGAGGAGCCACACACAATGTATGCCCAATCGATTGGCTTTTCGCAAAATAAAGAGAACCACAACGGGGAAGAATTGTTGTTGTTGTTGTTTGAAGAGATTGAATGGCATTCGCCAATAACTTATCACTATCAGGGCGCAGCCATTTTGTAACGAAAATTATGTCACCATTTGTAACGTTGCTATGGGCCAGGGGACGTAATTTCAAACTGAAACGGTTCGGAAATCTGACGAGGTTTGCCGAATGCTATGCGCCTATGTCAACTAAATCCACATTAATCATTTTTCAAATTTAATAGTGCTGCTATTGGGAGGCTGATCAAAGAAGAAAAATAATTCGTTTTGTTAGTTTGTCAATTCATTTTACAGGCTGGTTCGAGGTTATTCCAACATGGCGGCCACCATAGGGGCCCCATAGGTCCGAATCGGCCGGATGTAAAAAAAAAAAATTGAGGTTGATGGAGTATACAAATTAGAGACGTCACTAATATACTTGCGTCGCTTACGAACCGTAAAACAACCTTTGGGTTGTGATTATTCGGTAACTTTCAATCAAATAAAAAACGTCATAAAGTGTTGCAATTTTGTGTGAAAACTATGACGGGATTTGAACGTAAATATCCTGAGGACTATTTTCTGTGAAAATGTGAACTAAATCACTTGTAAAACAAAGATATACCCCATCAAAGCACAGGAGTTTGTCAGAATGATAATAAATAATAGTAATAATGGCAATATCATACGACTTCCCCGTCGTGAGAATTTGTCGCCCAATGTTTTGAGTTTTAAAAGAAATGTAACTCTAACATACCCGTTATTTAATAAAAAATCACCTTTACTAAATAACAGGCATACCAAAAGAATGACACCACAGAGAGACACGTTTCAAAAAAACTATAGGAAAAAACACTTTTAGGGTGGGTGGGCTTGGGGGTGGTTGGCGGCACATTAAAACAAAATTCAGCCCAAAATTAACTAGACGGGGAAGTCGTGTGAGATTGCCGTAATAATAAATATACACAAATAGAAACAGTAATAAACACTAGGAATGCAACAAGGGGATTAGTGATTTGACCTATAAATATTTATTTATAACTATTTGACTCGAAAATAGGAAATGGTAAACACGTTATCGATCGTTGCGATCTTCAGATAGATTGCTATTAAGACTATTATACATGTACATCAATATGACCACATGTAACTTACATTAGCTTCGCATTGACGATATCACATATACGTATGTTCTCTTTATATCACTGCGGCGGCAGGTTTCATTTGCGAAGCGTTTTCTGTCATCTGTATCTGTATTGTTACGTCCAAGATCCCAATAGTGGTAATGTAGGACGTAACGGTAATGTCGTCTCCCTGAAGGATCCAGGTTACGGTGTCCGGGCCAAATTTATCAACTCTCTGGAGGAAGCTGTTTGCAACAGTGGTCAGAATATTTCGACCCAAATCTTGGAAATGTTACTGACACTGTTGCTCTTTTTCTCATCCCGATATAACAGTGTTGTGTTACCAAGTAATGCAGTTACGATCGACACATATTATTAACTGTTAAAGCACGAAGATAATTGTGCATCATCCGCCAATAACGTACTCTAGTGTCACGAATAGAAGAACAGACCGGAATATTCGGACATGTAAACGGCAGAGATTCCTCGACCCTTTTATTTTATGTGGACACCGGCAACTGATTTCGACGGATGTAACCTGGCGCCTTCAGGGAGACAACAGAAAACGCTTCGCAAATGAAACCTGCTGTCGCGGTGATATAAAGAGAACATACTGTGATATTGCCAATGCTATGCTAATTGTAATTCACAGCGGTCAGATTGATGTATAGCAGTCATAATAGCAATGAATTTGGAGGGCGCCACGATCGATAATGTTTTTATCGATTCTGATTTTCGTGTTACCAAAAATAAAAAAAATATGACGTAAATCGCTAATCCTCTAATTGTCCCCCTAGTCTTTATATTATATGTATATATATGTTATATATATGATATTTTGTATTTACTATCATCTTGTCAAACCCCTGTGATCAAAGACACTCCTGTATTTCTTTCCACTGCTAAAACGGAAAGGAGCATTACTAGTAGAATGGTGTACATAACCTCAAGCAATTGTGAGCGATACCGATAACTATTCGTAACGGTATTATATAGATAGTGTGCTGTAAGCTAAAGTGGTGAGTTGTGCTCGCTAGGTTAATCTCGGGCTAGAGATCATGTCCCCCTTTTCAACTATTTAATAATTTTAGAGCACCAAATTAGAAATCACTATGGAACTTAAATGGCATAAGCCATGCTACTATGTTTCCATGGATCTACTGCACTACCTGACTACTCTCAGGTGCCTAATAATCATGATGGCATAATAATAGTGATGGATGGTGATTTATGCTGAAAATAATAATAGTGATGGATGGTGATTTATGCTGAAAATAATAATAGTGATGGATGGTGATTTATGCTGAAAATAATAATAGTGATGGATGGTGATTTATGCTGAAAATAATAATAGTGATGGCAATTTCACTATTGTCTCAATGCCAAATAATAGTGATCTTTTGGGAATTTTCTCCAAAATTAATAAGCGTTATTATTGAAACACTCGGCTTTCAAAGACATCTGCACTCAACTTCTGCCCGCTAGTATAAATGAAGAAATCAAGCGTCTGTCAAGAAAGAAACACCGGGCTTATAATAAAGCAGAAAAAACACGACTGGGAACGCTTCAAACAACTAAAAAATCAAAGTCGCAAACAATGCATGGTAACCAAGTCCACTGATGGAAGGAGAACATCAAAGAGGCTATGGACTTATATCAAGAGTAAAACGAATGATAGTTCAGTAGTGTCACCACTGAAGAGAAGAGGAATTATATACAGCGACGCCAAAACAAAGGCAAAGATACTCAATCAGCAATTTTCATCAGTTTTCACCACAGAAGACACCGCAAAAGGCGCAAATATGCCCGTTGATCCCATCCCGGTGAATAAAGTGGACGAAATAGTCGTCACCGAAAACGAAGTACTAAAATTGCTCAATAACATCAACATACATAAGGCCACTGGACCTGACGGTATTCCTGGAAGACTACTAAAAACAGTCGCTTCCGAAATTACACCAATGCTGACAAAACTCTTTCAATCCTCAATCAACCAAGGAAAAATACCAACTGACTGGAAAGAGGCAAATATTACTCCATTGTACAAGAAAGGAGACAAAACATCTGCATCAAACTACCGTCCAGTATCTTTAACATCCATCTACAGCAAACTTCTAGAACATATAATTCACCACCATCTAATCAATTACCTGGAATCAAACGACCAGCTAACAGACTTTCAACATGGCTTCAGAAAGAACAGATCATGCGAAACTCAACTTCTCTTGATGGTGGATGACTTAGCAAGAGGACTATTTAAGGCGAACAGATCAACGCTGCACTACTCGACTTCTCCAAGGCGCATCAGAGGTTACTACAGAAGTGCGTAGGACAGGGCATTAATGACAACATCTTGGGATGGATAAATGATTTTCTCTCAAACAGAACCCAGAGAGTCATCTTAGAAGGTCATCTCTCCGATGCAACACCTGTCACATCAGGAGTACCGCAAGGAACAGTTATGTGACCATTACTGTTCATTATTTACATCAACGACCTTCCCAAATGTGTGAGAGCTACACCCCGCTTGTTCGCAGACGACTGCTTGCTATACAGGGCAGTACAATCCAAAAAAGACGCTAAACTGCTCCAGGAAGACCTTGACAACCTTCAACTTTGGGAAAAGAAGTGGCAAATGGAATTCACTGCGGACAAATGCGAGATCATACGTATAACAAACAAAAGGAAACAAAATGTCTTGGAAACCCAGTACACCATTCATGGGAAACCACTACGATGTGTGAACTCTGCAAGGTATCTCGGTGTCAACATCAAGGAGGATGTTAGTTGGAACGATAGTTTATATCAATGTTCCGATTTAATCCGATTAGGACTGATTAGGAAAACAATAAGCCCGGCGCTTTATTCGTCATCCATTGTCTACATACATGGCGACTAATTGCATGTTTAACAAAAGCCAGTGAGTGTAATTATTTAACAGCACTGACAAGGCAGTTGTACATGTATTTCTACTAAAACGGCATTCTGAACTCCTCGACCTGTGACCTCTGGGGGCAAACGGTGACGGAATCTGACGAGGTTTGCCGAATGCTAAAACGTATAAAAAACGTATTATAAAGCACGTGTTTGAATATTTTGGTTTCGAGTGAATAAAGTTGACGCAGTTTGGAAGACATTTTTGTTAATTGACAAGTTCCCCCTTCTGCTCCATTATGATACCCACTGTGTGTTTACATAACCAAGAGGCCAGTTCTTTGTGTTTGGCCACATGTAGGAACACATAGGTCTACGTTGTCACTGAACACGAAAAATATGTTTTTACAGTACCGGTATGTGATTATGTGTGTCATGGGTGACAACTTCTTTGTATAATGGGCAGGAGCCGTTCTCAAACTTACCATGTCAGTGAGCATCACAATCATCGCCGTTCTGCATACTGGGCTTACCCACCCATAATAGTACCTATAATATGTGGTTAACCGGTTAATCGCGGTTTTTTGCCGTTCATAACCGGTCACGAAATACCCATAACCGTCCCAGCTCTAGGAACGACCATGTTTCAAAGATCTGTAAAAAGGCAAATTCTACAACAGCCTTCATTGGAAGAAATCTAACCAACTGCAGCCCCAACATCAAGGAGCAGTGTTACAATGGTGCGTCCAATAGTAGAGTACTCATCGACTGTATGGAACCCACACACAGCGGAAAACATCGAGAAAATAGAGAAAGTTCAACTGAGAGCAGCCAGAATGGTCCAGAACAACTACCACTGGAGGAGCTGCCCAAAAACGATGGTGAAAAACCTTGGATGGAAATCACTTGAAGAAAGAAGAAAAGATGCCACCTTGACTATGTTCTTCAAGTGTATCAAAGGACTGCTCGTCACCAATCAAGCTACTCCACTCGTGAAGAGCAGAACCAACAACAGATCACGAGGCCACAACCAGCGCTTCACACAACATCATGTGAGAGTAGATGCTTATTAATACTCCTTCTTTCCGTCTGCCATACGGATGTGGAACGCCCTCTCTAAAGATGCAGTGACATGCACCATTCTGGAAGACTTTCAGAAGGAGATGCTCAAAACAGGCTAGCTGAGGATGACAGAACAGATATTTTAACTTCACTCATGATGATTTTACTTGTAATATACACAATAGCCTTGTTTTTAATTCACCAATATTGGCTTTTAACAGAAGAAGACTATTATTAGGCACTTGAGAGTACAGGTCTGGTAAATGTGAGAATACTGTATTCAGCTATCCTAGCTGAATTATCCTAGCTGAATTCAGCTATATTTTCTACTCTCAAACCAGGTGTTTTTTTATAATAAACTACATGTAGAAGCGCTAATTTTCGCATCAAAATTAGGTTTATACTTATATCTTTGTCATTTCTCCGGCCAGCATTGGCCAACCTCAAGATTCAATAAGATTTATTTGGTATTCAATATAATTACGGTATATTAGATATATAACAACTGGACCCCACAAAAAGTTTAACTTGCAAGGGCAGGGTCCTTATGCTTGTATAATGATACAGTGTGATGTGTACGTATATTGGTGTATATAGTGCAGGTGCGTATTTACAATGTGTGTAGTTTCGTATAGAGATGGGCAAGAAGGGGTGGGGGCATGGGCCCCCATGGGGTGGGGGGGTCGGGTTGTGAGATGGCGATTATAGTCATTTTTGTTTAGTTGTTATGCTTTATCTGGTAGCAGGAACGTAAAGATTATTCTTGAGTAATAGTTGCCTAATTGTATGTTATTTATGATCTATTCTGAATTTCTGAATCTGATTGTGCATGTTTGGAAACCATCTCTTTGTTCATGTGGTTATGACTTATACATACGATATGTCTACCGCTATTCTCAAAGTAATTGACCAGAAAAACGGGGTGATACCCCGGTCATGACCGCGGTGATACCGGTAATAAACGGTAGTGGTATCGAGACGGTCACGGCGGTGGAGTTACGGTATCGAGCGGTAAGGATACCGTGGTCTGATAGTGGGCATCATGTTAAATGTTTTGAATACCGCTGTGATTTTCATGGAACTCTTTGAAGGGATGCATTTAGTGAATGTTCAGACAACAACGATTCAATTATAAGTGGAAAGATTTCCGTCGAGGCCGGAAGTAACCGATAGTTGGATTGCGCATGCTGACGACAATGTCGCCGTTTGATTTTAGATGCGAAATCATGGCGTATCCTTGATAACCTCCACTTGCGACGTAATCGCAGTCGTGTGTACGTAAAAATCGTAGCTGGAAATGTTGTAGGATAGTCAATCACATGCTTTATTCGCGGTTTATTTCTGAAAATCAGAGCAGGGGATATGGAATAAATCCAAAATGATTTGAACTACATGTATGTGGAATAGCAAGAGAAATATGATGATATTGGAACATTATTTGGGTCACTCAGATAATTCTTACCTACCTGTACCCTGCATCGCAACTAAAACTGATATGCATTCTCATGTAGGTTTATCATCGACCTATGTCTATATGCATGCATACGTCGATGGGTCAACATCTATACATGCACGATGTTTCAAATATAAAATAAAAATAAATCCTATAAAGTTCAACGACAATAAACAGAGTCGAGGGTAAAAACTAAGTTAGGTCGGATATATCGGATTTTCGAAGGAAGACGTTAACCGTTCTATCAATATCTATTGGTTATACGGAGACGAGAAAAAAAATTCCACTCAAGAGATAGTTTTTGATGATTCAGACACATACCGGTAAAGAAATCACTATTGGCAAAAGCATATTATACACATGGACAAATCACTATTGGCAAAAAAACATCGTCAATAATAAGTAAATAAAATAACCACAATAAATGAAGATTTCTTCAGTGTCCTTTGTTTTTTTCCGCGCAAATTGTCCGTTAAAATCACTGCGGTATCGCGAACCGTGACCGCACGCATCGTGGTGTCACCGCGGTGTTGAAGTGTTAATAAGCGGTATCATACCGCGGTATTAACGGGGTGGCACCACGTTATAGATGGTCAATTACTTTAAGTATAGCGGTATGTCTTTGCCAATTTAATTGAGCGTTGATAATGTAAAGTGTGGCACATCTTCAGAGAGAGAGATATCATTCTAATTATTGTTCATAAATGCTGAGATGTTTTCAAATATGAAACAAAGAACCAAGACAGAGTTCACAGCCATTGAGGTCCTGACTTTTGATTTGTATATAGTGATTATAGTCACTGATAAGTTATACACTATGTTTTACCCCAACATTTTTCTAGAACCACCACTGACACATGCACTGACATCCACTGCAGGTTGATGGACTGCCTTTGGATGTAATGGGTAACTACAAAACTACAGTAATGCCCTAAATAATTGACTCCTTAACCACAGCCGAATTATGAGTAATTTTTCAGGATTTAGTCAGAAATATGGCTTGTTGCCATTCATCGGAAAGCTGTACTGTTATTTGGCCCTGTACTGTTATTTGGCACTCGAGAGTAGTTTAGAAAGGGTTAAAGGGTTATTACTGAAGCAGAATTGGATTACGCTCTATTTTAATTGGATTACGCTCTATTTAATTGGATTACACTCTCTTTTAATTGGATTACGCTCTCTTTTATTTGTTAATTTCAGGAAGCACCAGTCATGAAGGGGTTAATTGTTTATTGACGTTTTGATTTTTCCTTCAGATTCTCATGGCATCTGGACATGTGAACACACTCAAATTTTGATATAATGGCAGCTCTGAATACTGAAATTCGAGAGGGCTTTCTATGTCCGATCTGTATGAAGGATTTAGGAACCATTACGTTCCTGCAGAGTCATTTCGAAGAGGCTCATTCAACAGAGGACAAAGATGTGTTTGATCAAGTGAAAGGTACATGTATGTTCGTATTATTAACCCTTTTTATACTGAAGGGGTGTATGATAATACAAGAGCAGCAGGATTCCTATTCATTGCTTGGAAATTTTTAGTGCTGAAACCAACGAAAAAAACTAATGTACAATATTCAATTCTTTAATCAACCTGCAACTGCCAACAGTAGTTTTTAAACATGTTTAATTGAAGGGGAACAGAACCCTGAATAAAATCTACTCCCATTATTATGCCCCCGACTTAAAAAGTCGGCGGCTATATAGTCGACGTGTCCCTACGTACGTACATGTACGTACGTCCGTACAAACATTTTGCATTATTGTTCAGCAACCGCTGGGCAGATTTAGCTGATATTTGGTATGGTGATAGAGGAGCATGGGGGAACAGCTACATGCATAGCGCGGGTTTCGTCCACCCATTTTCACCAGAGTTATGGCCCTTTTTTTACTTAGAAAATTCAATTTTGTCCGTCCGTACAAACATTTTGCATTATTGTTCAGCAACCGCTGGGCAGATTTAGCTGATAATTGGTATGGTGATAGAGCAGCATGGGGGAACAGCTACATGCATAGCGCGGGTTTCGTCCACCCATTTTCACCAGAGTTATGGCCCTTTTTTTACTTAGAAAATTCAATTTTGTCCGTCCGTACAAACATTTTGCATTATTGTTCAGCAACCGCTGGGCAGATTTAGCTGATAATTGGTATGGTGAAAGAGCAGCATGGGGGAACAGCTACATGCATAGCGCGGGTTTCGTCCACCCATTTTCACCAGAGTTATGGCCCTTTTATTACTTAGAAAATTCAATTTTTCTCTTGTTTCCAGATGATAGCGTTAGCTTTGGTGGTACGATTGCAAATCCCGTATTTTTGTGGATCAGTTATATGAAAATACATGTCAAGTGCGAATTTGGGTATGATCTGATGATTTTTGCCAGAGTTATGGCCCTTTTTTTTCAACTTAGAAAATTTGAAATTTCGCTTGTTTTTGGGTTTCCGGATCGCTTGTTTTTGGGTTTCCTTTCGTCCATGCTAATCCAAATTGCTACGGTCGGTGGCAAATGCCACGCGACAACGTACCTCTTGTTAATATTACCCCCATCTATGTACTACGTATGATTAAATATGCATAATCCGAATTAATGCTCCCAAATTACTATTTCTTATGCTTCAGGGGTAAAAAAATATTTTAATCAAGTCCAGGAACCCACCCATCAAAGCTCAGACTGATCTGATATCGTGGCTGGACAAAGCTTGATTTTGAACTGACAACGGGTAGTATGAGTATGGGTTGATTAAATAGTGATTCGGTGTTATTTGAATGAGACTGCTGTGCATTTGATCTTCGTCTTTATATACAAACTTTCTGAAACAGAATTTCTCTTTTGATTACGTAACACAGCATACGATCTTGATAATAACATGCTATTTATGCGATACTTATGATTGGTACAAAAAACTAAATCTGGTCTATTTTAATATTCTTTCTGTTTATGATGGTATTAACAATTGCAACTATTTTAACAGCAATACCCACAAAGAATGCCTCCTGTATCTTTAATTAGGTTTTTGACAATTATCTCCATATATCTGCAGATCAACATATTTATATTTGTGCCTTCATCATGCATGAGTCACTAACTGTTACAATATATTTACATGCACACCCAATATCATGCTGTTTGCGAAAATAGAAAATAAGGCACATAGACATGAACATGTGCACAGATCTGTATCCATTCCGATAACACAATTAACCAGAAAATAAACGATTTATCATAAAATACTGGGCATTAACCCTTTGATGATGGAACTGCGACAGTGTTGGTGCAGCATTAAAGATACTGTGCCAGTGCATTATCTTATATATGCGATAGGGAGCCTCAATGCACTGGCTGACAAGGTTGAGGTAAATATTGTTTGTCCAATGTATTCTCTTATATATGTGAGGCTCCCTATGAGAGACCCATATATATATGAGAATGAATTGGCAGAGGGTTTTTGCAAATTTCAGGAATTTCCAGTCATGAAAGGGTTATTTTTGTGAGAGCTTGTCTCTTGCGTGCGTTCTGAAGTTAACTAACCATTGTGACAGGGATAAATTGGATGTTCCGATTTTGTGTCAATACGGAATCACATCAACGATATCGACATCGATTCGAATCTCAAATATTTGCAGGGCCCTAATTCTGATTGGTCGAAAGCATTAGCTGCTAACGTTTAGTTTTTGATGAAGGATTTACTTTTAATTTAATTAAATATTTGTATCTGCAGGATTTTTTGATAAAGCAAAGAAGAAAATTCTCCACAAGTCTGATGAAGTGGAGAATGCTGAAAATTACAAAGATGAGGGTAGTGAAGGCGGCTTCCAAGGTGCAGTTGGATATGATACATTTCTCTGGGAACAACAAGAAATAGGTAATACTCATAGTTACAAATATGAGTGCAGAGCGGGTAGTTTCCAAAGTGCTGTCAGTTAGTAAACATATGCGGCGAGATGTACAAAGCTTGTGTATTATACTCAGGCATGTATCCACAGCATATACTCAAGCAATGCACATGCCATAACATCAAGAAATAGCTTAGGCCTAACAAAAAAATACCTGTGTTTGGGGTCACCCGACCGTGCCTAATAAAACCATGCGACCCTAAACTTTTTATTGAGATTTCCAAAAATTTTGAATTCCAATCTTACATCTTTTATATACGGCTTTTAATCCGTAATTAATCACCTCGTACATTTCCGGGTTTATGGTAAATGACCGCATTGGAGCGAGATATAAATAGCGCAGTTATATTATAATAGAGCAGCGTTGTATCGAGCATTCTCATTGGATAGTTGCAGTGACGTTGGCCAATCGCAAAGCGCGACGTATTATCGCATGTGACTGTCGTGTCAGTCTGCTAAAATGTTGTCGTGTGTGCACTGTTTTTCGATGATTATTTTCGATAATTACCAATAAAAAATGGGGAAATGCACATTCCAAGATTGTTGGTTAACTTCCGAAAGTTACAAAGACTGGTTAATGATTGTTCTGGGCGACATTTAGCGTGGCTAACAGGGAAAAGCCGCGTTGGATTCCCATGTGAAATCTGACAAACATCTTAAAGTTTTGAAGGACAAAAAAAAGACGCTACCATTTGTTGATGTTGATGTTAAAAAAAAATATTCCTAGCTTATCTGCATTGAATTGTGTCAGTATAATAATCTGGGAAAAGTAAGTCCTACTGTTTGATCAACAAGGGTGTTTTGTCATATTCGATAAATTGTATTCAACAACAAATATAACGCTTTTAATAGATAATACATTCAATATTTATTAAAAAGACACTTAAATACAATAGAAACAACTACCGGTGAAATAAATTTAAATACATGAATAGAAACACATACAATAATAAATATTTGACTTTTACATGTACTCAACAAATATAAATGCTTTTAATAGATAATACATTCAGTATTTAAAGACATTCAAATACTATAGAAACAAGTACCGGTATAATAAATTTAAATACATGAATAGAAACACATACTAGTACAATATTAAATGAATATTTGATATGGCCAAACCAAAGGCTTGCATTAATAATTGAATGTGTTACATTTTGTTTTATTTTCCATGGCTTGTATTGGGAATTGATGTTTGTTGAACTTTGTTCTGAAATGAATTAGCAAAAGTTGTTAAAATGTGCTTTAATATTGTCCGCTGAAAAAAATTGTGGATTATAGAATTGACCTCCGTCCGACCATGACTTGTATTGTGAATTGATGTTTGTTCTGAAATTATATCAAATTATTTTAATATATTAAAATGAATATGGTATGTGTAAATTATTATCCATCTAGGCCTGGTTGATGTGAAATATGTCACATCTCATATACTATATGGCTGTCAGAGTACATGGGGGAATTAATACATTCACAATATCATTACAAGGTTAAATTATTATGCAGTATGTTTAATTATTAAAAAAAAAAACAACAGATAATCCCTACCTACCCTAATAATTTCAGACCATGTGACCCCAAACACGGGTATTTTTTTGTTAGGCCTTAGTAAACATATGTGGCATCCCCCTTTGCTCATTTTGAGTTCGATCGGACTCATTTTGGCGGAGTTATTGGCCTTTTCAAGATAGAATCCTGGGTTGCATTTTTTGTCCGAGCCTGTATTCTGCAGCCCTCTTAATTCAGATTGTTTGGCTTCACAATACGCTACGGCAACCCATTTGCCGTGGCTCAGTTTGCTTCAGCAAATTGCTTCGGCATTGCTGTAGCCAATTATGAGGGCTGATTCTGTCATTTTCCAGTCAATTTTTTTTTTAAACTTGACCCAGAGGTCAACCAGGAATCTGGGAACATGCACACCTGCGATTTTGAGTAGAGTCGCAGTCATTTTGGGGAGTTATTGCCATTTTTCGACATAGAAATGTGTTATGTTTTTTATTTTAGAGTTGTTGACCCTTTCCCGACACATTGAAGATGTGCAACATACATTTGTATTTAGTGAATATGCACTTTGTATTATATTGGTATAATCAATTCCTCCTACATGTTGTAGTATAGGGATCTGAAACTCATAAATCCCTCAAACCTGCCATCTTCGTTGGGGGGGGGGGGGGTGCAAAAACTTAACAAATGTCAACTGATTCTGTTCATATTGGGTATATGGATCTTTCACAACAATATCTTGATTGAGTTAAAAAAAACTAGGTACGACGTACCTTATTTAAATTCTGGTTTAATTACATAGTAAATAGCGTAGAACTGAAATATTATATAATAATTACTATTTTTGTAGGGTGTACAAGGAGTCACATAGATTTGTTTCGAAGTGTTCGAGACGTGCGTCTGGACAGATACGTGGTTGAGACAAACAAACTCCTGATCCGATTGGACAAGCTGATTGGTCCAGACTCACCATGCGAACCAAGCAAACGGAAAGGTAAGTCACACCACGCACTATTGCTGGGCGATATGACGATATACATGACAATATACATGTATAGGGTATAGCCGGTTTTAAATTTGATATCTTCAATAATATAATCGTCTGAAATAAAAATATCATAATACCGTCCAAGTTGTAATATTCTTCATGTAGGTTGAAACCCATCATATGGTCCCACCAAACAGGGAAGTTAGAGTAAGTATAATAGTCGAAAAGTTTTAAAACAATGGAGCATGTGCTTGTCAAGTTGTTTATTCTTAGTCAGAAACATCAAAGCGCTAGCATCAGTTGGCTACATTGTGAGATGATTGGTATGTCCGCGAATGCGACTGGCACAATGACCTCCTTTCAAGTTGGTGCAGCTTGCTCTTTCAACTGTAACCGGTTGCTTGGAGACGGATTACCATGTTAGATTTTATATTAACCCTTCTAGCTGATTGTGTTAATGTGTGTAAGTCGCGAGTAAAATGATTTTATGGACATGTGCCGTGTGGTCCAATTGTGGAATTAATACAAAACGCGAGCGTAAAATGGATCATTACGTTGCTTGCGCAACCAATTCTTTCACTAATATATAGTCTCACAAACAACCAATTCCCACTAATATATAGTCTCACAAACAACCAATTCCCACTAATATATAGTCTCACAAACAACCAATTCCCACTAATATATAGTCTCACAAACAACCAATTCCCACTAATATATAGTCTCACAAACAACCAATTACCACTAATATATAGTCTCACAAACAACCAATTCCTCACTAATATATAGTCTCACAAACAACCAATTCCTCACTAATATATAGTCTCACAAACAACCAATTCCCACTAATATATAGTCTCACAAACAACCAATTCCCACTAATATATAGTCTCACAAACAACCAATTCCCACTAATATATAGTCTCACAAACAACCAATTCCCACTAATATATAGTCTCACAAACAACCAATTCTTCACTAATAAATAAAATGGCAATTTGAAACCGAATGCAGTGCTTAATGGGTAATGTTAAGCTATATGGTCGAAGGGATGTAACTCTAAATATTTAAGAGATCTGGGCCACGTTATATGAATAATGATTATATCCCTTTGTTTCAACTCTCAATCACTGATTCATGTTACATGTCAGTAATAGGTGCATGCTACCGTATATAGATGTACATGTTGGTAGGTGAGAACTATGCATTCCCCTATTGAAGGATTAAAGAACCCGACACGTGATTATAATCACGCAGCTCATCTGCCTGACATTTCACACATGGTAACAATAACACATGTATGAGTACGCGTGATTGTTTGAACAGTATTTATTATCAGTTATCACTAATTTATACACTGTGTCATCAAAACAGTGCTTTGTACACTGCTTACAGTTTCTATTATGCCTGACCAAATTAGGAGTTGAAAGTTGTAGTGTTCGCCGTCGGCAAATTGTCAGATGTTGCAGACGAGTGGTCATTATACTGTGATGTACAATCAATGTGCGATACCCATTTACTTAACATCGCATGGCCCGCAAATCGTAAATAAAATACAGGGATGTATTGTGCAACGATTTTGCTACGCCCTAGCGTTGCTCTTGTACAACATTTGAGAAGACAGTTGTTTACGTGGAATATATCGTTTTCTTTATACATTTTCCAGCATTTGAGAAGGCGATTGTTTCGTGGACTCCTGATAAGGATGTTAACTTATGTCCGACATGTGCCAAATCTTTCTCCATTATGAGACGTCGTCATCACTGCCGCCTGTGCGGTTGCATCATGTGCGACAAATGCTCACACTTCCTCACCTTCGCATATGCCAGTAAGTATTAAGCTTCAAAATGGACTCTCCCATTAGTTATAAAATGGATTCTCCCATTAGTTATAAAATGGATTCTCCCATTAGTTATAAAATGGATTCTCCCATTAGTTATAAAATGGATTCTCCCATTAGTTATAAAATGGATTCTCCCATTAGTTATAAAATGGATTCTCCCATTAGTTATAAAATGGATTCTCCCATTAGTTATAAAAGTTTGTTTTTGGAATGGTTTATTATTCATTTGAGGGATGTTCGGAAATATATCAGCAGATATATAATACAACTGCAGATTATAGGGCCAATTTCAACATCGAATCTCGAATCAAATATTTTGCTGACACTTTAATAGATTCGCGGTATCAGTGAGAGGTACGAATGAAAATGGGGGCAAATTGATGATGTTATAATGTCTGTGTGATAAATTGAAGATTACAAAGAATGTTCGTTAAACTTCATTTCTATGACATGATATGAACAACATTTAAACAGTTGAAAATAGTTGAAAATATGAGAATGGCTTGACATCAGTTTATAGTTTTGTGCCACTGCTGCTATGCAGCTTTGAGTCAATGGAGTCTGATTCGAGTCATTGCAAATGGATACAACATGTATTCTACGCATGTACATCTTACCCTGTCATGCCCAGCAGGCGCGGGCGATATCAGAATTGCGCATTGTGACTTGGGAATGGCGCATATACAATAAGGATTATGGGAACTATAGTATCCCAACTATCAGATCAACTGAAGAAAGCTGACATTTTTATTATCCATCTGTATGTTTATCCAAATTTTGGAAATAAAACTTTTGTTGGTTATATTTGGTATTTGTCGGCACTTAATTCTCTATAAAAGACTGTACCGTATATTGATCACTTCCGCATTGAGGTTTTTTTTTCATTTCCGTGTTTACTGTTCCAAAGCTTAACATTTACTTAACATGTCATTTTGAATAATTTGGCGTCCAATCAGATTCTGCCTCTTTAAAAAGTATCTGCTGCTCAATTTATTGAATGGCTCCTTTAGCTTTTCAATTATAGCATACATGGCCCTCGTTTCAATGCTATCACACACGACAAATTGTTGATAATTGTAGATCTGCCCGTTATCAATATGACACGGTAGGGGGAGCAAACTTAATAAAACATATTCCATTTCCCGGATAACATATATGCCATTTAAAGATGTTGATCTGATTTGGACATGACACATGTTACGATATGATGAAATTTTTTCAAGATAATGCAGGCTATTCCCAGCGATAAAGGACTTAGTACTATAATTGCCTATGCTAATGTTTGTATATTGCCTATTTTGTAAATTTCATCTTTACACCCTACTGTGGGTATAAATTTCTGCTGCGTCTGTAAATTTTCAAACATCGTTGCATGGGGTAAACCTTTATACCCATAGTTGAACTACATCAGAGTTAGCAAAATAGTTCTTATGTTATATTCATTTAAAATTGGTCATTGTTATGATATCACTTATGGATATGAGGAAAATTGTCTGCATTTCAATCAAATGTAGCTTGTTAGTGTTATATTAACAAGGAAACATATGAATTGATGGCTTTGAAAGAGGATGATATCATGGCGTAAAAGTATGTATTATTATGCCCCCGACTTGAAGTCGGCGGGTATATAGTCGACGTCTCCGTCCGTACGTACGTCCGTCCGTCCATCCGTACAAACATTTTGCATTATTGTTCAGCAACCGCTGAGCAGAGTTAGCTGATATTTGGTATGGTGATAGAGCAGCATGGGGGAACAGCTACATGCATATCGCGGGTTTCGTCAACCCATTTTCACCAGAGTTATGGCCCTTTTTTTACTTAGAAAATTCAATTTTCTCTGTTTTTTGGGTTTCCAGATGATAGCGTGAGCTTTGGTGGTATGATTGCAAATCCCGTATTTTTGTGGATCAGTTATATGAAAATACATTTCAAGTGCGAATTTGGGTATGATCTGATGATTTTTGCCAGAGTTATGGCCCTTTTTTCAACTTAGAAATCCGTCCATACGTCCGTCCATACAAATATTTTGCATTATTGTTCAGCAACCGCTTGGCAGATTTAGCTGTTATTTGTTATGGTGATAGAGCAGCATGGGGAAACAGCAACATGCATAGCGCGGGTTTCGTCCACCCATTTTCACCAGAGTTATGGCCCTTTTTTGACTTAGAAAATTCAATTTTGTCCGTCCGTACAAACATTTGCATTATTGTTCAGCAATCGCTTGGCAGATTTAGCTGATATTTGGTATGGTGATAGAGCAGCATGGGGGACAGCTACATGCATAGCACGGGTTTCGTCCACCCATTTTCACCAGAGTTATGGCCCTTTTTTTTACTTAGAAAATTAAATTTTGTCCATCCGTACAAACATTTTGCATTATTGTTCAGCAACCGCTGGGCAGATTTAGCTGATATTTGGTATGGTGATACCATCCATGCTTAATCCGAATTGCTACGGTCGGGGGCAAATGCCACGCGACAGCGTACCTCTTGTTATGTTGATGCCTTTATTTTAAATACACTTTATTAACCCTTTAATTTGTGTGTTGGAGTTACTATATCTGCGTTAAATCCAGCCGTACAACATTAGTATTGTGGTATTGTTGTTTCTCATGGTGAAAATTTGGTATTCTCGGTTACTATGGGTGTATTCTAAATCTATATTTATACAACAATTCAAAATATACCAAATCACACAACCGCTTTCGAATCAAATCGGAACATAAGAAACAATTTTGAAATGAATCTCGAATCAAATCGGGCCATACTGCGTACTACATTGGTGGGCAGTTTCCGAGAATGGTTTGAACAAATGGAACTTGGTTTTCATATCAATAAGATACATTTACTTGTACATGTATATCTCTATTTGATTTTATATCTTGATAGATTTGATTGATATATTTCGTTCCCATTTTTTACCCTGTGCCAATGCATTCTCTTATATATGCGAGTCGACCATAGGTCGCCTCGCATATTTAAGAGAATGCATTGGCCTAACAATTTTAATAATTTGTTCTTGTATTCTTTAACAATTTTATAATTTCACCCATTTAGAGCCCCAGACAAACATGGGCAGACGACAATCTTCTATATGCTTCTATATATGTGTGGGGCTCCCTGCAGGGTAATGGATGCTTTTTATTTTATGTCATAAAAATTGTAAGAAAAATTAATAAAAAAATGATAAAAAATTGTTAGGCCAATGCATTCTCTTATATATGCGAGGCGACCTATGGTCGACTCGCATATATAAGAGAATGCATTGGCACAGGGTAAAAATATTATCTATTTTAGAGAAGCTGACAGACCCCGCCTTCAAGTTTGAAGGAATGAGTGGATTCCTGACTCGAACTGATAGTAACAGCAGCCTAAACTCGCTACTCAGTCCAGAGGGAGACTTCCATATAAGGACATGTGATTATTGTCGGCAGTTACTAGAGCGGCGAGATCAGTTAGTGGAACAGAGGAGCTTTCGTCCACCGATAGTCATGCTTTATGATGTAAGTCCCATGCACTTTTAGTCCCGCACTCATATAGTCCCACTCACTTATAGTCCAACACACTTATCATCCTGACCACCGATATTCATGCTTTATCCCACCCACTTATAGTCCCACCTACTTATAGTCCCACCCACATATAGTCCAAGCACCTCCAATTATAGTCCCACCTACTTATAGTCCCACCCACATATAGTCCAAGCACCTCCAATTATAGTCCCTCCCACTTATAATCTTACACACCAATAGTCATGCTTTCTGATGTATGTCCCACCCACTTATGGTCCTGCACACATATAGTTCCACCCACTTATTCATGACTGATGATGTAAGTCCCACCCACTTATAGTCCTGCCCACCAATAATGATGCTTTATGATGTAAGTACCACCTACTTATAGTCCCACCCACATATAGCCTGCCCACCTCCAACCATAGTCCTACCAACCTATAGTCCTGCCCACTGATATCCATGCTTTATGCTGTAAGTCCCACCCGCATATAGTCCAGCCCACTTAGCCATAGTCCAGCCCATAGCTGTGTTGTGTAGACAGTTGTTTGTGTTGTGTAGACACTTGTTTGTGTGGTGTAGACACTTGTTTGTGTTGTGTTGACACCTGTTTGTGTCGTATAGACACTTGTTTGTGTTGTTTTGACACCTGTTTGTGTTGTATAGACACTTGTTTGTGTTGTGTAGACACATGTTTGTGTTGTGTAGACACATGTTTGTGTTGTGTAGTCACATGTCTGGGTTTGTGTAGTCACTTGTTTCACTTATGTATACACTTGTTATATAGGCACATATTATGCAAACACTTGTTATGTTGACACTTGATTTCTATGTATTTCTACAATGCTGTTGACCTACTTTTCAGAAACTGAAGATACACATCAAAGAAACCGAGCAGCTCTTGCCACAGTATATTCCAATGGTGCTGTCACTCAGGTCAGTGTCCCGCCCACTATAGTCCCGCCCACATATACTCAGGTCAGTGTCCCGCCCACTATAGTCCACCCACATATACTCAGATCAGTGTTAGCGCAGTATCTCCCCATGGTGCTGTCACTCGGGTCAGTGTCCCGCCCCCTGATAGTCCCGCCCACATATACTCTGGTCAGTTTAGCACAATATCTCCCCATGGTGCTGTCACTCAGGTCAGTGTCCCACCCCCTGATAGTCCCGCCCACATATACTCTGGTCAGTTTAGCACAATATCTCCCCATGGTGCTGTCACTCAGGTCAGTGTCCCGCCCCCTGATAGTCCCGCCCACATATACTCTGGTCAGTGTCCCACCCCCTGATAGTCCCGCCCACATATACTCTGGTCAGTGTCCCGCCCCCGGATAGTCCTGCCCACATATACTGTGGTCAGTTTAGCACACTATATCCCGATGCTGCTGTCTCTCAGGTCAGTGTCCCGCCCCCTGATAGTCCCGCCCACATATACTCTGGTCAGTGTTAGAGCAGTATCTCCCCATGGTGCTGTCACTCGGGTCAGTGTCCCGCCCCCTGATAGTCCCGCCCACATATACTCTGGTCAGTGTTAGTGCAGTACCTCCCCATGGTGCTGTCACTCGGGTCAGTGTCCCGCCCCCTGATAGTCCCGCCCACATATACTCTGGTCAGTGTTAACGCAGTATCTCCCCATGGTGCTGTCACTCGGGTCAGTGTCCCGCCCCCTGATAGTCCCGCCCACATATACTCTGGTCAGTTTAGCACACTATATCCCGATGGTGCTGTCTCTCAGGTCAGTGTCCCGCCCCCTGATAGTCCCGCCCACATATACTCTGGTCAGTGTTAACGCAGTATCTCCCCATGGTGCTGTCACTCAGGTCAGTGTTCCGCCTCCTGATAGTCCCGCCCACATATACTCTGGTCAGTTTAGCACAATATCTCCCGATGGTGTTGTCACTCAGGTCAGTGTCCCGCCCCCTGATCGTCCCGCCCACATATACTCTGGTCAGTTTAGCACAGTATCTCCCCATGGTGCTGTCACTCAGGTCAGTGTCCCACCCCCTGATAGTCCCGCCCACATATACTCTGGTCAGTGTCCCACCCCCTGATAGTCCCGCCCACATATACTCTGGTCAGTTTAGCACATTATCTCCCCATGGTGTTGTCACTCAGGTCAGTGTCCCGCCCCCTGATCGTCCCGCCCACATATACTCTGGTCAGTTTAGCACAGTATCTTCCCATGGTGCTGTCACTCAGGTCAGTGTCCCACCCCCTGATAGTCCCGCCCACATATACTCAGGTCAGTGTCCCGCCCCCTGATAGTCCCGCCCACATATACTCAGGTCAGTGTCCCGCCCCCTGATAGTCCCGCCCACATATACTCTGGTCAGTGTCCCACCCCCTGATAGTCCTGCCCACATATACTCTGGTCAGTGTCCCACCCCCTGATAGTCCTGCCCACATATACTGTGGTCAGTTTAGCACACTATATCCCGATGGTGCTGTCTCTCAGGTCAGTGTCCCGCCCCCTGATAGTCCCGCCCACATATACTCTGGTCAGTGTTAGCGCAGTATCTCCCCATGGTGCTGTCACTCAGGTCAGTGTCCCGCCCCCTGATAGTCCCGCCCACATATACTCTGGTCAGTGTCCCACCCCCTGATAGTCCCGCCCACATATACTCTGGTCAGTGTCCCGCCCCCTGATAGTCCCGCCCACATATACTCTGGTCAGTGTCCCGCCCCCTGATATTCCCGCCCACATATACTCTGGTCAGTGTTAGAGCAGTATCTCCCCATGGTGCTGTCACTCAGGTCAGTGTCCCGCCCCCTGATAGTCCCGCCCACATATACTCAGGTCAGTGTTAGAGCAGTATCTCCCCATGGTGCTGTCACTCGGGTCAGTGTCCCGCCCCCTGATAGTCCCGCCCACATATACTCTGGTCAGTGTTAACGCAGTATCTCCCCATGGTGCTGTCACTCGGGTCAGTGTCCCACCCCCTGATAGTCCCGCCCACATATACTCTGGTCAGTGTTAGAGCAGTATCTCCCCATGGTGCGGTCACTCAGGTCAGTGTCCCGCCCCCTGATAGTCCCGCCCACATATACTCTGGTCAGTGTTAACGCAGTATCTCCCCATGGTGCTGTCACTCGGGTCAGTGTCCCACCCCCTGATAGTCCCGCCCACATATACTCTGGTCAGTGTTAACGCAGTATCTCCCCATGGTGCTGTCACTCGGGTCAGTGTCCCACCCCCTGATAGTCCCGCCCACATATACTCTGGTCAGTGTTAGAGCAGTATCTCCCCATGGTGCTGTCACTCGGGTCAGTGTCCCGCCCCCTGATAGTCCCGCCCACATATACTCAGGTCAGTGTTAGAGCAGTATCTCCCCATGGTGCTGTCACTCGGGTCAGTGTCCCGCCCCCTGATAGTCCCGCCCACATATACTCTGGTCAGTGTTAGAGCAGTATCTCCCCATGGTGCTGTCACTCGGGTCAGTGTCCCGCCCCCTGATAGTCCCGCCCACATATACTCTAGTCAGTGTCCCGCCCCCTGATATTCCCGCCCACATATACTCTGGTCAGTGTTAGAGCAGTATCTCCCCATGGTGCTGTCACTCAGGTCAGTGTCCCGCCCCCTGATAGTCCCGCCCACATATACTCAGGTCAGTGTTAACGCAGTATCTCCCCATGGTGCTGTCACTCAGGTCAGTGTCCCGCCCCCTGATAGTCCCGCCCACATATACTCTGGTCAGTGTTAACGCAGTATCTCCCCATGGTGCTGTCACTCGGGTCAGTGTCCCACCCCCTGATAGTCCCGCCCACATATACTCTGGTCAGTGTTAGAGCAGTATCTCCCCATGGTGCTGTCACTCGGGTCAGTGTCCCGCCCCCTGATAGTCCCGCCCACATATACTCAGGTCAGTGTTAGAGCAGTATCTCCCCATGGTGCTGTCACTCGGGTCAGTGTCCCGCCCCCTAATAGTCCCGCCCACATATACTCTGGTCAGTTTAGCACAATATCTCCCCATGGTGCTGTCACTCGGGTCAGTGTCCCGCCCCCTGATAGTCCCGCCCACATATACTCTGGTCAGTGTTAGAGCAGTATCTCCCCATGGTGCTGTCACTCGGGTCAGTGTCCCGCCCCCTGATAGTCCCGCCCACATATACTCTGGTCAGTGTTAGAGCAGTATCTCCCCATGGTGCTGTCACTCGGGTCAGTGTCCCGCCCCCTTATAGTCCCGCCCACATATACTCAGGTCAGTGTCCCGCCCCCTGATAGTCCCGCCCACATATGCTCTGGTCAGTGTTAGCGCAGTATCTCCCCATGGTGCTGTCACTCAGGTCAGTGTCCCGCCCCCTGATAGTCCCGCCCACATATACTCTGGTCAGTGTTAGAGCAGTATCTCCCCATGGTGCTGTCACTCGGGTCAGTGTCCCGCCCCCTGATAGTCCCGCCCACATATACTCTGGTCAGTGTTAACGCAGTATCTCCCCATGGTGCTGTCACTCAGGTCAGTGTCCCGCCCCCTGATAGTCCCGCCCACATATACTCTGGTCAGTGTTAGCGCAGTATCTCCCCATGGTGCTGTCACTCAGGTCAGTGTCCCGCTCTCTGGTAAGTCAGGTCAGTGGTCAGCAGATTCTAACAACAATTCTGGTTTGATCTTGATCGTTCCCAGAACTCCTGTAACTCTAGTAATGACCCTCATTCGTGTGTGTACTGCCAACATTGATTGAACCCAGTTATCCATTGCCACTGTCATAGATAACACCATAGTTACTATTAACATCTGTATTAATCCGATTTGGGAGCACATTCACACCTGAGTGTTGATTGCAGATAGCTGTGAATACATCGCCAGGTGTCCAGTGATTTTGAGATTATCACACCTGACGATTACAACTTTACACCTTACATCAGATCATCACCCCTTTGTTAAATAATGTAAAGGCCAGAATAACTTTGAAAATAAATTCATTTTTTGCAACATAGTAATATCTGTACCCATGTTAGGGACCTTTAGTGGGAATGTTCATGATTTTGTTTCGTTTTTTTAGCATTTTTTATGTTTACCCATACCATAGTATGGTAAACATAATATCGACGTCCGGATTGACCACTCGTCGTTCGTCTGTCTGTCCGTCCGTCCGTAGACACTTTACGCATGGTGCGATAACTCAAATATTTTCTATCTGATGGGAACCAAATTTTGTATATGAGTTTCTCAGAACAAAATACAGATCGAGTTCGAATATGGGTTTGATCCGAGTTTTTTTTTACAGAGTTATGGCCCTTTTTCTACTTAGAATTCATGCATGCTGCCATAACTCAAAAAATATTTATCTGACTGGCACCAAATCTGGTATGCGAGTTTCTCAGCCCAAAATACATATCGAGTTCGAATATGGGTTTGATCCGATCTTTTTTAATGGAGTTATGGCCCTTTGACATAGAATTCATGCATGCTTCTATAAATCAACCATTTTTCAACTGATGGGAACCAAATTTTGTATGTGAGTTTCTCAACTCTAAATACAGATCAATTTCGAATATGGGTTTGATCCGATATTTTTTAATGGAGTTATGGCCCTTTGATTATTTTATTAATCTCTAAAATATATCAAAGATACAGTTTCCATTGTCCAGGTAGAATCTCATAAATCAGGTTTACAAAGCACATAGAGCAACAGTGATAGTATCCAGTTACACTGACTCTCTCTTGCATTGAGTTTAATTAACTGCTACCCAGATGCTTTGGCCATATGATGTGATATCATAGATGGAATGTTTATGCTATTATATTTTATATGCATGGTTATTTAAATTTCATCTTTAAGTTAAAGGCATAATTTGGTTTTATTGTTTAATAGCATTACTATTGGAGGTTAATAATGTGATTGTGTTTAATAGATTTGTTGGCATTTTGTTGGTTGCATGGGAAGATAACTTTGGTTTTCAAATTTTTAAAAACTTGAGAGCTCTGTATCAGTCTATGAGAACAAAATAATTGTTCATAATACTCTTAGAACTGTAGCTCTAGTTTGTTTTATTTATATATTAATGGAAAGCTTTTTTGACATTGATTTCAATTGATTACTAATGTCAATAGAAATATTAAAGGCGCACACCAGGTTTGATATATTTTTTTTGTACTCATGAGATAAAACTTTGTATGTGTACCTATACCATAGTATGGTGCACATAGTGTCAATGTCCAGATTGACCACTCATCAATCGTCCATCCATCTGTCCGTCCGTAGACACTTTAGGCATAATGCAATAACTCCAACATTTTCTATTTGATGGAAACCAAATTTTGTATATAGGTTTCATATCCCAAAATACAATTCAAGTTCGAATATGGGTTTGATCCAAGTTTATTTTACAGAGTTACGGCACTTTTTTTTTAACTTAGAATTCACGCATGCTGCCATAACTCACAAATTTTTTATATGATTGACAACAAATTTGGTATGTGAGATTGTCAGCCTAAAATAGAGATCAAGTTCGAATATGGGTTTGATCTGATTTATTTTAAAGGAATTATGAACCCTTTTTTTTTAATTCGAAATTTTAATTTTTAAAATTTTGTTTAGATTGAATTTCCTTGCTCAATTTAACACGCAAAAAATATTAAAAATCTTTTATAATAATAAAAAAAATTTTTTTTTTTTTTTTTTAAATTGTTTTTATTGGAATAAACAGACATCAATGAAGAATGTAAATACAGACAGGGTACATGTTATTATAAATAAAGTTACATTCTTCCAATTCTCTCACATCTTGCTCACTTCATTTACACGTCTTTCGTACGTCATATGCACTCCCATTGACTTACATGTGAATAGGATAAATTGAGTAATGTGTTCATTTTATATAGTAATCCAGATTTTAAATCTTTTGAACTTTGTTCCTGTGTACGGCGCATCGGTACGACATCTAACTATAGACGGCGTTGTGGTATAAACAAATTATTTAATTAAAAAAATAAATTGTCATTGACACTAATTTGTTTAGTTGCATATCATTAATTAGGTGTGATGTCCTGTTTTGAAAATATGAAGATTTTATTGCAATAGTTGCATGTAATATAATGATATCAATAAATTGCCATGTGAACATCCAATATCCAGACTATATGAGTGTACCTTTAATAGATGTCATTCCAAGCGAAATCTGTTGTTAATTGAGTGATGACATATGTTACAGAGCTCTAGGGGGTGGTTGTATGAAGATAAAGATAAACAACCTGCTGGCTGGATAATTGTTTATCCTATCTGTCAAATTGATTAATGGCTAAACCATTGGCTCTCACAGTGAGAGGTCCTTGTGTGAATAGGGACAGAGTTATGAGATTTAAAATGACTCCCCCCCCCACCCCAAATACTTTAACCTCTTCTTAAGACAAATTATATGAGCTTTTGATTTTAAGTTTAAGTACTGATATACAGCTATGCTCTCAGTAAGCGACCTGTTTAACGAGGTTATGGGCCAGTACTTACCGCGGTGTTACCACCAAACTACCGCGGTTATCATTCTGTACCGCGACGGAGGGCGGTTGACCCGTGGTACTGGTATGGTATTTTTACCGTTGGTTACCGCAGGTCACCGCGTTATTGGTGTTCGTTACCGCCATACACCGCGTAAATGATTATGAATAACTTTTGTATTGAATGAATACCTGTAAGTTGCACGTAATTATGTATACGTAATGAATATAAATGACTAATAATGCAATCGGATTACATATGAACATGTCGGGTTTACATGTAAACATATTACAAATGTACACGTACATCACGTTTAATCACGTCAGCGGTTTTTGAACTCAGTTATAGTTGCTTACGGCGACTGGATTACGCAAAACACCATGGAGTAATAGTTTTGTTGTTAGCATCTATCTTACATATCGTCAGATGATTTACGCACCCGATTCCTATGTCGGTTTCCACTCATGCGGAATTTTTTGTTTTGTTTGTGTTTCCGAAATCTAAATTTCTTATAATGGGAAAAGTAAATCCTCCATTTATCTGAATTTTGTCGAAACCAGCGGGGACGGTGCATTAGTAACACTGAGTCCGATTTTAGTCTTAGAGGCCAGGGCGGCGATCATTGCAGAAATATTCATATTCGTTCAAATCTATAGTTTTGTTCATATGCCAAACACAATCGGCGTGTAAATAGTATATTGTCGCCAAGACGTATGATTGTACGCATGCGTGAAATAGTAAAGCAATTTACAAACATTTGCGCCTGAAGATTTCTTGTCGGTGGGAATAAAATGTATAACTAAGAAAGCGTGGCACATGTCATGCCGCAAAGTAAAGTTGTTATCATCACCATTGTGCGCGACAAAAGACACACGCAAAACACCAAACATTGAAAGACACAACGTTGTCAAATCAGTCTTTGATTTTGTTACGTGAACATTCATTGAGCTCACGAGTGCGTGTCGGGCGGCATCGTTTGATGTGAAATTGCAACTTTTGGCGAGGGCGTGCACTTGTAGTTCTCGGTGGGTCGCAGTATAAATTATATCACATACCGGTATTCCTATCTAATCGTTGTTCGGAAGAAAACATGCATGGTGTTGGAAAGTTGACCTCTAAATATGTTTGTTTGGTTATATACAGAGGTAAACATTGTAACATAATTATTTCAAGTGATCGAATTCGGTGTGTTTTAGTCCTTGTTAGCTCAACTTTACTTTGTAAAGTTTGAGCTATTGCCATGGCTTTGTCGTCCGTCGTCCGTGTGTGCGTGTGTGCGTGTGTACGTGTGTACGTAAGGCGTCAACAATGCAGTCTACAGGTCGTACCTTTGGTCGGATCATTATGAAATTTGTCATAGCTGTTGACATCAACATTTAGACCAGAATGATTAATTTTGGGGTCATTCGGTAAAAAAACATGGCCGCCAGTGGCCATCTTGCATTTCAAAATTCAATCCATTAGCACGGGCTACAGGGCGTACTGTTTGTCCGATCGTCATGAAATTTATCATGAATGTTAATGTTGACATGTAGATGGGAACGCGTAATTTTGGGGTCATTTGGCCCAAAAACATGGCCGCCAGCAGCCATCTTGGATTTTACTCTTTGTATGACTAAATTCTTTAGCACGGGCTACAGGTCGTACTTTTAGTCTAATCATCATAAAATTTGTCAAGAATGTTAATAATTACATGTAGATGGGTACGAGTCATTTTGGGGTCATTCGGCCAAAAAACATGGCCGCCAGCAGGCATCTTTGATTTCACTCTTTGTATGACTAAATCCTTTAGCACGGGCTACAGGTCGTACCTTTAGTCCGATCATCATAAAATTTGTCATGGCTGTTGAAATTGGAATGCAGATGGGAACGAGTCATTTTGGGGTCATTCGGACAAAAAACATGGCCGCCAGCGGCCATCTTAAATTTCAAAATGTAATCCATTAGCACTGGCCACAGGTCGTACTGTTCGTCTGATCATCACGAAATTTGTCATGGATGTTAATATTGACATGTAGATGTGAACGAGTAATTTTGGGGTCATTCGGCCAAAAAACATGGCCGCCAGCAGCCATCTTGGATTTTACTCTTTGTATGACTAAATTCATTAGCACGGGCTACAGGTCGTACCTTTAATCTGATCATCATCAAATTTGTCATGGATGTTAATATTGACATGTAGATGGGAACGAGTAAGTTTGGGGTCATTCGGCCAAAAAACATGGCGGCCAGCAGCCATCTTGGATTTTACTCATTGTATGACTAAATTCTTTAGCACGGGCTACAGGTCGTATCTTTAGTCTGATCATCATCAAATTTGTCAGGGATGTTAATATTGACATATAGATGGGAACGAGTAATTTTTGGGTCATTTGGCCCAAAAACATGGCCGCCAGCAGACATCTTGGATTTTACTCTTTGTATGACTAAATCCTTTAGCACGGGGTGCAGGTCGTACCTTTAGTCTGATCATCATAAAATTTGTCATGAATGTTAATAATGATATGTAGATGGGAACGAGTCATTTTGGGGTCATTCGGCCAAAAAACATGGCCGCCAGCAGGCATCTTTGATTTTACTCTTTGTATGACTAAATCCTTTAGCACGGGCTACAGGTCGTACCTTTAGTCCGATCATCATAAAATTTGTCATGGCTGTTTAAATTGGAATGTAGATGGGACCGAGTAATTTTGGGGTCATTCGGACAAAAAACATGGCCGCCAGCGGCCATCTTAAATTTCAAAATTTAATCCATTAGCACTGGCCACAGGTCGTACTGTTCGTCTGATCATCACGAAATTTGTCATGGATGTTAATATTGACATGTAGATGGGAACGAGTAATGTTGGGGTCATTCGGCCAAAAAACATGGCCGCCAGCAGCCATCTTGGATTTTACTCTTTGTATGACTAAATTCATTAGCACGGGCTACAGGTCGTACCTTTAATCTGATCATCATCAAATTTGTCATGGATGTTAATATTGACATGTAGATGGGAACGAGTAAGTTTGGGGTCATTCGGCCAAAAAACATGGCGGCCAGCAGCCATCTTGGATTTTACTCTTTGTATGACTAAATTCTTTAGCACGGGCTACAGGTCGTACCTTTAGTCTGATCATCATCAAATTTGTCAGGGATGTTAATATTGACATATAGATGGGAACGAGTAATTTTGGGGTCATTTGGCCCAAAAACATGGCCGCCAGCAGACATCTTGGATTTTACTCTTTGTATGACTAAATCCTTTAGCACGGGGTGCAGGTCGTACCTTTAGTCCGATCATCATAAAATTTGTCATGGCTGTTTAAATTGGAATGTAGATGGGAACGAGTAATTTTGGGGTCATTCGAACAAAAAACATGGCCGCCAGCGGCCATCTTAAATTTCAAAATTTAATCCATTAGCACTGGCCACAGGTCGTACTGTTCGTCTGATCATCACGAAATTTGTCATGGATGTTAATATTGGCATGTAGATGGGAACGAGTAATGTTGGGGTCATTCGGCCAAAAAACATGGCCGCCAGCAGCCATCTTGGATGTTACTCTTTGTATGACTAAATTCTTTAGCACGGGATACAGGTCGTACCTTTAGTCTGATCATCATCAAATTTGTCATGGATGTTAATATTGACATGTAGATGGGAAACAGTAAGTTTGGGGTCATTCGGCCAAAAAACATGGCGGCCAGCAGCCATCTTGGATTTTACTCTTTGTATGACTAAATTCTTTAGCACGGGCTACAGAACGTACCTTTAGTCTGATCATCATCAAATTTGTCATGGATGTTAATATTGACATGTAGATGGGAACGAGTAATTTTGGGGTCATTTGGCCAAAAAACATGGCCGCCAGCAGACATCTTGGATTTTACTCTTTGTATGACTAAATCCTTTAGCACGGGCTACAGGTCGTACCTTTAGTCTGATCATCATAAAATTTATCATGGCTGTTGAAATTAGAATGTAGATGGGAACGAGTTATTTTGGGGTCATTCGGACAAAAAACATGGCCGCCAGCGGCCATCTTGGATTTCAAAATTTAATCCATTAGCACGGACCACAGGTCGTACTGTTCGTCTGATCATCATGAAATTTGTCATGGATGTTAACATTGACATGTAGATGGGAACGAGTAAGTTTGGGGTCAATAGGCCAAAAAACATGGTCGCCAGCAGCCATCTTGGATTTTACTCTTTGTATGACTAAATCCTTTAGCACGGGCTGCAGGTCGTACCGTTAGTCTGATCAACATAAAATTTGTCATGAATGTTAATAATGACATGTAGATGGGAACGAGTCATTTTGGGGTCATTCGGCCAAAAAACATGGCCGCCAGCAGGCATCTTTGATTTTACTCTTTGTATGACTAAATCCTTTAGCACGGGCTTCAGGTCGTACCTTTAGTCCGATCATCATAAAATTTGTTATGACTGTTGAAATTGGAATGTAGATGGGAACGAGTCATTTTGGGTTCATTCGGACGAAAAACATGGCCGTCAGCGGCCATCTTAAATTTCAAAATTTAATCCATTAGCACTGGCCACAGGTCGTACTGTTCGTCTGATCATCACGAAATTTGTCATGGATGTTAATATTGACATGTAGATGGGAACGAGTAATTTTGGGGTCATTCGGCCCAAAAACATGGCCGCCAGCAGACATCTTGGATTTTACTCTTTGTATGACTAAATCCTTTAGCACGGGCTACAGGTCGTACCTTTAGTCTGATCATCATAAAATTTATCATGGCTGTTGAAATTAGAATGTAGATGGGAACGAGTTATTTTTGGGTCATTCGGACAAAAAACATGGCCGCCAGCGGCCATCTTGGATTTCAAAATTTAATCCATTAGCACGGACCACAGGTCGTACTGTTCGTCTGATCATCATGAAATTTGTAATGGATGTTAATATTGACATGTAGATGGGAACGAGTAAGTTTGGGGTCAATAGGCCAAAAAACATGGTCGCCAGCAGCCATCTTGGATTTTACTCTTTGTATGACTAAATCCTTTAGCACGGGCTGCAGGTCGTACCGTTAGTCTGATCAACATAAAATTTGTCATGAATGTTAATAATGACATGTAGATGGGAACGAGTCATTTTGGGGTCATTCGGCCAAAAAACATGGCCGCCAGCAGGCATCTTTGATTTTACTCTTTGTATGACTAAATCCTTTAGCACGGGCTTCAGGTCGTACCTTTAGTCCGATCATCATAAAATTTGTTATGACTGTTGAAATTGGAATGTAGATGGGAACGAGTCATTTTGGGTTCATTCGGACGAAAAACATGGCCGTCAGCGGCCATCTTAAATTTCAAAATTTAATCCATTAGCACTGGCCACAGGTCGTACTGTTCGTCTGATCATCACGAAATTTGTCATGGATGTTAATATTGACATGTAGATGGGAACGAGTAATTTTGGGGTCATTCGGCCCAAAAACATGGCCGCCAGCAGACATCTTGGATTTTACTCTTTGTATGACTAAATCCTTTAGCACGGGCTACAGGTCGTACCTTTAGTCTGATCATCATAAAATTTATCATGGCTGTTGAAATTAGAATGTAGATGGGAACGAGTTATTTTTGGGTCATTCGGACAAAAAACATGGCCGCCAGCGGCCATCTTGGATTTCAAAATTTAATCCATTAGCACGGACCACAGGTCGTACTGTTCGTCTGATCATCATGAAATTTGTAATGGATGTTAATATTGACATGTAGATGGGAACGAGTAAGTTTGGGGTCAATAGGCCAAAAAACATGGTCGCCAGCAGCCATCTTGGATTTTACTCTTTGTATGACTAAATCCTTTAGCACGGGCTGCAGGTCGTACCGTTAGTCTGATCAACATAAAATTTGTCATGAATGTTAATAATGACATGTAGATGGGAACGAGTAATTTTGGGGTCATTCGGCCAAAAAACATGGCCGCCAGCAGGCATCTTTGATTTTACTCTTTGTATGACTAAATCCTTTAGCACGGGCTTCAGGTCGTACCTTTAGTCCGATCATCATAAAATTTGTCATGACTGTTGAAATTGGAATGTAGATGGGAACGAGTCATTTTGGGTTCATTCGGACGAAAAACATGGCCGTCAGCGGCCATCTTAAATTTCAAAATTTAATCCATTAGCATGGGCCACAGGTCATACTGTTAGTCTGATCATCATGAAATTTGTCATGGATGTTAATATTGACATGTAGATGGGAATGGGCTACAGGTTGTACCTTTAGTCTGATCATCATTAAATTGTCATGAATGTTAATAATGACATGTAGATGGGAACGAGTCATTTTAGGGTCATTCGGCCAAAAAACATGGCCGCCAGCAGCCATCTTTGATTTTACTCTTTGTATGACTAAATCCTTTAGCACGGGCTACAGGTCGTACCTTTAGTCTGATCATCATAAAATTTGTCATGGCTGTTGAAATTGGAATGTAGATGGGAACGAGTAAGTTTGGGGTCATTTGGCCAAAAAACATGGCCGCCAGCAGCCATCTTGGATTTTACTCTTTGTATGACTAAATTCTTTAGCACGGGCTACAGGTCGTACCTTTAGTCTGATCATCATCAAATTTGTCATGGATGTTAATATTGACATGTAGATGGGAACGAGTAAGTTTGGGGTCATTCGGCCAAAAAACATGGCCGCCAGCAGGCATCTTTGATTTTACTCTTTGTATGACTAAATCCTTTAGCACGGGCTACAGGTCGTACTTTTAGTCTGATCATCATAAAATTTGTCAAGAATGTTAATAATGACATGTAGATGGGAACAAGTCATTTTGGGGTCGTTCGACCCAAAAACATGGCCGCGGCCATCTTGGATTTCAAAATTCAATCCATTAGCACTGGCCACAGGTCGTACTGTTTGTCTGATCATCATGAAATTTGTCATGGATGATAATATTGAAATGTAGATGGGAACGAGTAATTTTGGGGTAATTCGGCCAAAAAACATGGCCGCCAGCAGCCATCTGGGATTTTACTCTTTGTATGACTAAATTATTTAGCACGGGCTGCAGGTCGTACCTTTAATCTGATCATCATAAAATTTGTCATGGATGTTAACAATGACATGTAGATGGGACCAAGTAAGTTTGGGGTAAATAGGCCAAAAAACATGGTCGCCAGCAGCCATCTTGGATTTTACTCTTTGTATGACTAAATCCTTTAGCACGGGCTACAGGTTGTACCTTTAGTCTGATCATCATAAAAATTTTCATGGTTGTTGAAATTGGAATGTAGATGGGAACAAGTCATTTTGGGGTCGTTCGACCAAATACATGGCCGCCAGCTGCCATATTGGATTTTACTCTTTGTATGACTAAATCCTTTAGCACGGGCTACAGGTCGTACCTTTATTCTGATCATCATAAAATTTGTCATGGTTGTTGAAATTGGAATGTAGATGGGAACGAGTCATTTTGGGTTCATTCGAACAAAAAACATGCCAGCGGCCATCTTGGATTTCAAAATTCAATCCATTAGCACGGGCCACAGGTCGTACTGTTTATCTGATCATCATGAAATTTGTCATGAATGTTAATAATGACATGTAGATGGGAACGAGTCATTTTGGGATCATTCGGCCAAAAAACATGGCCGCCAGCAGGCATCTTTGATTTTACTCTTTGTATGACTAAATCCTTTAGCACGGGCTACAGGTCGTACCTTTAGTCCGATCATCATAAAATTTGTCATGGCTGTTGAAATTGGAATGTAGATGGGAACGAGTCATTTTGGGGTCATTCGGACAAAAAACATGGCCGCCAGCGGCCATCTTAAATTTCAAAATTTAATCCATTAGCACTGGCCATAGGTCGTACTGTTCGTCTGATCATCACGAAATTTGTCATGGATGTTAATAATGACATGTAGATGGGAACGAGTAATTTTGGGGTCATTTGGCTCAAAAACATGGCCGCCAGCAGACATCTTGGATTTTACTCTTTGTATGACTAAATCCTTTAGCACGGGCTGCAGGTCGTACCTTTAGTCTGATCATCACAAAATTTCTCATGAATGTTAATAATGACATGCAGATGGGAACGAGTCATTTTGGGGTCATTCGGCCAAAAAACATGGTCGCCAGCAGGCATCTTTCATTTTACTCTTCGTATGACTAAATCCTTTAGCACGGGCTACAGGTCGTACCTTTTGTCCGATCATCATAAAATTTGTCATGGCTGTTGAAATTGGAATGTAGATGGGAACGAGTCATTTTGGGTTCATTCGGAAGAAAAACATGGCCGCCAGCGGCCATCTTAAATTTCAAAATTTAATCCATTAGCACTGGCCACAGGTCGTACTGTTCGTCTGATCATCACGAAATTTGTCAAGGATGTTAATATTGACATGTAGATGGGAACGAGTAATTTTGGGGTCATTCGGCCAAAAAACATGGCCGCCAGCAGCCATCTTGGATTTTACTCTTTGTATGACTAAATTCTTTAGCACGGGCTACAGGTCGTACTTTTAGTCTGATCATCATAAAATTTGTCAAGAATGTTAATAATGACATGTAGATGGGAACAAGTCATTTTGGGGTCGTTCGACCCAAAAACATGGCCGCGGCCATCTTGGATTTCAAAATTCAATCCATTAGCACTGGCCACAGGTCGTACTGTTTGTCTGATCATCATGAAATTTGTCATGGATGTTAATATTGACATGTAGATGGGAACGAGTCATTTTGGGGTAATTCGGCCAAAAAACATGGCCGCCAGCAGCCATCTGGTATTTTACTCTTTGTATGACTAAATTCTTTAGCACGGGCTGCAGGTCGTACCTTTAGTCTGATCATCATAAAATTTGTCATGGATGTTAATAATGACATGTAGATGGGAACGAGTCATTTTTGGGTCATTCGGCCAAAAAACATGACGCCAGCAGCCATCTTGGATTTTACTCTTTGTATGACTAAATTATTTAGCACGGGCTACAGGTCGTACTTTTAGTCTGAACATCATAAAATTTGTCAAGAATGTTAATAATGACATGTAGATGGTAACAAGTCATTTTGGGGTCGTTCGACCCAAAAACATGGCCGCCAGCAGCCATCTTGGATTTTACTCTTTGTATGACTAAATCCTTTAGCACGGGCTACAGGTCGTACCTTTAGTCTGATCATCATAAAATTTGTCATGGTTGTTGAAATTGGAATGTAAATGGGAACGAGTCATTTTGGGTTCATTCGGACAAAAAACATGGCCGCTAGCGGCCATCTTGGATTTCAAAATTTAATCCATTAGCTCGAGCCACAGGTCGTACTGTTTGTCTGATCATCATGAAATTTGTCATTGATGATAATATTGACATGTTGATGGGAACGAGTAATTTTGGGGTCATTCGGCCAAAAAACATGGTCGCCAGCAGCCATCTTGGATTTTACTCGTTGTATGACTAAATCCTTTAGCACGGGCTACAGGTTGTATCTTTAGTCTGATCGTCATTAAATTTGTCATGAATGTTAATAATGACATGTAGATGGGAACGAGTCATTTTGGGGTCATTCGGGCCATAAAACATGGCCACCAGCAGCCATCTTTGATTTTACTCTTTGTATGACTAAATCCTTTAGCATGGGCTACACGTCATACATTTAGTCTGATCATCATAAAATTTGTCATGGCTGTTGAAATTGGAATGTAGATGGAAACGAGTCATTTTGGGGTCATTCGGACAAAAAACATGGCCGCCAGCGGCCATCTTGGATTTAAAAATTTAATCCATTAGCATGGGCCACAGGTCATACTGTTAGTCTGATCATCATGAAATTTGTCATGGATGTTAATATTGACATGTAGATGGGAATGGGCTACAGGTTGTACCTTTAGTCTGATCATCATTAAATTGTCATGAATGTTAATAATGACATGTAGATGGGAACGAGTCATTTTAGGGTCATTCGGCCAAAAAACATGGCCGCCAGCAGCCATCTTTGATTTTACTCTTTGTATGACTAAATCCTTTAGCACGGGCTACAGGTCGTACTTTTAGTCTGATCATCATAAAATTTGTCAAGAATGTTAATAATGACATGTAGATGGGAACAAGTCATTTTGGGGTCGTTCGACCCAAATACATGGCCGCCAGCAGCCATCTTGGATTTTACTCTTTGTATGACTAAATCCTTTAGCACGGGCTACAGGTCGTACCTTTAGTCTGATCATCATAAAATTTGTCATGTTTGTTGAAATTGGAATGTAGATGGGAACGAGTCATTTTGGGTTCATTCGGACAAAAAACATGCCAGCGGCCATCTTGGATTTCAAAATTCAATCCATTAGCACGGGCCACAGGTCGTACTGTTTGTCTGATCATCATGAAATTTGTCATGAATGTTAAAAATGACATGTAGATGGGAACGAGTCATTTTGGGGTCATTCGGCCAAAAAACATGGCCGCCAGCAGGCATCTTTGATTTTACTCTTTGTATGACTAAATCCTTTAGCACGGGCTACAGGTCGTACCTTTAGTCTGATCATCATAAAATTTGTCATGGTTGTTGAAATTGGAATGTAAATGGGAACGAGTCATTTTGGGTTCATTCGGACAAAAAACATGGCCGCTAGCGGCCATCTTGGATTTCAAAATTTAATCCATTAGCTCGAGCCACAGGTCGTACTGTTTGTCTGATCATCATGAAATTTGTCATTGATGATAATATTGACATGTTGATGGGAACGAGTAATTTTGGGGTCATTCGGCCAAAAAACATGGTCGCCAGCAGCCATCTTGGATTTCACTCGTTGTATGACTAAATCCTTTAGCACGGGCTACAGGTTGTATCTTTAGTCTGATCGTCATTAAATTTGTCATGAATGTTAATAATGACATGTAGATGGGAACGAGTCATTTTGGGGTCATTCGGGCCATAAAACATGGCCACCAGCAGCCATCTTTGATTTTACTCTTTGTATGACTAAATCCTTTAGCATGGGCTACACGTCATACATTTAGTCTGATCATCATAAAATTTGTCATGGCTGTTGAAATTGGAATGTAGATGGAAACGAGTCATTTTGGGGTCATTCGGACAAAAAACATGGCCGCCAGCGGCCATCTTGGATTTAAAAATTTAATCCATTAGCATGGGCCACAGGTCATACTGTTAGTCTGATCATCATGAAATTTGTCATGGATGTTAATATTGACATGTAGATGGGAATGGGCTACAGGTTGTACCTTTAGTCTGATCATCATTAAATTGTCATGAATGTTAATAATGACATGTAGATGGGAACGAGTCATTTTAGGGTCATTCGGCCAAAAAACATGGCCGCCAGCAGCCATCTTTGATTTTACTCTTTGTATGACTAAATCCTTTAGCACGGGCTACAGGTCGTACTTTTAGTCTGATCATCATAAAATTTGTCAAGAATGTTAATAATGACATGTAGATGGGAACAAGTCATTTTGGGGTCGTTCGACCCAAATACATGGCCGCCAGCAGCCATCTTGGATTTTACTCTTTGTATGACTAAATCCTTTAGCACGGGCTACAGGTCGTACCTTTAGTCTGATCATCATAAAATTTGTCATGTTTGTTGAAATTGGAATGTAGATGGGAACGAGTCATTTTGGGTTCATTCGGACAAAAAACATGCCAGCGGCCATCTTGGATTTCAAAATTCAATCCATTAGCACGGGCCACAGGTCGTACTGTTTGTCTGATCATCATGAAATTTGTCATGAATGTTAAAAATGACATGTAGATGGGAACGAGTCATTTTGGGGTCATTCGGCCAAAAAACATGGCCGCCAGCAGGCATCTTTGATTTTACTCTTTGTATGACTAAATCCTTTAGCACGGGCTACAGGTCGTACCTTTAGTCCGATCATCATAAAATTTGTCATGGCTGTTGAAATTGGAATGTAGATGGGAACGAGTCATTTTGGGGTCATTCGGACAAAAAACATGGCCGCCAGCGGCCATCTTAAATTTCAAAATTTAATCCATTAGCACTGGCCACAGGTCGTACTGTTCGTCTGATCATCACGAAATTTGTCATGGATGTTAATAATGACATGTAGATGGGAACGAGTCATTTTGGGGTCATTCGGCCAAAAAACATGGTCGCCAGCAGGCATCTTTGATTTTACTCTTCGTATGACTAAATCCTTTAGCACGGGCTACAGGTCGTACCTTTAGTCCGATCATCATAAAATTTGTCATGGCTGTTGAAATTGGAATGTAGATGGGAACGAGTCATTTTGGGTTCATTCGGAAGAAAAACATGGCCGCCAGCAGCCATCTTGGATTTTACTCTTTGTATGACTAAATCCTTTAGCACGGGCTACAGGTTGTACCTTTAGTCTGATCATCATAAAATTTGTCATAAATGTTAATAATGACATGTAGATGGGAACGAGTCATTTTTGGGTCATTCGGCCAAAAAACATGGCCGCCAGCAGCCATCTTGGATTTTACTCTTTGTATGACTAAATTCTTTAGCACGGGCTACAGGTCGTACTTTTAGTCTGATCATCATAAAATTTGTCAAGAATGTTAATAATGACATGTAGATGGGAATAAATCATTTTGGGGTCGTTCGACCCAAATACATGGCCGCCAGCAGCCATCTTGGATTTTACTCTTTGTATGACTAAATCCTTTAGCACGGGCTACAGGTCGTACCTTTAGTCTGATCATCATAAAATTTGTCATGTTTGTTGAAATTGGAATGTAGATGGGAACGAATCATTTTGGGTTCATTCGGACAAAAAACATGCCAGCGGCCATCTTGGATTTCAAAATTCAATCCATTAGCACGGGCCACAGGTCGTACTGTTGTCTGATCATCATGAAATTTGTCATGAATGTTAATAATGACATGTAGATGGGAACGAGTCATTTTGGGGTCATTCGGCCAAAAAACATGGCCGCCAGCAGCCATCTTGGATTTTACTCTTTGTATGACTAAATCCTTTAGCACGGGCTACAGGTCGTACCTTTAGTCCGATCATCATAAAATTTGTCATGGCTGTTGAAATTGGAATGTAGATGGGAACGAGTCATTTTGGGGTCATTCGGACAAAAAACATGGCCGCCAGCGGCCATCTTAAATTTCAAAATTTAATCCATTAGCACTGGCCACAGGTCGTACTGTTCGTCTGATCATCACGAAATTTGTCATGGATGTTAATAATGACATGTAGATGGGAACGAGTAATTTTGGGGTCATTTGGCTCAAAAACATGGCCGCCAGCAGACATCTTGGATTTTACTCTTTGTATGACTAAATCCTTTAGCACGGGCTGCAGGTCGTACCTTTAGTCTGATCATCATAAAATTTGTCATGAATGTTAATAATGACATGTAGATGGGAACGAGTCATTTTGGGGTCATTCGGCCAAAAAACATGGTCGCCAGCAGGCATCTTTGATTTTACTCTTCGTATGACTAAATCCTTTAGCACGGGCTACAGGTCGTACCTTTAGTCCGATCATCATAAAATTTGTCATGGCTGTTGAAATTGGAATGTAGATGGGAACGAGTCATTTTGGGTTCATTCGGAAGAAAAACATGGCCGCCAGCGGCCATCTTAAATTTCAAAATTTAATCCATTAGCACTGGCCACAGGTCGTACTGTTCGTCTGATCATCACGAAATTTGTCATGGATGTTAATATTGACATGTAGATGGGAACGAGTAATTTTGGGGTCATTCGGCCAAAAAACATGGCCGCCAGCAGCCATCTTGGATTTTACTCTTTGTATGACTAAATTCTTTAGCACGGGCTACAGGTCGTACTTTTAGTCTGATCATCATAAAATTTGTCAAGAATGTTAATAATGACATGTAGATGGGAACAAGTTATTTTGGGGTCGTTCGACCCAAAAACATGGCCGCGGCCATCTTGGATTTCAAAATTCAATCCATTAGCACGGGCCACAGGTCGTACTGTTTGTCTGATCATCATGAAATTTTTCATGGATGATAATATTGAAATGTAGATGGGAACGAGTAATTTTGGGGTAATTCGGCCAAAAAACATGGCCGCCAGCAGCCATCTGGGATTTTACTCTTTGTATGACTAAATTCTTTAGCACGGGCTGCAGGTCGTACCTTTAGTCTGATCATCATAAAATTTGTCATGGATGTTAACAATGACATGTAGATGGGAACGAGTAAGTTTGGGGTCATTCGGCCAAAAAACATGGTCGCCAGCAGCCATCTTGGATTTTACTCTTTGTACGACTAAATCCTTTAGCACGGGCTACAGGTTGTATCTTTAGTCTGATCGTCATTAAATTTGTCATGAATGTTAATAATGACATGTAGATGGGAACGAGTCATTTTGGGGTCATTCGGCCAAAAAACATGGCCGCCAGCAGCCATCTTGGATTTTACTCTTTGTATGACTAAATTCTTTAGCACGGGCTACAGGTCGTACTTTTAGTCTGATCATCATAAAATATGTCAAGAATGTTAATAATGACATGTAGATGGGAACAAGTCATTTTGGGATCGTTCGACCCAAAAACATGGCCGCGGCCATCTTGGATTTCAAAATTCAATCCATTAGCACGGGCCACAGGTCGTACTGTTTGTCTGATCATCATGAAATTTGTCATGGATGATAATATTGAAATGTAGATGGGAACGAGTAATTTTGGGGTAATTCGGCCAAAAAACATGGCCGCCAGCAGCCATCTGGGATTTTACTCTTTGTATGACTAAATTCTTTAGCACGGGCTGCAGGTCGTACCTTTAGTCTGATCATCATAAAATTTGTCATGGATGTTAACAATGACATGTAGATGGGAACGAGTAAGTTTGGGGTGATTCGGCCAAAAAACATGGTCGCCAGCAGCCATCTTGGATTTTACTCTTTGTACGACTAAATCCTTTAGCACGGGCTACAGGTTGTATCTTTAGTCTGATCGTCATTAAATTTGTCATGAATGTTAATAATGACATGTAGATGGGAACGAGTCATTTTGGGGTCATTCGGCCAAAAAACATGGCCGCCAGCAGCCATCTTGGATTTTACTCTTTGTATGACTAAATTCTTTAGCACGGGCTACAGGTCGTACTTTTAGTCTGATCATCATAAAATATGTCAAGAATGTTAATAATGACATGTAGATGGGAACAAGTCATTTTGGGATCGTTCGACCCAAAAACATGGCCGCGGCCATCTTGGATTTCAAAATTCAATCCATTAGCACGGGCCACAGGTCGTACTGTTTGTCTGATCATCATGAAATTTGTCATGGATGATAATATTGAAATGTAGATGGGAACGAGTAATTTTGGGGTAATTCGGCCAAAAAACATGGCCGCCAGCAGCCATCTGGGATTTTACTCTTTGTATGACTAAATTCTTTAGCACGGGCTGCAGGTCGTACCTTTAGTCTGATCATCATAAAATTTGTCATGGATGTTAACAATGACATGTAGATGGGAACGAGTAAGTTTGGGGTAAATAGGCCAAAAAACATGGTCGCCAGCAGCCATCTTTGATTTTACTCTTTGTATGACTAAATCCTTTAGCACGGGCTACAGGTTGTACCTTTAGTCTGATCATCATAAAATTTGTCAAGAATGTTAATAATGACATGTAGATGGGAACGAGTCATTTTTGGGTCATTCGGCCAAACAACATGGCCGCCAGCAGCCATCTTGGATTTTACTCTTTGTATGACTAAATCATTTAGCACGGGCTACAGGTCGTACCTTTAGTCTGATCATCATAAAATTTGTCATGGTTGTTGAAATTGGAATGAAGATGGGAACGAGTCATTTTGGGTTCATTCGGACAAAAAACATGGCCGCTAGCGGCCATCTTGGATTTCAAAATTTAATCCATTAGCACGAGCCACAGGTCGTACTGCTTGTCTGATCATCATGAAATTTGTCATGGATGATAATATTGACATGTAGATGGGAACGAGTAATTTTGGGGTCATTCGGCCAAAAAACATGGTCGCCAGCAGCCATCTTGGATTTTACTCGTTGTATGACTAAATCCTTTAGCACGGGCTACAGGTTGTATCTTTAGTCTGATCGTCATTAAATTTGTCATGAATGTTACTAATGACATGTAGATGGGAACGAGTCATTTTGGGGTCATTCGGCCATAAAACATGGCCACCAGCAGCCATCTTTGATTTTACTCTTTGTATGACTAAATCCTTTAATTAGCATGGGCTACAGGTCATACCTTTAGTCTGATCATCATAACATTTGTCATGGCTGTTGAAATTGGAATGTAGATGGAAACGAGTCATTTTGGGTTATTCGGACAAAAAACATGGCCGCCAGCGGCCATCTTGGATTTAAAAATTTAATCCATTAGCATGGGCCACATGTCATACTGTTAGTCTGATCATCATGAAATTTGTCATGGATGTTAATATTGACATGTAGATGGGAATGGGCTACAGGTTGTACCTTTAGTCTGATCATCATTAAATTGTCATGAATGTTAATAATGACATGTAGATGGGAACGAGTCATTTTAGGGTCATTCGGCCAAAAAACATGGCCGCCAGCAGTCATCTTTGATTTTACTCTTTGTATGACTAAATCCTTTAGCACGGGCTACAGGTCGTACCTTTAGTCTGATCATCATAAAATTTGTCATGGCTGTTGAAATTGGAATGTAGATGGGAACGAGTAATTTTGGGGTCATTTGGCCAAAAAACATGGCCGCCAGCAGCCATCTTGGATTTTACTCTTTGTATGACTAAATTTTTTAGCACGGGCTACAGGTCGTACCTTTAGTCTAAACGTCATAAAATTTGTCATGGATGTTAATGATGACATGTTGACATTTTGGGGTCATTCGGCCGAAAACATGGCCGCCAGCAGCCATCTTGGATTTTACTTTTCTCTTCATGTCTATAAACTAGTATTAGACATTCAACTTTCCATATTCCTAATCGCTCCATTGACTGTAATACATTAAATTATTCCCTTTTCAAGTTGAGCTACAGTGTCATTGACACTTTCATTAGTTTATTATCGGTACGGTAGCAATAAAGAGCGTTTGTCTCACTTACTTTTGTGCGACAAATATTTATAAATAGCTATTACGTGCACAACATTTTAAAGATCGAATGAGACTTGTCTGTTTAAAGCCACGTGGCGGTTCGCACATAATATTATTCGCAATACCAAAATAGATCGATAAATATCTGAACTACCTTCTGCGAGCATTATGTAAGCCAAACGGACGCATTGGAGTTAACGGAAATACAAAGTGTCCAAAACACAAAACAGCCATTCGTGCGCGTCACGTGTGTAGTTTTACTAATAGCACCATCAACAAAACACAAATATTTATTTTACCCACTGAGGCCAGTTATAAAAAGACATGACGACATCTTAATTTAAGTGCCCGTGCCCTTAACAAAGTCTGCCAGCTGCAGTATGACGTAATCAGTGACACGTGCTTTTGCGCAGAATGTGTTTTTTTTCCTGGATATACGGGAGTTCCACTTTGTGTCTTGTCTTTTATTGCTAAGACAATAATTCCCGTTATACGAACAAATGGTGTTTGTGATTTGCAGTTAATGAATGTCAATAAAGTTAATAACGATATTTATTCTGGGGACTATTTAAATAGTGTCGTTATCATTCAATTTAGGGATCACGTACATTTGAACATTGATATAAACTGTAGATACGGGATTTATCGAGCTGTCTAAATTGGCCGAAATCATTTGTCCCCCGATAACCAACACTAATTACAAATAGTGTCATTTATGGGAATTTTTGGCAATAAAACGAGACTAGAAATGTTATTGTAATATTTTAATATTCACATTAATTGAAAAATGACTTTCTCAAAGTAACTTATACTTACCTTTACTTAATCTGGAAGCCCGTTATAATGGGCATATTTCCCAATACTCGGTTTCATCTAATTCAATATTTTAATAATACACTTCACGATACACAATCATGGATGGAGATCGTGAGAACGGCCGTCCTATTTTGGAAGATTGACGGTCAGACATCGAATCCCGTCATTAACCGCGTTACAAAAACGCTACCACGTAGCGGTATTGTCACCGCGTTTGTGCGGTGCATTACCACGTGTCACCGCGGTACCAACATTCGTTACCGCTGGTAGTGCGGTGGTACCGTGAACGTCGCGGTGGTACCGTGGTACGCGCGTGGTAGTGCAACCGCGAATCGGCGGTATGTCGCGGTAATGCACCGCGGTATTAACGCATGTACACCTCGTTAAAAAGGGTCGCTTAATTTGAGCAGTGCTGTATGTATTACTGTGATCATATCAATTATCAGTTATAGCTAATCGCTGTCTCCAAGGTATGGGTTAAACATCTGCCGATCGTGATCTGCCTCACGTTTTGAATTCATAAGCATTGTGTATTTTTTATTTCTTTTTGTGTTCATAAGCGGTTGTAAAACTGCCGTTCTTCCAAACTTATTACATGAAATGCTACCATTCTCTCACAATTGTGTTTGGACATTATTCATAGTAATTAGAGTGATGATTTGAACATAAAGTTTCCACATTTGAACCATTGTTGTATCATTTTAATTGAAATATTACATATCTCCTATTTTTGTTATATAGGCGACTATAGTGCAGGTCAATTTCAATTTTGCCAATGCATTTCACCCTGGAGGAAGCCCACTTCGCCCTATTTTTTGTGACAGGGAGAAGTCACTTCGCCCTGAAAATCAGGCCTAGGCTGGTTCCTGGTGTGTGTGAGGGTGTGTGTGTGTGTGTATGTGTGTGTGTGTGTGTGTGTGTGTGTGTGTGAGGGTATGTGTGTGTGTGTGTGCGTGCATTCTGAACATTGTTCGAGTCTGTATTCTGTCATTTTCTGATAATTTTTTTAATACTTGGCACGTATATCAACCAGCATGGGAACCTGTGCACCTCCGATTTTGAGTTCGGTCTGACTCATTTTGGCGGAGTTATTGCCCTTTTTAAACACATCATCGTACATCCTGGGACATATCGATTGTCCATGTCTCTATTCCGTTATTTTCCAATCAATTTTTTAAAAACTTGGCACAGGTGTCAACCAGTATGGGAACCTGTGATTTTGAGTCGGAGTCATTTTCGCAGAGTTATTGCCATTTTTCGACATAGAAATGTTTTATGTTTTTGATTTTAGAGTTATTGACCCTTTCTCAACACATTGAAAATGCGCAAAATATTGAGTGAATATGCACTTTGTATCATATTGGTATAATAAATTACTCCTATAGTTTGTAATAAAGAAATTTGAAACCCATAAATCCTTGAAACCAGCCACCTTCGTCAGTGGACATTTTGGGCAGCGACCATTGGTATTGTCACACATCCAGTTTCAATGTCAAGATCCAAATTATGAATGTATATAATGTATATAATGTATATAATGTATACGGTATAACAGTGCCACAGTACTTTAAAGAGTTATATATATAAAGTCTACACTACATAGACATGTAAATATTTACTATTTCATAAAGTCTACACTACAGAGACATGTAAATATTTACTATTTCATAAAGTCTACACTACATAGACATGTAAATATTTACTATTTCATAAAGTGTACACTACAGAGACATGTAAATATTTACTATTTCATAAAGTCTACACTACAGAGACATGTAAATATTTACTATTTCATAAAGTCTACACTACAGAGACATGTAAATATTTACTATTTCATTTAGAAATATATCACATCCTGACCTAAGTCTTTTCTACCAAATTATTTTAAAATTAGATAATTTTCCTTTTCAGCAATGGTGAATCTACTCACTCCCTGCTGGAAGCGACTCAACTCAGAAACAAACTAGTCAAATCGTATGAATACATAGATGCAATAAGGTGAGTTGATCATTTAACAAACAGTCAAATCGTATGAATACATAGATGCAATAAGGTGAGTTAATATAACAAACAGTCAAATCGTATGAATACATAGATGCAATAAGGTGAGTTGATCATTTAACAAACTAGTCAAATCATATGAATACATAGATGTAATAAGGTGAGTTGATCATTTAACAAACAGTCAAATCGTATGAATACATAGATGCAATAAGGTGAGTTGATCATTTAACAAACTAGTCAAATCATATGAATACATAGATGTAATAAGGTGAGTTGATCATTTAACAAACTAGTCAAATCATATGAATACATAGATGCAATAAGGTGAGTTGATCATTTAACAAACAGTCAAATCATATGAATACATAGATGGAATAAGGTGAGTTGATCATTTAACAAACTAGTCAAATCATATGAATACATAGATGCAATAAGGTGAGTTGATCATTTAACAAACAGTCAAATCATATGAATACATAGATGCAATAAGGTGAGTTGATCATTTAACAAACAGTCAAATCGTATGAATACATAGATGCAATAAGGTGAGTTGATCATTTAACAAACAGTCAAATCGTATGAATACATAGATGCAATAAGGTGAGTTGATCATTTAACAAACTAGTCAAATCATATGAATACATAGATGCAATAAGGTGAGTTGATCATTTAACAAACAGTCAAATCATATGAATACATAGATGCAATAAGGTGAGTTGATCATTTAACAAACAGTCAAATCGTATGAATACATAGATGCAATAAGGTGAGTTGATCATTTAACAAACAGTCAAATCATATGAATACATAGATGGAATAAGGTGAGTTGATCATTTAACAAACTAGTCAAATCATATGAATACATAGATGCAATAAGGTGAGTTGATCATTTAACAAACTAGTCAAATCATATGAATACATAGATGCAATAAGGTGAGTTGATCATTTAACAAACTAGTCAAATCATATGAATACATAGATGCAATAAGGTGAGTTGATCATTTAACAAACAGTCAAATCATATGAATACATAGATGCAATAAGGTGAGTTGATCATTTAACAAACAGTCAAATCGTATGAATACATAGATGCAATAAGGTGAGTTGATCATTTAACAAACAGTCAAATCGTATGAATACATAGATGCAATAAGGTGAGTTGATCATTTAACAAACAGTCAAATCATATGAATACATAGATGCAATAAGGTGAGTTGATCATTTAACAAACAGTCAAATCGTATGAATACATAGATGCAATAAGGTGAGTTGATCATTTAACAAACAGTCAAATCATATGAATACATAGATGGAATAAGGTGAGTTGATCATTTAACAAACTAGTCAAATCATATGAATACATAGATGCAATAAGGTGAGTTGATCATTTAACAAACAGTCAAATCATATGAATACATAGATGCAATAAGGTGAGTTGATCATTTAACAAACTAGTCAAATCGTATGAATACATAGATGCAATAAGGTGAGTTAATATAACAAACAGTCAAATCGTATGAATACATAGATGCAATAAGGTGAGTTGATCATTTAACAAACAGTCAAATCATATGAATACATAGATGCAATAAGGTGAGTTGATCATTTAACAAACTAGTCAAATCATATGAATACATAGATGCAATAAGGTGAGTTGATAATTTAACAAACAGTCAAATCATATGAATACATAGATGCAATAAGGTGAGTTGATCATTTAACAAACTAGTCAAATCATATGAATACATAGATGCAATAAGGTGAGTTGATCATTTAACAAACAGTCAAATCATATGAATACATAGATGGAATAAGGTGAGTTGATCATTTAACAAACAGTCAAATCATATGAATACATAGATGGAATAAGGTGAGTTGATCATTTAACAAACAGTCAAATCATATGAATACATAGATGCAATAAGGTGAGTTGATCATTTAACAAACTAGTCAAATCGTATGAATACATAGATGCAATAAGGTGAGTTGATCATTTAACAAACTAGTCAAATCATATGAATACATAGATGCAATAAGGTGAGTTGATCATTTAACAAACAGTCAAATCATATGAATACATAGATGGAATAAGGTGAGTTGATCATTTAACAAACAGTCAAATCATATGAATACATAGATGGAATAAGGTGAGTTGATCATTTAACAAACAGTCAAATCATATGAATACATAGATGCAATAAGGTGAGTTGATCATTTAACAAACTAGTCAAATCATATGAATACATAGATGCAATAAGGTGAGTTGATCATTTAACAAACAGTCAAATCGTATGAATACATAGATGCAATAAGGTGAGTTGATCATTTAACAAACAGTCAAATCATATGAATACATAGATGCAATAAGGTGAGTTGATCATTTAACAAACAGTCAAATCATATGAATACATAGATGCAATAAGGTGAGTTGATCATTTAACAAACTAGTCAAATCGTATGAATACATAGATGGAATAAGGTGAGTTGATCATTTAACAAACAGTCAAATCATATGAATACATAGATGCAATAAGGTGAGTTGATCATTTAACAAACAGTCAAATCATATGAATACATAGATGCAATAAGGTGAGTTGTTAATTTAACAAACTAGTCAAATCGTATTAATACATAGATGCAATAAGGTGAGTTGTTAATTTAACAAACTAGTCAAATCGTATGAATACATAGATGCAATAAGGTGAGTTGATCATTTAACAAACAGTCAAATCATATGAATACATAGATGGAATAAGGTGAGTTGATCATTTAACAAACAGTCAAATCATATGAATACATAGATGCAATAAGGTGAGTTGATCATTTAACAAACTAGTCAAATCGTATGAATACATAGATGGAATAAGGTGAGTTGATCATTTAACAAACAGTCAAATCATATGAATACATAGATGCAATAAGGTGAGTTGATCATTTAACAAACAGTCAAATCATATGAATACATAGATGCAATAAGGTGAGTTGATCATTTAACAAACAGTCAAATCATATGAATACATAGATGCAATAAGGTGAGTTGATCATTTAACAAACTAGTCAAATCGTATGAATACATAGATGGAATAAGGTGAGTTGATCATTTAACAAACAGTCAAATCATATGAATACATAGATGGAATAAGGTGAGTTGATCATTTAACAAACAGTCAAATCATATGAATACATAGATGCAATAAGGTGAGTTGATCATTTAACAAACAGTCAAATCATATGAATACATAGATGCAATAAGGTGAGTTGATCATTTAACAAACTAGTCAAATCGTATGAATACATAGATGGAATAAGGTGAGTTGATCATTTAACAAACAGTCAAATCATATGAATACATAGATGCAATAAGGTGAGTTGATCATTTAACAAACAGTCAAATCATATGAATACATAGATGCAATAAGGTGAGTTGATCATTTAACAAACAGTCAAATCATATGAATACATAGATGCAATAAGGTGAGTTGATCATTTAACAAACAGTCAAATCGTATGAATACATAGATGCAATAAGGTGAATTGATCATTTAACAAACTAGTCAAATCATATGAATACATAGATGCAATAAGGTGAATTGATCATTTAACAAACTAGTCAAATCATATGAATACATAGATGCAATAAGGTGAGTTGATCATTTAACAAACAGTCAAATCGTATGAATACATAGATGCAATAAGGTGAGTTGATCATTTAACAAACAGTCAAATCATATGAATACATAGACGCAATAAGGTGAGTTGATCATTTAACAAACAGTCAAATCGTATGAATACATAGATGCAATAAGGTGAGTTGATCATTTAACAAACTAGTCAAATCGTATGAATACATAGATGCAATAAGGTGAGTTGATCATTTAACAAACAGTCAAATCGTATGAATACATAGATGCAATAAGGTGAATTGATCATTTAACAAACTAGTCAAATCATATGAATACATAGATGCAATAAGGTGAGTTGATCATTTAACAAACAGTCAAATCATATGAATACATAGATGCAATAAGGTGAGTTGATCATTTAACAAACTAGTCAAATCGTATGAATACATAGATGCAATAAGGTGAGTTGATCATTTAACAAACAGTCAAATCGTATGAATACATAGATGCAATAAGGTGAGTTGATCATTTAACAAACAGTCAAATCATATGAATACATAGATGCAATAAGGTGAGTTGATCATTTAACAAACAGTCAAATCGTATGAATACATAGATGCAATAAGGTGAGTTGATCATTTAACAAACAGTCAAATCGTATGAATACATAGATGCAATAAGGTGAGTTGATCATTTAACAAACAGTCAAATCGTATGAATACATAGATGCAATAAGGTGAGTTGTTAATTTAACAAACTAGTCAAATCGTATTAATACATAGATGCAATAAGGTGAGTTGATCATTTAACAAACTAGTCAAATCGTATGAATACATAGATGCAATAAGGTGAGTTGATCATTTAACAAACAGTCAAATCGTATGAATACATAGATGCAATAAGGTGAGTTGATCATTCAACAAACAGTCAAATCGTATGAATACATAGATGCAATAAGGTGAGTTGATCATTTAACAAACAGTCAAATCGTATGAATACATAGATGCAATAAGGTGAGTTGATCATTTAACAAACAGTCAAATCGTATGAATACATAGATGCAATAAGGTGAGTTGATCATTTAACAAACAGTCAAATCGTATGAATACAATAGATGCAATAAGGTGAGTTGATAATTAACCAACACTATTTTCTAAGGTTTAAACATCTGCTGATCATGATCGGTCTGTCATTTCCGTTACTTGTCAGGATTCTTCAATATGTGAGATTGTATATGCCGAAACAATGTGTGTCTTTTTAAATGTTTAAGCATATATGATATCAATATATATTTTTTTCCATTCCCAGTGAGAGAATTTCTGGATTTGAATTAGACGCTGACCAACCTCGTCAGTGAAAAATAAAATGAAGCTAAAATGGTCAATAAGATTGTATATATGCCCAAACAAATTGCGCCTTTAATCTATTTTAAAGATTTATATTAGTAAGGCCAAAACAAAAAACTTGTCTGTTTATGATTTCTTGAGTGAAAAAAACCAGGTAGGCAGGTAGGATTTTTTTTCTCCAATTCCATCTATAATGAACCATATTCTAAAAACAAGATAAAAGTTGGTATTCCCAATACCTTTGTATCCAGTTGCTGAAATTTCTGACAGAAAACTAGTTTTATATCTGACAATTATACCCAGAATATACACCAGAGTGATCTGAGTTCCAAGAAGGGACATGAAAATGCTATCTCCCGTGGCTCATGGCACCGCAACACTGTACATGACAACATTGATACATTTTCACCTGGCCGTGCGACTCTCAGAACAGAACAGATTTATTCCTGAGATTCATCTGCAACCACAAATACATGTATTTTAATAGAAGTAAATTTATTTTTAAATTATCCAACTAAAATTATTGCTGCTTAATGTAAGCATAGTATATAGTATGTATTTAGTGATATAGATGTATTTTACATGTCAATTACATGAATACAAAAAAAAAAAAATTGTTGCAAATTTTAGAAAACAATTCCAGGTTGGCCCAATTTCGGCAGGTTGGTCGGCAAACCGGAAACACTGATTTTTTTTTGGCATAAGAGTATATCTGGATTCACTATTCAGACAAGAAGCTGACCCACCTCAGTCACTGAAACATATGCAGGATCGGTGATCAGTGAGATCCTATATGCCTAAACTGAGTGTGTCCCTTCAATATATGCACCATAAATAGATTTTCTTCTTTTTTTTTAGTAAAAGAATATGTGGATTCGGATTAGATGCTGACCCACCTCCATCACCGAAACAAGTGAAACTACAAGGATCAGTGAGATTGTACGCCAGTAATTTCATGCAGGATAACATGATCGGATTGCAAGCTCTCCCGACGTCAGAACAATACCACGTATTACAGAAAGCGCGGTTAGACGAGCAGGAACGACGGCTGAAGGAGGAGAGGGAATCCGCTCTCGTAGCTCAAGAGATAGAACGGGAACGACTGAAGAAACTCGAGAATTCGCCCGTGAAGAAAGTAAAAAACAATGAGCGAGAACGCAGTGATTCTCGTGATAGTGTCGGGTCGGGTTGGAAGCCGGCCGGTAATGTGGTTTCTCCTGCTAATTCTGATGATCCTCTCGTGCAGCAAATGAATATAATACGCGGGTACATAAAACAGGCGAAACAAGTGCAGAAGTACGACGAGGTCGACATGTTACAAATGAACCTTAAAGAACTACAGCAGGAGTATCTCCGAAATAAACACAAGCAAGATGAAGCATGATCGTAACCAAGCAAGATGAAGAATGATTGTAACCAAGCAATATGAAGCATGATCGTAACCAAGCAATATGAAGCGTGAATGTAACCAACCAAGATGAAGCATGATATTGTAACCTTGTTTTGGTAGTTTTCATGATTAGGTCTAAAAAAAATAGTGTTTTATAATACCCATATAATATGAGCAGGGGGATGCTCGTATCCAGGGCCTACAGTAGAGGTACCCCTGTCTTGGACGTCGGTAGTGGATAACTTCACGAATAATGATGTACAGAGCAGTCTACCTTGCGGCAGTTTACAAATGTCAGGATAAGAGTAACAAAAGCATAGAATATAACAGTCGAGACTACCTTGGATTAACCAACCTTTATCATATTCCCGTGGGGACCGGGATACGAGCATCCCCTGCTCATATATTATGGGTAACATAAAACACAAGCAAGATGAAGCATGGTTGTATCCTTGTTTCAGTAGTTTTCATGATTAGGTCTAAAAAATAGTGCTGTTTCTAGATCTGGTGATCCACCAACCCTCCTAATATAATTGCCCCCCCCCCCCCCAAAAAAAGGTTTCCAGATGATAACTGTAATTTCTGATCGGATCTGAACCAAATTTGGTATGTCATGTTATCAGCTCCAAATACAGGTCAAGTACGAATATGGGTTTGCCGGAGTTATGGTCCTTATCGACTTAATATTTGCCCATTATTTTGGGTTCTGGATAACTTTAATTTTAGTTATCTGATTGTTTTTAAATTCAACTGAATATCTTGATATTTGGTACGTGGTTCAAATTGCAAAAGACAAAGGACAAGTTTGAATTTGGTCGTGGTCCAATGAATTTTGACACAATTAAAAAAAAATCTATCCTTACTTAAAAGCTACCTTTTCAGGGTACATGTGGTCGGCAACCTTTTATTCTGTATTTTAAAAATGAACGCAAAGACCAAAAAAACTAAATTGTTTTATCGATCCCTGACTGAGGTAGTAAAACTGCGCTGATTAGTTGCCGATCTGCATTATTTAGACCTGAAGTCAGTGCTTTAAGATGGCGGCGAACTTCTGTACATGGGCTACAAGGCTTCCTTATTCCAGCCAATACCTACAGTAATGTGCTCATTATGTCCTGTTATATCATTTTGTGCTGCCAAGGGGCATATATTCAGAACAAATATATTCCAGATATAAAATAATTAATATTCTTTTTTATTTCCACTTGACAAAGTTATGTTTGAGCAATTCCATGAGCTTGCATCTGTTGTTCATCTGTGCATGCGCCATCCATCCGTGACACCCTACAGACCACATTACTCATCTGATCATTACCAAATTTCATATGGATCTTTTGGGTGACCGCTAGATGGGACCTGTCAAATGTTTCTGAATTTTGTTGAATAACATGGCTGCCAGTGGCCATCTTGGATTTTACTCTTTGCATGACTAAATCATTCGGCACACCCTACAGACCACATCCCTCATCCGATCGTCACTAAACTTCAAGGATCTTCTGGGTGACCACAGATGGCCATCTTGGATTTCACATTTGAATCTACCGGCACACCCTGCAGTCGACATTTATTGGAGAAATGTTTTCAAAAATTTACAGGCATGTTCAGGATCACTTCTAGATGGGAGCTATCAAATTTGAACGATATTCAATCTAAAACTGCAGTGCCATTGATGCTTTCATAAACCTATGTTACCACAAACATCACTATTTTTTTAGGCATATATAAAACATGATTGTTGGCCTGATTATAGCATGTCTGTCATTTGAAGAATGAGGTCCCCAGAGAGTGAATTTAGTGACGCTATCCCGCATAGATAGCTAGCATCACTAAATTCACCCTCTGGGGACCTCTTTCTGCTTAGGCCTCATCTTCATTGGAAAGTTTCTTTATTATCAAATTTCTACAGAAACTTCTTCACATAGATTCTATTTCTTTTTTAGTTTAGTTCTCTATATCCCTAAATTGGCTGACGACACATTGCATAATCGAGGTTCCCAATGGGTGTACATCACAATATTCACCATTTGGGAACTTCAATCTGAGTCTATGTCTCCCATAGCAGATGAGACCATGCAAAATGAGGTTCCCAGAGGGTGAATTTAGTGATGCTAGCCCACTATGCAGGATAGCGTCACTAAATTCACCCTCTGGGGACCTCATTCTGTAAATGCGCACTAAACTCAGACTTGATGTAGGCTTGTTCCTGTAGCAAGATGAAACATAATTGTAGGCTTGTTCGTGTAGTTTTCAGGACTGTTTTCATGAATTATTCCAAACAAAAATTTATGTTCTATTTCCCAGTCGCCTGCCTCCACATAAAAATATGGCTCCATGGATGCTTTTTATGGTGCTCGAATTATTATCGTCTGCTCATGTTTGTCTGGGGCTCTGTATGGGTGAAATTATAAAATTGTTAAAGAATACAAGAACAAATTATTAAAATTGTAAAAAATTGTTAGGGCCAATGCATTCTCTTATATATGCGAGGCGACCTATGGTCGACTCGCATATATAAGAGAATGCATTGGCACAGGGTAAAAAAAAATCCCAACTTACGACTGGATTTGATTTGGCGGGTCACATTAATACATGCTCTGCTCGTGTCATAATTATAAATCATCCTGCCACTTGACAAAGGATGACCATAGATTTACAGTAATGCTCTAATTAATCGACTCCTTTAACCACAGCAGAATTATGGGTAACTTTTCAGGATTTAGTCGGAAATATGGCTTGTTGCCATTCATCTGAAAGCACTTGGCGAGAGCTTTCCGATGAATGGCAACAAGCCATATTTCCGACTAAATCCTGTAAAGTTACCCATAATTCTGCTGTGGTTAAAGGAGTCGATTAATTAGGGCATTACTGTAGCTTCACACATTACAGCTTGTATTATTTGATACATCCCTTTGTTATTTCTGGTAAATTTTCTTTTTGATTTGTTTATTAAGTATTTCTCAGGTTGTATAACAGACTGTTACATTAAAATTGCATTAACTCTTAAAGGGGTACTGTACACAAAATCTGGCCGTTTATGATATCATCTCCTTTTATATTAACAGAATATATGCAACAAATGAATGAATTTGAGTCATGGATTAGTGCAAAATACACTCATGTGCTCTATGAATGATGCAAACAACATGGTAATTATAGTAAAAATGAATGTATGACTCCAGCCTTTTATTCATTTTCATTATAATTACCACGTTGTTTGCATCGTTCATAGAGCACATGAGTGTATTTCTTTATTAGTTTAGTTTCTCTTTTCCCCAAAATTGGCAGACGACACAATGCATGATTGAGGTGCCCTAATGGGTGTAAATCACAATATTCACCATTTGGGAACTTCAATCTGAGTATATGTCTCCCATAGCAGATGAGACCATGCAGAATGAGGTCCCAAGAGGGTGAATTTGGTGATGCTAGCCTGCTGTGCAGGATAGCTTCACTAATTTCACCCTCTGGGGACCTCATTCTGAAAATGACAGGCACCTTATTCTCAGGCCTGAATCGGACGATCTGCGTTGTAACACAAGGCACCCGTGTGAGCAGTTTAACCCTTTACCCAACAAACCGGCCAAAACCGGCCAAATAAAGCTTCAACAGCCTAAAATATCTTCGGTCTGTCTCAATAGAACCATACAAATATGGATATCATTAGAACCGGCTCCTTGGCCACATTGTGATAGTTACAGTTTTGCCCTTTGCCAATGCATTCTCTTAGGTCGCCTCGCATATATAAGAGAATGCATTGGCCTAAAAAAATCATTTTTTTAACACTTTTTATCATTTTTTTCTTACATTCTTTAACAATTTTATAATTTTTAATGTGTTAAGCCAATGCATTCTCTTATATATGCGAGGCGACCTATGGTCGACTCGCATATATAAGAGAATGCATTGGCACAGGGCCGTTCTGTTGGGTAAAGGGTTAACATAAGACAACAGATCGTGTTATTTTAATGGACCAACACAACACAGTCGTCTGAATGCTGGAAATAGTTTGTCTGTAATTTGCAGAATGAGGTCCCCAGCATGGCAGGCTAGCATCACCAAATGCACCCTCTGGGAACCTCATTCTGCTGAGGCCTTAACCCTTTACCCAACAAAAACGGCCAAATAAAGCTTCAACAGCCTAAAATATCTTCGGTGTGTCTCAATAACACCATACAAATATGGATATCATTGGAACCGGTTCATTGACCCCATTGTGATGGTTACAGTTATGCCCTGTGCCAATGCATTCTCTTATATATGCGAGTCGATCATAGGTCGCCTCGCATATATAAGAGAATGCATTGGCCTAAACAAAATTCATTTTTTAACACTTTTTACCATTTTTTCTTACATTCTTTAGCAATTTTATAATTTTTTCTTACATTTTTTAACAATTTTTATAATATTTTTCTACTTTCTTTGACAATTTTATCATTTTTAATATGTGTTAAGCCAATGCATTCTCTTATATATGCGAGGCGACCTATGGTTGACTCGCATATATAAGAGAATGCATTGGCACAGGGCCGTTCTGTTGGGTAAAGGGTTAACTGCTATGGGCGATCTAGGATCAGATTGAAGTTCCCCAGTTGAAGATCTGCAAATTAGGGGATATAGAAACTACAGATTAGGGGATATAGAAACTGATCAGAAGGAGGGTGGAAGTAACTACAAACAATGTTAATTTGAGACTATGAATACTTCCCAGAAGATGATGCCTAAGCTGAATGAGGTCCCCAGAGGGATAATTTAGTAAAACTAGCCCGCTGTGCAGGGTAGCGTCACTAAATTCACCCTCTGTGGACCTCATTCTGCAAATTACAGACACACTATTTCAAGGCTTGTGTCGTCTGCTCCAGTCTATTTGGGGCTCTCTATGAGTTCAGACACATAATGGCCAGTTAACAATAGTTAAAAATAAAACCATGTTGTAAAATATTTAGAAAAAATCATTTTCGAGGCATTATCTGTTTTGCTATTCTATTATTAAGAAAAGAATGTTGTTTGAGCTTGTTTTATTGGCTCATGTTATGGTGTGATTTATTGGAATATGCATCGAGACCCCTGTGAATTTTGATAATCGTTTTGTTATTCGATTGAACCTCGATATTCGATTCAAAGTGATTCAACTTTAAAACAATGAATACTAATTTTGAATACTTCAAACCAGTGAACACGAAAGTAAATGCTTTCATCGGTATTATATTTGAACATTCACAACTAGTGTGAAGTATAAAAAGTAGATACGCTAGCAAATATTTGCTCAAAATCTGCCATTTTAAGTTAACATTAATAACTGTTCTACATTACCCTCTTGTTTCACGACCGCAGACATAACAGTTTATAATTTAATCTGAGGACATTCAATTTGAGATGGTAAGATACCTCACAATTCTGTTGAACATCACGTGACTCACAGTGACTGCTAATACCTTCATTATATAAAGTTATTATACAATGTTGTGTACAGTATGTGTTTTTCTTGTACGAGTCCAGGTTGTGGTGAAAAGTCATATTGGACGAGACACGCCAGTGTCGAGTCCAATATGACTTTTCACCACAACCTGGACGAGTACAAGAAAAACTCATACTGTACACAACATTGTATAATGACATTTTTATTATCCATCTGCAGTATGTTTATCCAAATTTTGGAAATAAAACTTTTGTGGTTATTTTTGGTATTTGTCGGCACTTAATTCTCTATAAGCCTGTACCGTATATTGATCATCAGAAAGCATGATTTGGAAAAGTAAACACGGAAGTGAAAAAAAACTCAATAAAATCCATCAATGTTGTGCGCGCATCACAATTTCACCGATTCATTTCGCAATAGAGTTAATTCGTGACGTCACGGAGTCCAATATGAAAAGTCATATTGTACAGTCGGGAGTCCAATATGACTTTCGGGAGTCCAATTACACTCCAATTACACTCCAATATGACTTTTTCCAGGACTATCACGTGGCGGCTTTTGTCCAATCGGAAATGGTGTTAGTTAAGGGATGGATAATAATATGTATTATTGTATTACCTTCATTATCTGTTTGTGTTTGCTCAGTTTTGACTTGCAGTGACAGTTGTAATGTCATTCGCAAAAGTGCAAGTCAAAGTCCTTTAATTCAATGGCCGTTTTAATTTTGAGAGAGTTGTGATAACATAATTCTGCAATGGTCCATTTATTTCGCATTTTGAATCGATATGGAATTCCCCATTAGTGGCATCATTCAATTCCAGAAGTTTTTATTTACCCTGCAATAAAATTGACAAAATGGTATTTTTCAAATTGTTTGTTATATTTTGAAGAAATGATGTCTTTAATTGTCGATCCACCTTTCACAAAAAAGATGACAACGAGTTTTATTTAACCCTTTACCCAACAGAAGGGCCCTGTGCCAATGCATTCTCTTATATATGCGAGTCGACCATAGGTCGCCTCGCATATATAAGAGAATGCATTGGCTTAACACATTAAAAATTATAAAATTGTTAAAGAATGTAAGAAAATATGGTAAAAAGTGTTAAAAAAAGATTTTTTTTAGGCCAATGCATTCTCTTATATATGCGAGGCGACCTATGGTCGACTCGCATATATAAGAGAATGCATTGGCACAGGGCATAACTGTAACTATCACAATGTGGTCAAGGAGCCGATTCCAATGATATCCATATTTGTATGGTTCTATTGAGACAGACCGAAGATATTTTAGGCTGTTGAAGCTTTATTTGGCCGGTTTGTTGGGTAAAGGGTTAATAGATAATTCTGACATACAGATGAATATGGGAAATATATCTTTATATTATCATTTCGGATTTTGAAACACTTGATTCGATATTCGATTTGTTTTTAAGAGCTATTCGATACGATTCGATCAAAAACCCACTATTCGCAGGGGCCTATATACAACACATGACCTAATTAGTATTGCTTGATGACCAATCACGGCACAGTATTCAGTCACGGAACAGGATTCAGTGTAACAAACGGACTATGCAAATATAGTGCCATAACATTTATCCACAGGGTATCATGCTTTCCTATGTTCTGTGCTTCATGGTTAAATCATACAGGGAGCAGTCTAGAGGGCGACATTGAAGATATCCTCTCCCTAAATTGTGTCATTTCTCCCTAATTGTGTCCCAGGGAGAAGGGACTTCTCTCTCTCTCTCTCTCTCTCTCATATACCAGAATGCACATGTCCCCGCCAAGCCTGCAAATAGCATGTCTGTCATTTGCAGAATTAGGTCCCCAGAGGGTGAATTTAGTGACGCTATCCCGCACAGTGGGCTAGCATCACTAAATTGACCCTCTGGGAACCTCAATCTGCTTAGGCCCTCAACTGCTAGGTAGACCTAGGATCAGATTGAAGTTCCCCAGTTGAAGTTGGTGATTGGGCACCTCAATTATGAATTTTATCTTCTGCAAATTAGTGGATATAGAAACTTCCAAGAAGAGAAATGTAACTAAAAACCATCTTAATTTGACATTATAGATACTTCCCAGAAGATGAGGCCTAAGCAGAATGAGGTCTCCAGAGGGTGAATTTGGTGATGCAAGCCCGCTATGCGGGATATCATCACTAAATTCACCCTCTGGGGACCTCATTCTGCAAATGACAGACACGCTATTTGCAGGCTTGGTCCCTGCAGCATATTAAACTCTATTTTCTGATTATTATGATGTTTGATTGATTGATTGATTGGTGTTTAATATCACTTTCAGCAACAAAGGTCATAACACGACATTGCCAGTTTTAACGATTAATCTAACAGTGATTTCAATGGCTGATAAACTCATCGTCCATGTGCGGCAAACCACTGGCCATTGGCGAGTAACTGGCAACTCCACCAGATAACATTTTAAGTTATAAATTCCATGATGGTAACGTGTAGATTTGAACCCTCATTGCCATGGCTGGAGGGCGTGGAATTCTTCTCCTAACCGACTGAGCCACTGAATCCCCCCTGATTATAATGGTGTCATTACTCATTATAATCGTTTTTAAATGTGCTCTTGTGTTACTTATTGGAACATAGAATAGTGATGATGCAGTGTAAATTGAACTTTTCCTTAATAACAATCAAATATGGAGAAGCTCTAGGTTGGTCCCCAGATTCATACATTCTTTGTTTCATCACTTTTGCTTCCTTTGCTGTTCATTTGTAAATTGGTGCATACATGTGTTTTCATCACTATTTTCGAAAATCGCATGAGATCGTGCAATAATTTTATTTGAGCTACATGTATGTGCATGTTTGTGTGGGTGTGTGTGTGTAAGTGTGTGTGTTTCAAAAAAGGTCCATAGCTCTGGTGAATGGAACCCAAAATGGAACTTGACCATATTTTATGTTTGTAACCGGCGTATTCCAGGGCTCCTTCTGCAATTTAATTTATCTGTCTGCTTTTATCACCTTAACATCCCTCCAAATGAATAATAGACCGTTCCAGTATAAACTTTTAACAGACTGGGAGAATCCAATATTGGATAAGATTAAATCTCCTGTCCATAGAATTTTTTCTGGTACTAAACACTCTACTGTATGGAGCCTCACACAGACCGAAGCAGACGACAGTCGTCAGTGCATTGTTCTCTCTGTCTGGGTCTCCATAAAGGATTATATAACACTCCCGTATGGAGCCTCTCTCAGACCGAAGCAGACGACAGTCATCGGTGTATTGTTCTCTGTCTGGGGCTCCATAAAGGGATAATCAATTTAGTATAGAAAGGGTTAAAATATATGCAGTCCAGTTGATATTTCTGATATCAGACAAGTCTAAGTTTAGTGTGTCTGTCATTTGCAGAACGAGGTCCCCAGAGGGTGAATTTAGTGACGCTATCTCGCATAGCAGGCTAGCATCACTAAATTCACACTCAGTTGCGGACCGAGATGACTTGTCTATGAGTGTGGCTAAAAAACTATTTGAACCATTTACCCAACAGAACGGCCCTGTGCCAATGCATTCTCTTATATATGCGAGTCGACCATAGGTCGCCTCGCATATATACGAAAATGCATTGGCTTAACATATTAAAAATGATAAAATTGTCAAAGAATGTAGAAAAATATTAAAAAATTGTTAAAAGATGTAAGACAAAATTATAAAATTGTTAAAGAATGTAAGAAAAAATGGTAAAAAGTGTTAAAAAAAGATTTTTTTAGGCCAATGCATTCTTATATATGCGAGGCTACCTATTGTTGACTCGCATTTATAAGAGAATGCATTGGCACAGGGCATAACTGTAACCCTCACAATGTGGTCAATGAACCGGTTCCAATGATATCCATATGGTGTTATTGAGACAGACCGAAGATATTTTAGGCTGTTGAAGCTTTATTTGGGCGTTTTTGGCCGTTTTGTTGGGTAAAGGATTAATTAAGAGATTTATCCCACAGGGAGCCTCACACAGATGGAAGCATGCACTGCAGAGTGTCGTCTGCTCCAGTATATGTGGGGCTCTATAAGGGGTTTTGTTGGGTAAAGGGTTAACACTTGAATGTTAAGATGTTGGATGTTATGTTCTCATTTTGTCTGTTTATATGAGCAGTGAGTGTCTTATTATTATGTATACCTATTTATTATTATTATTATTTATTATTTCCTTCTTTCCAACCACCACAGTTGTTGGAAATTATTATCAAATCTGCTGATAAGACTCACCGTTTAATAATAGAGAGATTCCGCTTGTAGGTTTTGGAATGTTACATGTAGTCATTAAACCAACATTTTAGGAAAATGTCCTATCATAAAAATGGTTTATTTCATTTGGAAGATAGCTGAGGGTTAGTTATAATAGAATTATTATGGTCATTGATCCTTTGAATGTATAACCCAGGGTTAGTTATAATAGAATACTATGGTGATTGATCCTTCGAATGTATAACCTGTTATAACCCACGGTTAGTTATATTACAGTATACTATGGTGATTGATCCTTCGAATGTATAACCCGTTATAACCCACGGTTAGTTATAATAGAATACTATGGTGATTGATCCTTCGAATGTATAACCCAGGGTTAGTTATAATAGAATACTATGGTGATTGATCCTTCGAATGTATAACCCAGGGTTAGTTATAATAGAATACTATGGTGATTGATCCTTCGAATGTATAACCCAGGGTTAGTTATAATAGAATACTATGGTGATTGATCCTTTGAATGTATAACCCACGGTTAGTTATAATAGAATACTATGGTGATTGATCCTTCGAATGTATAACCCAGGGTTAGTTATAATAGAATACTATGGTGATTGATCCTTCGAATGTATAACCCACGGTTAGTTATAATAGAATACTATGGTGATTGATCCTTCGAATGTATAACCCACGGTTAGTTATAATAGAATACTATGGTGATTGATCCTTCGAATGTATAACCCAGGGTTAGTTATAATAGAATACTATGGTGATTGATCCTTCGAATGTATAACCCGTTATAACCCAGGGTTAGTTATAATAGAATACTATGGTCATTGATCCTTCGAATGTATAACCCGTTATAACCCAGGGTTAGTTATAATAGAATACTATGGTGATTGATCCTTCGAATGTATAACCCACGGTTAGTTATAATAGAATACTATGGTGATTGATCCTTCGAATGTATAACCCGTTATAACCCAGGGTTAGTTATAATAGAATACTATGGTGATTGATCCTTCGAATGTATAACCCGTTATAACCCAGGGTTAGTTATAATAGAATACTATGGTGATTGATCCTTCGAATGTATAACCCGTTATAACCCAGGGTTAGTTATAATAGAATACTATGGTGATTGATCCTTCGAATGTATAACCCGTTATAACCCAGGGTTAGTTATAATAGAATACTATGGTGATTGATCCTTCGAATTTATAACCCGTTATAACTCAGGGTTAGTTATATTACAGTATACTATGGTGATTGATCCTTCGAATGTATAACCCGTTATAACACAGCCGATTGCCATAAGCTCTTTTGACTTCAACTACTGCAGAGTTATGCCATTTTAAACGACATTTATTAATATAGCGCCAAAGTCTTGTTAAAATTTTATATAACAAGATGTTCCCTAATTGCAGACATTTGTTTGTCTCGTATTAATTGTCGCTGTCACATGCTGCCATTTACCTTACAAGCTACACGTCACAAGTTAAAAGAGGAATCTCTCTAATATAGGCATGTATGGAAAGCTCCTTATCAGATTGACATTCACCATCCGAGATACTTCTAATTATAGCCTGTGACTCACTATCGATGGTTACTCATCAGATTTATGAATTTGGTGGTGTTTGAAGTTAAAGTGAATGTAGCAAAAACCGGCAAATCATTCAGTGTAAGGTTCCAGCGAGATAGTTAATTGTTTACGATCTGTTAATTTTTATACGCTTTTTTTTTTTTTTTTAAACGGGGCATATTATGTTATTAGTCTGCTTTTGGTTTCAGGATGATAACTTTAGATTATATCAAATGAATGAATTGAAATTTGGTATGTGAGTTAGTCTAAAATACAGGTCAAGTTCAATTTGGAATTCACCCGCCAAATTTGACCAGTTATGGCCTTTTCTCGGAATTCTCACACCCTGGTGATGCCCTAAATGTTAATGCTGAAATAGAGTTTGAAACAAGCAGTAGTAGGAGTTTGGATTGACTCTGAATTGACCAGCTTTCCGTACATGTCTACATTATTATTAAATGGAAGGATATGTGTCTTTATCAGCAGATTTTAATAACAATTTCCAACAACTCGCGTTCCAACGATCATTTTAATTGATATATCAAAACCCAGTCTCTTTTTAAAAGCTGACGAAAATTTTACAATATTTACGTCCTTGGATATCTATTGTCAGTTAACCCTTTGAGTGCCAGGTCGATTTTTGTATCAACCCATATACCCTGTGCCAATGCATTCTCTTATATATGCGAGTCGACCATAGGTCGCCTCGCATATATAAGAGAATGCATTGGCCTAACAATTTTTTATTATTTTTTACAATTATTTACAATTTTAATAATTATTTTTTATATATTCTTTAACAATTTTATAATTTCACCCATACAGAGCCCCAGACAAACATGAGCAGACGACACTCTTCTATATGCTTCAGTGTACATGTATGTGTGGGGCTCCCTGCAGTGTTATTCATACAATTTTTCATATATGGAATTGGTATACTACTTCATGTTGGGAATTTAGGCCTACACTGGCCAAGCCTGGAAATAACGTCTTGTCATTTGCAGAATAAATTCACCGTCTGGGGACCTCATTCTGCTTAGGCCCTCAACTGCTATGGTAGATCTAGGATCAGATTGAAGTTCCCCAGTTGAAGTTGGTGATGATCACCCATTGGGCACCTCGATTATGGATTTTACCTTCTGCTGCAAATTAGGGGGATATAGAAACTTCCCAGATGGGAAAACGTAACTAAAAACAATGTTAATTTGATACTATAGATACTTCCCAGAAGATGAGGCCTAAGCAGAATGAGGTCTCCAGAGGGTGAATTTGGTGATGCTAGCACGCTATGCGGGATATCATGACTAAATTCACCCTCTGGGGACCTCATTCTGCAAATGACAGACACGTTATTTCCAGGCTTGGCCAGTGCAGGCCTAAATTTTCAAAAGTAAAATTTGCATCGTTGTAGAAATGAAATATAATAGACCCATCTAGAGATGTACATCTGTTAGGATTATCGTCGGCTTTTCAATGAGACTGATCAAAACCTAAGTTATTGTTAATGTCTGTTATAACGTCTGGAAATAAAAATACTATCAAATTATGGTTTGTGAATACTCTGTGATGAGGGTACCCAAGTAAAAATCACATCATGTATTGTGAAAACTCTGTTGTAAGATTAATGGCCTGCTGGAAATTCCATGTAAAGTGTGGGTCAGTCCTAAACAACTGGTGTGTACACAAGCGATGCATTTTTGGGTATATATTGTGAAGTATGTCATAAGGACAATAACTGTGTCAACCAAATAAAAAGTAGCATAACCCATGACATAGCGGCTGAATAGTTATTTAAAAGGAAGCTCTCATTTCAGATAGTGTACAACCAGCAATGGTGAAGCTTCTTGCAAAAGGCCGAATCTGTGCAAACTCGCCTCAATAATACTATCAACATCGCTCAGGTGGAAAATTAAAGGACCGTAACCTGGTGTTGAGTCTTAATCATTTTGAAAATAATAATTTATAGCATTTATTTTAGAAAGTTAGTCAGTATACATGTGTGTTGTAAAAGGAAAGATAAATGTTTGCATAGTCTTCAGAAAGATATATATGTGTTCAAAAAGTAAAAAAGAAAACCACCTACAGTAATGCTCTAATTAATCGACCTCTTAACCAAAGCAGAATTATGGGTAACTTTTCAGGATTTAGTCGGAAATATGGCTTGTTGCAATTCATCGGAAAGCTCTCGGGGAGAGCTTTCCGATGAATGGCAACAAGCCATATTTCCAACTAAATCCTGAAAAGTTACCCATAATTCTGCTTTGGTTAAGAGGTCGATTAATTAGAGCATTACTGTATATCATCAGTTCCAATAAGTGATATCACTAACTCGCGGTGAATCCGCCATTTGGTCTCCGGAGGTCAAAGTTAACAAGTAGCATATATTTTTAGCATATGACTCCAGTCTGGGAATTCCCAAAATAAAATGGCAACAGTTCGTTACGAATCGCAGGTGCGACAACTTCATAAAACTAATTAAACACCCTGGATACATACAATACGTAGGTTTCGCACAGTAGATGGATTGGATGTATCACGTATGTTTTTTAGTTATTTTTTTAATGCAAGAACTCACTATTTATCAGTAACATATGGGAAGTTCGTTGACAAAAAAAGGGCATCTGAATGTCTGCATCGTCACCAGATCCTAACTCTATAGATGACATGGCCACAAAACAATTCTTAAACACGTAGTTGCACTCAGAATAAATGAAATTAAGCCATAAAATGTTGAATGTCGAATGTTTACAAATGGATGCTACTTCTTAACTTTGACCTTTTGCCGGTGGGTTGGGTAAAATGCTAGGAATCGGGCCATATGGAACCATCGGCCATCATGAAAATAGCGAACCAGTGACAAGGCTTATTATCCCTCTAAATGAAGGACTACCGCTTTTCGGCACATAAATAATAAATAAAATTATCACTCTCAAATTATGTTTGTAAATACTCTGTGATGAGGGTACTCCGAGTAAAACTCACATCACGCATTGAAAATTAAAATTGTGATCATACAAACATTCATATCCCGATGTTCCTAATGACCACATGGATTCTCATTTTGAATATAAGCTGTCCAAGGAAGTCTATTTTTAAGCAATTTTTTTTCACTTTGTAAAAACTCGACCTATTGTCCATGCAGGCGTCTACAAATGTCATTAGCTCGATAACTTGAACAAATTTCAACGGATTTCTTTGATATTCGGTATATGAGACATGCTCAGCAATATCTTGATCAAGTTTGAAAACCAGCCTGGTCCATGCATTGTGGGTGGAATTACGGCCCTTAATTAGTTAATTTTGTTGAATAATTTTGATGGTGTTCGCTTGAAAACTTAAACAAATATTAACTGATTTTGTTTATATTCTGTACATAACAAATATTTAAGTGCCATCTTCATCCGCTTAACTGAAAGTTCATTAAGAGTTCAACAGTTAATATAAGCAGCTGATCACGGAAAATATCAAATTAATTAACGACGGAAACATATCTATCAAATTAATTAACGACGGAAACATATCTATCAAATTAATTAACGACGGAAACATATCTATCAAATTAATTAACGACGGAAACATATCTATCAAATTAATTAACGACTGAAACATATCTATCAAATTAATTAACGACGGAAACATATCTATCAAATTAATTAATGACTGAAATATATCTATCAAATTAATTAACAAAATTGAAAGTTTGTAAAAACAGAATAATCAATCGGGTTTTAATGAGTACGTGATATAATTCACTTGGGGAGTTGGACCAAAAGAACTCCTTTTGTGAATTATGTCACATAATCATTGAAATAAATTGATTACCTTGTAATCTACAAGCCTCATATTAATCCTGGTCATTTCTTGTTTCTGATCAAATTAAATACATAAATATTTACATACAGTTTGATATGTATTAAATTACTACAACATATTTTAAGATGGGAGCTATCAAATGTTTTTGATATTCATTGGAAAAGTGGCTATCTTAGATTTTATTTTATATATATCTCTTCATGTTGATAATCTAGTATTACTTAGACATTTCAACTTTCCGCATTCCTAATCCATTGACTGTAACACTTGAAATTATTCCCTTTCCATTGTTGAGCTACAGTCATTGACACTTTCATTACTGAATACTGTTAAAAAGCATGGCTGCCAGTGGCCATCTTGGATTTTACTCATGGTATGACTAAATCCTTTAGCACACCTTACAGGTCACATTTCTCATCCAATCATTACCAATTGGATCTTTCGGGTGACCTCTAGATTGGAGCCTCCATTTTTTCCCGAAATTCGTAAAAAAAAAACATTGGCCGTCAGCAGCCATCTTGGATTTCAAATGTGAATCCTGCAGCCCACATTTATTGGAGATATGAGAGCTATCAAATTTTAACTGTTTTATTAAAAACATGACAATTCTTTAATACAAGACAACTTATACAACAAATTCTGGAGCCGAACAATTTGAAAAGGCAGAGGCTTGTCATATACAGGTACTGGATGGATGGACGCATGGCTAGACAGATGGATGCATGCAATACAGTAAACCCCCCCACCCATCTTTTGGGATGGGGATATAATTATGAAACTCGTTTGATAAATTTGAGTCACCTTTATTCACCATTAGTCATTTTATCTTCTGCAAATTATGGGATATAGAACAGAAGGGGAAAAAGTAACTAAAACAATGTTATTTGAGATTAGAAATCGTTCCCAGAAGATGAGGCCTAAGCGATGCTACCCCGCACAACAGGCAAGCATCACCAAATTCACGACAGCAGCAATATGCATGCCTTGAAATAGTGTGTCTGTCATTTGCAGAATGAGGTTCCCAGAGGGTGAATTTTGTGATGCTACCCTGCATAGCGAATCATCAGGATCTTCAGTCATTTAGCAGCACATGAATCATCAGGATCTTCCAAAATTTTCTGGGTTTTTTCCATGATGAATTTAATGGAGCTTTCATGATGATTGATTGCACATCAGTGCTGAAATTACGAAATTAAAAATTATGGTTGAAGTTAACCCTTTTCATGACTGGAGCTTCCTGGAATTTTGCGAAAACCCTGTGCCGATGCATCCTCTTATATATGCGAGTCTCCCATAGGGAGCCTCGCATATATAAGACAATACATATGGCCGAACAGTATTGACCTTTACCTTGTAAGCCAGAGCATTCTCTTATATATGCGAGGCTCCCTATGGGAGACTCACATATATAAGACAATGCACTTGCACAGGATCTTGAATGCTGAACTAGCTGAAACGGTTAATGATCTACGATCTAATTTTGTCCCAGATCAAGACCCTTCTTCTTCTTGTCGTTCTATTTCCTCAAAGAATTTCATTTTCCTGTATTTTCCCGTTTCTTCCTTAGGAAATGGCACGAAAGCCGGGCATGGCCTTTGTCCGGGAATCTCGCACACACACCACCTCCTGAATGTGTCTCCGAAATAAGCCGGGTTTGACGCCACCGCCTGATCTAACTCCTCCTTCTCAAGTTGTTCTCTGAAATAGAAATGTCGAGTATATTAACCTTTCTATACTAAATACTCATTGATGAGTAGTTATCCCAATGGAAATGTTCAGATAATAAGTTTAAAGTTTAACCCTTTATATACTAAAGCATCACTGACGAGTAGTCATCCCATAGGAAATGTTCAGATAATAAGTTTAACCCTTTCTATACTAAAGCATCATTGATGAGTAGTTACCCCATAGGAAATGTTCAGATAATAAGTTTAACCCTTTCTATACTAAACACTCATTGATGAGTAGTTATCCCATAGGAAATATTCAGATAATAAGTTTAACCCTTTCTATACTAAAGCATCATTGATGAGTAGTTATCCCATAGGAAATATTCAAATAATAAGTTTAACCCTTTCTATACTAAACACTGATTGATGAGTAGTTATCCCATATGAAATGTTAAGATAATAAGTTTAACCCTTTCTATACTAAATACTCATTGATGAGTAGTTATCCCATTGGAAATATTCAGATAATAAGTTTAACCCTTTCTATACTAAACACTCATTGACGAGTAGTTATCCCATTGGAAATATTCAGATAATAAGTCCAGCAAAGGACCATATCTGAATATTTCCCTCCAATAAATAGGGTATTTTTTTCTTTACCCTTAGGGAACCTCACATGCATGAGCAGACGACGACACTCAGCAATACAAACTGCTACATGTATGGTGCTCCCTGCAGGATTGTCATTATGCCCCTGACAAGGTTTGGGACATATAGTTGAGCACTCCATCCATACGGCTGTCCGTACTAAAATATCACATTGTAACTCAGGTGTTAATTATCAGATTTAGTTGTCTGTTGACATGGTGATAGCATCAGTTTGGAAGAAAAAAAATATCCTCATTCTATCTGATTCTATGGGTTTTTTCCATTAATTTTTACCAGAGTTATGGCCCTTGTTTGACTGGAATTTTTTTTTATTTTGTCTCTACTGACAATGCAGCTTGTAATTCGGACATGGATCATCAGATACTTGTCCTTTGACATGGTGATAGCCCAGAATGCGGTAAAGGATACCCACATACTACAGGTTTTGTCCATTAATTTTAACCAGAGTTACATCCCTTGTTTGACTTGGGAATTTCTAAATTTTGTATCCATATGAATACAGTAAAACCTCTCTAATCCGAACACCCTTCGGACCGGCCCTTCTGTTCGGTTTAGAGAGGTGTTCGGTTTACAGAAAATCGCAAAACCATCGGAATATATTGCCTCTGTCGGTAAGAGTTATTGAGACCCGAACACCTCCGTACTGATTTATTAAACTTTATTCAATAAACTACAAAATACAACAAAAAATCAATTGCAATAGATAAACATGTACTTAAGTACTTAAATAAGACTTTAAATATATGTACAGATAAACCTGGAAACACGGAAATGATACATTTTACGGTGATTCCCGGTTTTTGAAAATGTTGACGGTAGATTTCATATCTGATCCGTCGTTTTCCCGACGGCTCATTAATTGTGATAAGTTGTTTAAAACTGTGATGGTGACAATAAACCACCATCCTGTACTTTTAGCTAATTGGTGTTTAGTTTGGACAATTGTTGTACAAACAAAGAGTCCCTTCCAGCTCAATAACTGATGTAAAAACAACGTGTCGCTGCTCTAATTAGCTGTGAAGTCACCATTGTTCAATCAGTTTGCAAATAAGCAAACATGTATCTATGTGTATCTGAAGGTGGTGCAGTGCAGTAACAAATTCTGGTTTAGGCGTATCCAATTAGACACCTGTTGTTTTAATCTGCTTCAAAGCTTCGCCGAGACAAAAGAACGCTAACTAAATTGGTACGCTTATTCAATAGTACGAAAGTACATTACCTGTGTGCACGCAAGTTGGCCTGGTAACCATTTCGGAATTTATTTAGAATAAGATTAAATATAAATACGGCCGTAACTTTTTATTATCAGGCATTATATTCGTTTTAATTTGTAATTACGTTCACATCATTACCTTTTAACTGATTGCGTTCGGTCTCTTCCATCACTTTCAGCGTTCGGATTGTGGAGGTAAACATTAGTGTATTTGTTCACTTATGGACTAATAAAGCCGGCCGATATTCGGAGCACAGAGGTTTCGGATTACAGAGGTAATCATTAGTGACAATGCACTTGGGTAAATTTGGGACCGAACAATTCGTTCGGATTGGAGAGAGATTCGGATTGGAGAGGTTTCACTGTATATAAGCTTGTAACTAATTGGGCATGGATCATCAGATTTGGTTGAGCTTTCTATTAATAGCACAGTTTAGGGGGAAAGGATATCCACTTCTTGGATTTAGAAAATAAAATTTTTCCATCCATACAAATATTTTTAGTATTACCCACAGATGACAAATAAAAACAAATGCAGAAGGACACCTTTTTAGCTCAACTTTACTTTGTAAAGTTTGAACTATTGCCATGGCTTGGTATCCGTCGTCTGTGTGTGTGTGCGTGTGTGATTCGTCAACAATTTCCTTTAGCACGGGCTACAGTTCGTACCTTTGATCCAATTATTATGAAATTTGTCATGGATGTTGACATTGACATGTAGATGGGAACAAGTCATTTTGGGGTCATTCGGAAAAAAAAGATGGCCGCCAGTGGCCATCTTGGATTTCAAAATTCAATCCATTAGCACGGGCTACAGGCCGTACTGTTCGTCTTATTGTCATGAAATTTGTCATGGATGTTAATATTGACAAGTGGATGGGAACGAGTAATTTTGGGGTTGTTCGGCCAAAAAACATGGCCACCGGCAGCCATCTTAGATTTTACTCTTTGCATGACTAAATTCTTTGGCACGGCCTACAGGTCGTACCTTTGGTCGGATCATCATAAAATGTGTCATGGATGTTAACAATGACATGTAGATGGGAACGAGTCATTTTGGGGTCATTCGGCCCAAAAACATGGCCGCCAGCAGCCATCTTAGATTTACTCTTTGCATGACTAAATCCTTTAGCACGAGCTACAGGTCGTACCTTTAGTCGGATCATCATGAAATTTTTCATGGCTGTTGAAATTGGAATGTAGATGGGAACGAGTCGTTTTGGGGTCATTTGGACAAACAACATGGCCGCCAGTGGCCATCTTGGATTTCAAAATTCAATCCATTAGCACGGGCTACAGGTCGTACCTTTGGTCTGATCATCATGAAATTTGTCACGAATGTTAACATTGACATGTAGATGGGAACGAGTAATTTTGGGGTCATTCGGCCCAAAACATGGCCGCCGGCAGCCATCTTAGATTTACTCTTTGCATGACTAAATCCTTTAGCACGGGCTACAGGTCGTACCTTTAGTCGGATCATCATGAATTTTTTCATGGCTATTGAAATTGGAATGTAGATGGGAACGAGTCGTTTTGGGGTCATTTGGACAAACAACATGGCCACCAGTGGCCATCTTGGATTTCAAAATTCAATCCATTAGCATGGGCTACAGGTCGTACCTTTGGTCTGATCATCATGAAATTTGTCATGAATGTTAACATTGACATGTAGATGGGAACGAGTAATTTTGGGGTCATTCGGCCCAAAAACATGGCCGCCGGCAGCCATCTTAGATTTACTATTTGCATGACTAAATTCTTTGGCACGGCCTACAGGTCGTACATTTGGTCGGATCATCATAAAATGTGTCATGGATGTTAACAATGACATGTAGATGGGAACGAGTAATTTTGGGGTCATTCGGCAAAAAAACATGGCCGCCAGCAGCCATTTTGGATTTTACTCTTTGTATGACTAATTCCTTTAGCACGGGCTACAGGTCGTACCTTTAGTCTGATCATCATGAAATTTTTCATGGCTATTGAAATTGGAATGTAGATGGGAAAGAGTCATTTTGGGGTTATTCGGACAAAAAACATGGCCGCCAGCTGCCATCTTGGATTTTACTCTGTGTATGACTAAATCCTTTACTGCTCATTTTTTACACTCCTTTTTAATCTCTGTATTCATTGCCAATCACACTAAAATTACCTTCTTTACAAAGTTGAGCTACAGTGTCATTGACACTTTCATTAATGTTTTAATGGAGAGAAATGTGGAGGAATGTGGAGGAATGTCCCGATATGAAGAAGTTCAACAAATTATATGTCAGTTTGAACAAACGATATGTCCGTTTCTTGAACTTATTATATGGACAATTCCCCATTAGGGAACTACTCGTCCATGAGTATTGGTAGTATTGGCAGTATAGTAATAATTAGTATAGGTTTGACACCACAGTCTGATCTAACTACTCGTCCATGAGTATTGGTAGTATTGGCAGTATAGTAATAATTAGTATAGGTTTGACACCACAGTCTGATCTAACTACTCGTCCATGAGTATTGGTAGTATTGGCAGTATAGTAATAATTAGTATAGGTTTGACACCACAGTCTGATCTAACTACTCGTCCATGAGTATTGGTAGTATTGGCAGTATAGTAATAATTAGTATAGGTTTGACACCACAGTCTGATCTAACTACTCGTCCATGAGTATTGGTAGTATTGGCAGTATAGTAATAATTAGTATAGGTTTGACACCACAGTCTGATCTAACTACTCGTCCATGAGTATTGGTAGTATTGGCAGTATAGTAATAATTAGTATAGGTTTGACACCACAGTCTGATCTAACTACTCGTCCATGAGTATTGGTAGTATTGGCAGTATAGTAATAATTAGTATAGGTTTGACACCACAGTCTGATCTAACTACTCGTCCATGAGTATTGGTAGTATTGGCAGTATAGTAATAATTAGTATAGGTTTGACATCACAGTCTGATCTAACTACTCGTCCATGAGTATTGGTAGTATTGGCAGTATAGTAATAATTAGTATAGGTTTGACACCACAGTCTGATCTAACTACTCGTCCATGAGTATTGGTAGTATTGGCAGTATAGTAATAATTAGTATAGGTTTGACACCACAGTCTGATCTAACTACTCGTCCATGAGTATTGGTAGTATTGGCAGTATAGTAATAATTAGTATAGGTTTGACACCACAGTCTGATCTAACTACTCGTCCATGAGTATTGGTAGTATTGGCAGTATAGTAATAATTAGTATAGGTTTGACACCACAGTCTGATCTAACTACTCGTCCATGAGTATTGGTAGTATTGGCAGTATAGTAATAATTAGTATAGGTTTGACATCACAGTCTGATCTAACTACTCGTCCATGAGTATTGGTAGTATTGGCAGTATAGTAATAATTAGTATAGGTTTGACACCACAGTCTGATCTAACTACTCGTCCATGAGTATTGGTAGTATTGGCAGTATAGTAATAATTAGTATAGGTTTGACACCACAGTCTGATCTAACTACTCGTCCATGAGTATTGGTAGTATTGGCAGTATAGTAATAATTAGTATAGGTTTGACACCACAGTCTGATCTAACTACTCGTCCATGAGTATTGGTAGTATTGGCAGTATAGTAATAATTAGTATAGGTTTGACATCACAGTCTGATCTAACTACTCGTCCATGAGTATTGGTAGTATTGGCAGTATAGTAATAATTAGTATAGGTTTGACACCACAGTCTGATCTAACTACTCGTCCATGAGTATTGGTAGTATTGGCAGTATAGTAATAATTAGTATAGGTTTGACACCACAGTCTGATCTAACTACTCGTCCATGAGTATTGGTAGTATTGGCAGTATAGTAATAATTAGTATAGGTTTGACACCACAGTCTGATCTAACTACTCGTCCATGAGTATTGGTAGTATTGGCAGTATAGTAATAATTAGTATAGGTTTTACACCACAGTCTGATCTAACTCCTCTTTCTCAAGCTGTTCACTGTCATAGAAACACAAAGCTTAAAGATGCACAATCTGGTTGGATGATTCCCGTATCATCCAGTTACAACAACAACAACAATGGAAATTCAACAAAAGCCGATGTAGTTACCCAAATTAGTTTAAATTACATTATTTGCAATAAATGCAACAATACCAAGCACTGTAATCATATTTGAATCAATTAAAAGAAAATGAACTTAATTTTTATAAAGCTTACTTTGTTTTACAGAACACCTTCTTTATCTGATCTGATATCTGTTCTTTAGACCTCCCATCGACATCTACAACAAATTTCTTCCCATTTTCTGAAATTAATGCAAAACAAACTTCAGAAAACATTAAATCAGTAACCAATTGTTATTAACTTTTTCTAATTGCTCAAATGTTTTCATGTCATGTTTTTTATTACAAACTGGGAAAGAAAAAGTGTCTATTTTTGGAACATTAAACTGTTAAAGATGCTTCGTCCAATTTAACATCCCTAAATTACTATATCTGCAGCTTCAAATTCCATATAGCGATGCCGGGTTTGAACTGGATGTGTCATCAAAAATGTAAACCAACTTCTTCTTTCATATGTGAATGGTGAATGGCATGGTCATATATTGGGCATCGAGATTACCATCTATATTGTACCTGAGTTAAAGGTTCACACCATTTATACAAGTTTTTCAATTTTTACCAGTACAGAATATGCACCTCACTCAAGTGGGTCCCACAAAGTTTAGTCACTCAATGGAACTATAGTCTGTTCTGCTTCAGGGGCGCCGGAAGCATCCAAGGGCAGGGGGGCAGAGCCTACAAAAAGGGCACTTTTCCGCAAAAAAGGGCATTTTCTCCGCAAACTCGGGAAAATAACCATAAATTCATTGTGGCAAAAATCCCTATTTTAATGGTATTTGTCGGTTTTTATGGCCGTTTTGTGATAAAATTGACAAAAAATTAATATTCCTTGTGAAATTGGTGGTATTTGGACCAAAAAAGTCACATTTTGCTATAAAAACACGAGATTAAACACACAAAAAGCATTTTCTGTCTCCAGAAAAAGGGCAAGTCCTGCCCCCGCTCGCCTCCTTGGTCAAGGGCAGGGGGGTCAGCTGCCCCCTCTGCCCCCCCTCTTCCGGCGCCCCTGTTCTGCTTGACAGCCGATGTTAGAAGTCTTAACAATATAACCTCCCCATTAACCCTTTACCCAACAAAACGGCCAAAAACGCCCAAATAAAGCTTCAACAGCCTAAAATATCTTCGGTCTGTCTCAATAACACCATACAAATATGGATATCATTGGAACCGGTTCATTGACCACATTGTGATGGTTACAGTTATGCCCTGTGCCAATGCATTCTCTTATATATAAGAGAATGCATTGGCCTAAAAAAAATCTTTTTTTAACACTTTTTACCATTTTTTCTTACATTCTTTAATAATTTTATAATTTTTTCTTACATTTTTTAACAATTTTTATAATATTTTTCTACATTCTTTGACAATTTTATCATTTTTAATATGTGTTAAGCCAATGCATTCTCGTATATATGCGAGACGACCTATGGTCGACTCGCATATATAAGAGAATACATTGGCACAGGGCCGCCGTTCTGTTGGGTAAAGGGTTAAAGGGATGGGTGGCCTTCATTGTAGGTTATAATTTAGAAAAAACATTTATCAAATTATGATAATTTCCTCAAGAATATACAAATAGTATAGCATAATGATGATATGAATGCGATATTATTCATAAAACACACTTTGTGTCAGAAAAAAAGCAGGTTTAGTTTCTCGTAAAAATTGCAGTGAATTGTTTCTAAGCAGTCACAATATTGCGTAATTTCCTTATTGAGATTCGCGCGCATTATATGTCGATTGTAAAACCCCTAATTTGGTGTCTAAATTTACAAGGAGAAAATACTAACAGGATTGACAAATATTCATCTCTTTGCTAGAACAATTATATTATGTAAACGTTTTCTGTCTGATGATTTCCCAATCATGAAGTAACGTGGATTAGCTGGATTTTGAACTAACAGCTGGTAGAATGGGTCGATTAAAACAAAATTTGGTGTGATTTGAATGTGATTGTTGATGGTGCCAATAATTTTAGCTTTGCCTTCCACAGCAAAACGGAACATTTTCATTGGATGATCTGGTAGTTCCGAGTGTCTATAAACAAATGGTTCTGTCACGTTTTTTATGTATATTTACATCACAAACCGTACAAACATGACAATAACATGCAATGTCCGCGATATTTATGATTGGTATAAGAACAACATCTGTCTATTATATAATACTCTTTCTGTTTATGGAGGTTTTAGCGGATGTCTATTTGTCTGTTAAAGAAAATAAGAATAAATTATTAAAATTGTAAAAAATTGTAAAAAAAAATAATAAAAAATTGTATGAATAACACTGCAGGGAGCCCCACACATACATGGAAGCATATAGAAGAGTGTCGTCTGCTCATGTTTGTCTGGGGCTCTGTATGGGTGAAATTATAAAATTGTTAAAAGAATATATAAAATATAATTATTAAAATTGTAAATAATTGTAAAAAAAAATAAAAAATTGTTAGGCCAATATTGGCATTCTCTTATATATGCGAGGCGACCTATGGTCGACTCGCATATATAAGAGAATGCATTGGCACAGGGTATATGGGTTGATACAAAAATCGACCTGGCACTCAAAGGGTTAAACAGCTATACCCACTGCGAAGTCCGCCCGTATCTTTTAACATCCTGTCAGTGTAATAAACTTGTTACTATTAACACACTTATGAGGGTGGGGTATGATTTATATTTGAACATGAACAGATGATGACAATATAATTAACCTTTCCATGACTGGACCTTCCTGAAATTTTGTGAAAACCCTGTGCCAATGCATTCTCTTACCTAAAAATATCTGTAAAAATGGTGATGGCGTGAGGTTTTTGAAGATATTTATCTGTATGTGTGGGTTCTTGTATTGCACCTGAGGGACATTCCAGAAAACAAAGTCACTGAAATTAAACAAAAAGTATTAAAGTGGAAGATAAATAATATTGAAAATAAAAAAAATTGACATGGAATATCCAATGAATTAAAGACATATTTTGTGCTTATTTTATTACCAAAGCAACCTTGTTTAACCCTTTAACGATTTCGCCATCGAGAGTCACTGCATTTAATTAATATATAAGAATGACGGTGTGTATTGTCAATTTAGATATAATATCTGTAAAAATAACTACTTTGAACAAGATTATTCTCCATTTCTATTTGATCACCCTACTGGAGTGTTTCACATCACTTTAACCCTTTCAGTGCCAAGTCCGATTTTTGTATCAACCCATATTTTCTTGATCATTTTTCAAATTTATTGATTATAATAATGGGATACATTGATGGAAAGAGCTCTTTCCATCAATGTACATGTATCACATTATTATAATCAATAAATTAAAAAATGATCAAGAAAATATGTGTTGATAAAAAAATCGGACTTGGCACTGAAAGGGTTAAAGCTACTTCAGACATTTGTCACGAGACCTGAGAATAAGGCGCCTGTCATTTGCAGAATGAGGACCCCAAATGGTGAATTTAGTGATGCTATCCGCATAGCAGGCTAGCATCACTAATTTTTTATACCTGTTACAGGTACATGTATGGGTGCCCAAACTTGAGAAGCTCAAATGTCCCCAAATCCTAGTGGACAGCATCGAGTCAATTTTCCAAGGCAATTCAACAATATGCTATGTAAATAAAAAATCTGTAGTTTCAATAAGGCCTTTATTTGCATGTTAAATTTTGAAATCAGAAATATTATGTCATATATATAATACAGTCAATTTCGCTTTATTGCATAGCATCGGTGCATGGTTTTTCTCATGCAATTAACCGAATATGCATAAAGCCGAAATCACCCCATCACCCCATTTTAGGTTTTTAGATTTTTAGTTTGTACCATAGTATAGCGAAATTAGTCTGTCGCCGTCTATCAATTTCAAATTTCATCTCACTCCTTGTTGTAAATTACTGTTATGTCAATAAACTGATTCATTAACATCATTATTTGTTGTAATAAAATGATTACATACCATCATTATCACACACAAAAAACATTAAGAAAAAAAACATTTCATTCACGTGTATTAATTTCTCCCATCCCATAATTTCTACTGCCTATCTATTTATAGACATTATGACATTGTATTCCCAGGCCACACCAAACACATTCCTTGTTATTTCCATTACAGAATAGATTTATAATGAGTACACAATTGTGTTTAATACTTTATTTTAATTTAAACAAACATGATAAAAACAGACAAAGCAAATGATAAATAACAACAACAACATTAATAATATACAGAATTACGGAATCCAGTCGACGAATTCTGTGATCACGCACTGTCACCGCATCTTACTAATGATTCTCTGGAATCGTTTCTGGAGATAGTAGATAGCATTTCAATCCATGTTATTGTCGTCGTGGGTTTTTTTTTAGTTGGCGACCTTGACACTTTGTTGATAGAATTCCTGGAATTGTCCTTTCACATTCAATATGATTTTCGGAATTCGTACTGCAGGTTTTTACAAACGTTTTTATTTTTATGAAGCAGACACAACTCAACAATCAAATAAATATACAAACTTTAATAAATCATACAATTCACAAATAAATAAGGAAACATACAGGAAATGTGTGTGAACAGAAGCATGTTAGAAGAAATAGAAAAGCATGTGTGTTTAGTCGGCGTCCTTGACACTTTGTTGGTGGAATTCCCCGGAATCTTCCTTTCACTTTGAAATCTCAGAATTGCAACTGGAACTTCAGGTGTTTACAAACGTTTACAAATTCAACAAACAAACAAATAAATATACAAATGTTAATAAATTATGCAATTCAAAAAGAAATATGGAAACCATACAGGAAATGTGTGTGAATAGAAGCATGTTAGAAGATAAATTGAAATTGAAAATTGCTCGTCAACAATTTTGTATTAACTATCCCATAAAATACGTATTTCAAACTAACTTTTATTTTAAATTGCTATAAATTTGACACCATAAGGAGACTTTTAACCCCTTATCAGCAAAATTTTGGTTGATTTTCTTATGCATAAAAACGGAATACAGTGTGACCTTTATGCATATAAACGATTAAAAAATAGTCTTTTTGTGAGAAAATGGTTTGGTGCATGCATATTTTATGCAAATATCTGAATTATGCATTTAAACGATATGCAATTAACTGAAATTGACTGTACATGTGTATATTAATCGTTAATATCAGTGTATTTATTCCCTATCCAATTTTAATACAAAATTGTCCATTATACAAATCCAGCTTGAGGTCATCTCTGTCTGAGGAATAGCTTTTGGTTTTACACCAAATTGTTTTGATTGGTACAGTGAACAAAATACAAAGAAAGCATGCAGAATGTGTGTATATAAACACGTGACATGAGCTCTGCTCGACGTGCTCGTGCAGTAACACTAGTTATATACTGCTGGAGTATCCTTGACACTGAGTGTGACAATGTGTCTTTTGCCAAATGCGGTAGTTCCTTTGATGTTGGCTTAAAGTTGTTGTAGCCACTGTATATTGTGGTGCTTACATCCTTTTACATGTATAGTTCATTAACTTGAGATCAAAGAAAGACGATCTGTTTTAATTTGGTTTCTATTATAAGGAAGTTTCAATGTTCCTGCTTGTTAGTGTATACATATTTTTATTTCCAAATCCAACATAACATAATATACAGATGATACAAATATGCAAAAATAGAAGAGATAATGTATGGAAATGAGGATCAGACAACAAGCCCGAGGGCTTATATGAAGTCTTCTCCTCTTTGGCGACATGCCCCTTCCCCAATAAGTGAGGTAGGGGTATCGGTCAGACGGGAAAGGATATAAATATTTTTTTTTAAGGAGAAGTAACTAAGTTTGAGTTAGGGATGGAAACAGGGGAAAGATAGTGTTATGGATAGCAGGAGGTCGTATATACAGAATAGTGACAAGTAAGTAACTTACAAAATAATCGTTATCGGAAGACATTTAGTACTACATATATAATGGGGAACATCGTGCTGCCGCATAACGCGATCAGAATCCAAAGCAATTTGTTACCCATACAGATCATGGAAATCTTTTTGTTCTCATAATATATGTCTGTACTGCATTAAATATTTGTTTTTTTTCGCGAAGACTAAGCTCCCTTGACCCCGCATTAGTGTATTCTCAGATAGGGCAACATTGGGTAGGGAGTCAAAAATTCTCTTCTGGGCTCTTGATAAAATGAACATTCAAAGAGATAGTGGTAAGTTGTCTTGTTGCTTGTTGTCTCAAGTGAAAGGAAATGGCTATTTTTCATTCATGATAAACATCCAAATTTTCTCCAGACAGGGTGCCGGGTATGTGCTTCCCATGAAATACGCCCACATTCCCCTAGTCCAACAAATTAGACTATTCGGATTAATACATATTTTAATATTTGGACATTTACAATTGTATTAATCCTTCTAGTCTAATAAAAGAGCTGAAAGCAAAGTTAGCACACATTTTGAAGCAGGTCAACATCAGTGACCACCGATATGACCCCATCAAATCAAAAATTCTAAATACCATTTTCTCTTAAATTATCTACAAATACATTAGTCTTACCTGTAGCGGAGATAGTATTCTTTGTGTTCACACATAGATTGTGATATAAAAGTTGTCAGAATTACAGATTTGTTAGTTTAATCCCGGATTGGAAAACATATCACGATTTTCAAATACATATAAATTATGTTAATTTCGCGTGTTTTCCCAGATTTCTGATCTATTACGCATGCGCGTGCTTTCGTTTTCGTATGTGTTCGCTAGCGTAGACGGGTTTGAATATTTCTGTCGGTTGAGTTGTTATAAAATTATATGGATTAATAGTGACACAAATTTATGCTAGTTAGTTCAGTCATGATATTTAACATTCCAACAAAAGGTACATGTATGTGTTTTTTATTTGTAGTTTTATTTGTGTCATTAGACGTGAACAGTGTAAGTTAAAGGGACATGCCCTTGCCACATAACTCTTGCGGCTTCGTAGCGTTCAAAGTTTTCACGTCCTTTGTTGGACGATGAGGGATTAAGACCACATAAATGTCCAAATATTAAAATAGGTCTTAATCCGAATCGTCTAATTTGATCAGAATGGGACCCATACTACGAGAAAGACAAAACAAAACTAGAGAGGGTCCAACGGAGAGCAGTGCGGTTTATCAAGCAAGACTACCGATCAAGAGAGAAAGGATGCGTGACGACCATGCTCAAGGATCTAGGATTACCATCACTAGAAGAACAGAGCAGAGACTAGCGTTATTTTATAAGGTGGTTAAGGGGTCGGCCCCGGGTATAAAACCTGAAAACTACATTGTACCTGACAAACTATAAACCAAGGAGAAAGAGGAAAGCAGTAAAGTTCGAGGATTTTGTCAGTGATAACATCATAGAAAAACTGACTGTAAACAACGAAAGTGCCTTCGAGCTGATCCGGACAAACACGGATCAATTTGGAAACTCCTTCTTTCCAAGAACAGTTATTGACTGGAACCATCTGGACGATACCACAGTCAACGCTGCCGACTTAGAAACATTCAAGTCGGCACTGGGAGAACATCACTAGCGCTCCTCCCGCCGTCCTGCAAAAGCCAGATTTGGTTACTAAGGACGTACCACATACAGATACAGATACCCCTACTGCCAGCTAGTACTGGCCCTAGCGGAAACCCTGTTATTCTGCGGCGGGATTAATCAGGGACAATCAGGATTGTGTGCGCCGACACTAAAGTAGTATCATTTTGGCAGAATCTTGTGCCTGTGAGTCTATAATTTGGAATTTTGGCTGCAATTTAGTGCAATTATTAAATGCCATGCAGCATCAAGACAAAAGCCATCATGAGCATGGTCTGAATAATTTGTAGTTTGACTGAGATTACCTTGCTCCCTGACTTGACTCCTGCTCTTTGTTGTAATTGATAGTCAAAACTTTCACTTGCTTTCGGAAGAATAGAGATCCCTTTTCTAAATACTTTAAAGTTCTTCTAACTGGCGCAGCACCTTTCATAAAAGGCATCTTGACCTACCCATGTATCGAAAACTGGGTTCTAAAACGAAAGTAGATTGTTGTCGTAAAATCACAAAAGTGCGAGGAATCGTGTCAAATCAGCTTCAACTGTTACTTATAGTGACATACAATAAGTATTCATCTCTAAAAAACATTGAAAATATTACGTACGATTTGTTTATAGTAGCCACGTTAAAATGATTTGTTCGCGCAATATCCAAAATTACGACATTGCAGACGATTTTCAAGGGTGAAATTTTGAACTTCATTATCTTCAAAGGAAATGTGGTGGTTTCGCTGAAATGCCGTCACAGTCAGATCGGTTTCGTGCAGCTGCTGTGGGAACAGCTGTTGCCTTTGGGTTAGCTGTGACTGCATATTTGTTTCTGAAGAAAAGTGAGTTTACTTTTTATACCGGGTACCGGTAGTTTAAAACAATGAAATATGGAAAGTGCCAATTTCAGTGCCAAATAATATAATTTTAATATTACGTCAGTGGAAACGGGCCAGCTCGCCCCAGTCGACCTGTGTCAGCTCGCCCGAGCCAACTGGCTCCTAGTGATAATGTCTTATTTAAGTTGTTGTGTTATCTTTTTGGGGTATGGCAAAGATAAGCTTATTTATATAAGGTTCTCACCTGTTTTACTCTCCTAGTCCTTCCAGCTATATACTTCCCTGGCGTGCTTTACCGATGGCGGTCCCGATTCAAGAGAGCGCACACTTCATTTTTAGCTCCGCCCTTCTCTCCCGTCTTTCTCCCTTATTACCCAATCACAGGCCAGTTAGAGTTCAAGGTGTCAAAGGTTACAGTTCATGGTTTCTTATGGGTCAGAGGTCATAGTTCATACTGACATATTCTACACTCCTCCCCCTCCAGTTCTTGCAGAATGCATTGTGAGGACTTCTGCTATCCTATCTGGTCTGCGACTGGGTGGTTATAAACAAATACATGTAGACAAATTCCGCTTTGTACAATCCCCTCAACAGGATGTCGCCGTTCCTCGTTGACACCATGCCATAGCTCAGCGTTCCTCGCTGTTCCCACATTGCAGCTCAGCGTTCCTCGCTGTTCCAATATTGTAGCTCAGCGTTCCTCGCTGTTCCCATATAGCAGCTCAGCGTTCCTCGCTGTTCCCATATAGCAGCTCAGCGTTCCTCGCTGTTCCCATATAGCAGCTCAGCGTTCCTCGCTGTTCCCATGCCAATGACTTCTTGGGTTTGACCCCTTATTTCCGCCACAGCAGCCACTACTTCGCCTATATTCTTTGGGCTAGAAAATGCCCTGTTCCCTGCAAAGTACGGTCCATCCGTCTCTACCAGCAATCTTTCGTCCGGAACACTCCTCAAGGCCTCTTTCTGCTCTTCATCAAAATGTTTCACCAGCCCAGTAAACCCAAAATAACAATTTGGTAACTCCATCCATTCCCTCAGTACTTCAGATCTCTGTGAGCAACAATGGAGATGCAGTGGTTGGTTGACAAGCCTCATTCTCCTAATGATGTTCAATGCAATCCTTGCCACTCGATCTCCATACCTGCTGGCTCCTCTAAGGTGTAGAATGATGGGCTTACTGGGCATGCTTAGTTTTAGGAGGTCTATGAACAGCCGTTCTTGTAAGTCGAATGAGGATGGGTGACTAGTATCATCCAGGCCAATCTCTCCCAAAGCACACACCGAACGATGGTTCAGATAATCTCTAATAAGATCCAGGGTGTGGCTTGAAGCCTGCCGATAGTTTTTCGGGTGAAACCCTATAGCCGTTCTCCACCTCTGACCAAGATCCACTGTCCAGGGGTAAGACTCCGGATCACAAAATACCGCAACCCCACCGATTACGCTACATGGGACCTTTCCGTCCGGAAATCCCTCAAAATATTGGTCCCAACAAAGGGTATCGGTGCCCTTGTTCGCTCGCTCCAGAATCCGATCCGGGTGGAAATGACTGTCATATAATTTGAGCAGTGGCTTTGGGGGAGGATCAGCGAGAGCGTCTTCACACTCCACCCAGGCCTCCAAACTGTCATCCTCCAGTTCTATCTCCAAAACCCCGCACTTCTCGGTCTCCATGGGGCAGGTCTGGAGTTCTCCCTGGGACTCTAAGAACATTTCTTCCTCTGGTGGAGACTTTGGTGTTGACTCTATACTGCTATCCTGACTGTCTGTGGCCCCAGCCTGGCTCAACCCGGTGAGGGGTCGAGTCAAAGTACTGGGCTCCTCAGGCACCCTCTCTTCGACTTGAGTCTTCCGATCCATCTCGGTTAGGGGACGGACCATAGAATAATCCTCCGTACTCACCAGTACCTCCTGGGTAGCAATCGTCTGGTCCCACCCGGTTAGCGGTAGGATCATAGGCGACTCTACATCTTCATTGGTGGAGCACTCCTGATCCAACCCGGTGAGGGGTCGAACCACAGAAGCACTTCTCCCATATACTCTGATCCAATGCTCCTCCCGTGACAATCCATCTTCTCTATCTCTACAGCACTGTTTCAACTCATCCAATTTCTCCGGCTTAAGCATTTGAAGCAACACATAGAGAACCCTCCAATATAAAAAACAAGCAGGGGAGTTAATAGGACTCAACCTACATTGTACAGTTTCCCCATCCTGAAAACATGGATCAGTGGACCGGCGCAGCCTATCTATGTAAAACTTGTACATGTCTCCTGATATACTAGTATCGGGCGAAATCAGTCGGTCAGAATTAATCTTGTCGATCAAAGGTTTGAAGTGTTCTAAGGTCACCGCCTCAATAGGAATCCTTTGAATAAATCCAACCAGTGTTTTTATTCCCTCTGCCATTTGTTGACATATTATCTCAGCCTGTTCAATTGAAACCGGTTCCCACAAAGTCTCTGGAACATGCGCATACAAGACATGTCGTTTCAATTGTGAAAACCTTCCCCTACATATCAAGCATAGAGTATTTCTGTTCTGCCTTAATCCTGCTTTCTTCAAATTCTGTTTAAGACGCCACCTGCGATAACTTCTAAGGGTGGAAAACTTCTTTTCTGTCCTCGGCTGTGGAGTCGATGGTAATTCTCCCAGTCTGCTCCTCTCTTCATCCCTTCGAATTACATCTTTGAAAAAGGCTGGTGGTATCGTATGTTCCTCATCCCCTGCAGATAATATTACATTGTTAGCCGATCGAAATAATTTGAAGCCAGCCTGCAAATATTTATTTATATCCAAATATATTGCCACTTCACTTAGGGGCCTCATTCCACTAACCACAGTTTTATTTTCCGGTTCATGGGTGGAGAAGTGGATCATCTGTCTCCCCATGGTCTTAAGCCCTTCAACCTTAATTTTCGCCCAATTTTCCAATGACGTTCCATGCACCGCTTGTTCCAATTCTTCGCATGTTAAGATGGGTGTCAATTCTAGTTTCTCAACTGGTGTGGAGTGAGCTTGGTAAGCCTTGATCTCCATTAGTTCCATTAATCCTCTCTTTGATTGTCTTAATGCAAATCTGTTTTTTTCATTAGTATTTACTACCCGTGTGATGTCTTCTCTGGTCACCCCATGAAGAAATGGGTCCTTGAGCAAAATCTGTACTTCCATATACCCTTCCTTATTTATTTTTGTGGTATGACGGAGCAAATACGACAAATGTCTCCCGATAGCTTCGTCATTTGGTTTCTTCCTACCTGGCCTATCAGTCCTAAAATGGTGGACCGCAACAGGGTCTTCGCAAACTACTTGTTGAAGCGTGTTCTGAGAATCACGGTGGGATTGATTTAAATCTAGTGACTCACTATGTCTTGATGGTGTCCAGTAATGTGATTTCCTTCTGTCCCTCTCATTCATTCTTAACTTCTTTGCTGACATCTAAAAATTAGGAATAGACTTTGTACGATGAAGCTGAACATTATTAATTACACTCAGGACAGACGTATTGTTTTAAAGCTCGTCCTTGTTTTGCAGTAACCTTAACGCACTCCCCATGATACCATTCCCTGCAGCTGTCACATTGGATCATGAATTTGCCATCGTCTATTTTATTGCACCAGCAGTACAGAATATCTGCAGAGGAAATAGAGGCTCTTTCCTCCCCTCTTTTAATGACGGCCCGTAGCCATTTTGGCAGTTCCTCATCTCGACACAACTTAAGTCGGTCATGATGGAGTGTTACTAAACCGGTCTTAAGTCTGACCTTAAAGGTGCTCTTAGAAAGTAACTGCATTATTACGCCCGGTCCCTTCCAGTTCACCGATAGTTTTTTATTTTTCCCCTTGATAACTGCTGTGTCGCGTAGGTAAACTATATCTCCCAACTTAAATGGTTTACAAAACATCCTGGCATCGTACTTTTTCTTCATTTGGACCTGAGACTGTTTTAGTTTATCTCTAGCAATCTCATGGGCGACCCTCATTGTATTTTCCAGTTCCAAAACAAACTCAGGTATATTTTCCATGCTTTTATGAGGGAAATTTGTGGGGTACATGAGGTCGACGGGTTTGGTTACCTCTCTGCCCAACATCAAACGATTCGGAGTGAAACCGGTTTGCCGACAAACCGATGATCGCAAAGCTCCAGCTATTTGGGGTAGGAAAATGTCCCAACTTTTCTGTTTTTTGCCCACAAAGCAGCGCACCGCGTCCATTAAAGTTCTATTATATCTTTCGCATTGGCCATTAGCGGATGGTCTATATGGCGAGCATCGGAGCTTATCAATATTCAGTGCCTTACACATTTCCGCAAAAAGATCGCTCTCAAAGTTCCGCCCTTGGTCTGTCAAAATCCCAAATGGAAGACCAAAGCGAGTAAAGAATTCATTTATCGCTGCCCGCGCCGTATCAATAGCTGTTTGAGAAGGTAATGGAATACATTCCACCCATTTGGTGAAAGAGTCAACGATCATGAGGACATATTCATTTCCCTGTTCCGTCCTCGGTAATGGCCCCAAAAAGTCCATGTGCACGCGTTCCATAGGTGCCCCCATTTGAATTTGTTGAAGTGGAGTGCGAGGGTGCCGGCTTTGCTTTTTACAAACATTGCAAGTCTTGCAGGCTGCCACCCAGATCTCAACATCGTTATTTAGCCCAACCCAATAACCAATTTCCTTGACCCGCTCTTTCGTTCTACTCATTCCTTGGTGTCCAGAAAGTGGAACATTGCGGCATAACTCAAATATTTCTTTTCTCATATTAAATGGAACCACTATAACTTTTCGCCCAGTCTTGCGGGTTCTATACAAAACATTATCATTATCAAGAACGCAAAGTTCCTTATTTAACCAATAATTTTTGGCAGCAGGGCTAGATATCAGTAAATCCCCTTCCGAAGGTTCCACAGTGTTGATTAGCCAATTCAAAATAAGTTTGAGATCTGGGTCAGCGTCTTGAGCTAGCTTAATATCGTCCGATGAGTGCTTTTGAAATTCCACTAACTGGACCGATGGTTTATGTTCAGGACCTGACCCCTTTCCGGTGAGGGAAAGGGCCATAGGATCCTTGGTTTCTCTATTTATAGTCTCTCCACCCGGATCCCAGGTCTCGTGTAGGCCTAATGGAGTATTTGGGATCAAAGGCTGTGTAAGCAACTTATTGGGGACCTCTTTGTGAGGGTTAGTCAGGTTAGTTTGAGGAGAATCCATGGTTGGTGTTACTCCAGCTGAGGCCCAAAATAAATTTAAATCAAATTTAGCGCTTTGCTCCCTTTTTCCAATTCGTGAAATGGCAGACAGAGGTATTATGTCATTCACTTCTTCCTCAAATTTCTTTCTCTTCAACTCAACCCTTTTGCAGTAGGCACATCCCCCACAAGGCAGCGATTCAATCCCAGTCTCTGCTTTACAATATTCGTCCCATGGGATCCTACTCAGCGCATCTGCATTCGAATGTTTTTCACCCTTCCGAAATACTATTTGCATGTTAAATTGACTTAATTCGAGGAGCCATCTAGCCAATTGGCCTTGGGGCTCCTTGAAATTCATCAACCACGTAAGACTGCTGTGGTCTGTACGGAGCGTAAAAGGTTTGCCCAATAAATAATGCTTGTATTGGCGAGTAAAACATACGACAGCTAAAAGTTCCTTACGTGTGGTGCAATAATTCCGCTGTTCCTTTGATAAAGCTAGACTCCCATAGCAAATAACTTTTTCTTGCCCATTTTGTATCTGAATTAATTCAGCCCCCATACACGTTTGTGAACAATCGGTATCTAGCAGATATGGGTCGGTTTTATTCGGAAGGGCCAATACTGGTGGGCTCGTTAGAAGTTTCCGAAGGTTTTGCCAGGCAGATTCTTCAGAATCTCCCCATGAAAAAGGTTTTTTCCTTATAGAATCGTATAACGGTTTGGCAAGTTCTGCAAAATCTTTAACAAAGTTACGGTGATAGTTAACTAACCCCATAAACCGCTCCACTTCCTTCGCTGATCGTGGACGTGGCCAATCTTTGACTACTTGAGTCGCACTATCCCCCATTTCTAGCCCGTTTGCACTTATGACTCTTCCAAGGAATTGCACTTCTTTTTGGAACAGAAGACATTTCCGGGGTTTTAGTTTTAAGCCATATTCCCGAAACCTCAATAGGACTTCTTTTAAATTGTTTATGTGCGAATCTACTCCCTGCCCCATAACCAAACAATCGTCTACGAATGCCAAAGTGGTCTTCCAGAGGAGCCCGCGCAACACAAGATTCATTGCCCGACAGTAACTAGCTACCGCGCCCGTCAGTCCAAAACTTAAGCGTTCAAACTCAAAAATCCCGTATTTAGTAATAAACGCAGTCTTAGGTTGGTCTTCCTCTCGGATACGGAGCTGGTAATACGCCTGGTTGCAGTCCAATTTTGAAGCCCATTCGTTGTCAGCTAGTGCCGCAAGACAATCATCGACTAGCGGTAGGGGAAATTGATCTTTTTTGGTTACCGCGTTCAATTTTCGATAATCTAAGCACCACCGCACCGTATGATCGGGTTTACGGATAAGAACCGGGACTGAACACCACTCGGACATAGAAGGTTTAATTATTCCGGCGCCCAAAAGTTTCTTCAAGTGCGACTCCTCCTCCCCCGCAAAGGCTTCCGGGGTCCTGCGCATTCTTAATTTAACGGGTGTTGCATCACCAGTAGGAATGGTGTGCTCTATAGCCGTAAAGTGCCCAAGATCATATTCGTGGGTAGCAAAAATGTCTTGGAATTCTATTAATAAGTCTTTTAATTTCAATTGTTCTGAATAATTCAAGTGTACTATTGACCTTTCAAAAAGTTGTGATAAATGAGGGGGCAATGTTGAGATATTTCCATTTTCCACCACAGTTTCATTGACTCGTGGGTGATTATCGCAAATCCTTTCCGACGTCAGTGAACTAATCTCAGAAACATGAGAGATTTGACGGTTCTTCCTCAGCGTTACCGAAGACCCGGTAGGATTTAAAATGCAACAAAGTATTTCAGTGGTCCCTTTACTGTGTAACGAACACCCCACAATTATTTTATCCCCTATAACTGGTTCTACTATAAAATCGTGGGCCATGGAATTTACTCTACAACCGACCAGCCTACCTGTACGAGGGGGAATCACACATTTATTGGAAATCATTACCGGTTGAATCCTTTCTTCCGGTTTTTTATCATTCATCCTTTGGTTAGAAAACAAATAGGAACCTACGTGTACGTCACTCTCCCTCCCGGGGCCTGTACCGACTATCATACTCTCGCCAAGTTGGTCCTCAGGCGGTAAGACCGGGAGATCAGAACTTGCAGTCATATTGTCACCAAGTTGGTCCTCCGGCGGCAAGGCCGGGAGCTCAAAACTTGCAGTCATATTCTCACCAAGTTGGTCCTCCGGCAGCAAAGCCGGAAGATCAAAACTTGCAGTCATACTCTCACCAAGTTGGTCCTCCGGCAGCAAAGCCGGAAGATCAAAACTTGCAGTCATACTCTCACCAAGTTGGTCCTCCGGCGGCAAGGCCGGGAGATCAAAACTTTCAGTCATACTTTTACCAAAAAGATGAGGACACTTCCTATTGACTGTACCAATTCCCACCAGCCCAAATGTACACAAAGGACTACCACAAGATATAGGAATGAGTTCGTTATTGAGGCGGAGTTCATCATTTAAGAGGTCTAAGGTCATAAAATGTTTTTTCATGAAATCATAGCCTAAGAGCATTTGATCATAAATGGGTGCTACATAGAAATTTTCCTGAAAGATTTGGGCTCCCAATTTAATCTCTACTGGCCCTACATATAACCCTCCCATACCAGAATTCCTGGCGGCTAACTTTAAGTTCACATGATTTATAATTGGCGGTGTTATAGTAAAACCTTCAAAAATCTTATCGGAAATTATGGAGACTTCTGCGGCTGAATCTATTACCGATTCCACTTCCATACCATTTAGAAATACATTCACCATCGCCAACGGTCTTTGAACCTTATGAATCCCAACTACCGGATCGGCTGGTAAAGAGTTGCTGAGAATGTTAGGTAGAGTTTTTCCCTCTAAATCTCCCAGCAACCCTTGACAGGCCTGGTCCCTTAAAAGTGTTTGGGCTGTGATAAAGTTTGAGACTGCCATCGAGTCCTTTAAACCATTGAGTACCAAACCCTCTTGCGCCGTAAACTCTGATGTTAAATCAATCAAAATTCCCTCCGGTACTGAAATAACCTCGGGTATTGTATCACTTGAGAAATTGATCAAATCGTCAGGTATTGATTTAACTATTGAATCCATTAAGTTGTCGGGTATTGGGTTAACTTTATTGGATACCCGGCTGATATTATTGAGAGGAAATGGCTCCCCTTTAACGGACAATTCATTTACATGTACATCTGTGTAATCAATATTTACATTTATTAGCTCATTCTTACCAACTTCCTTGAGACCATCTACAAATGGAGCCGGAATCAGGCCTCTTGACCCGACTCTCTGAAGTTTGACATGCCCATTTTGTTTCCGGTTTCCGCATTTTCCGGAGGCGCTGAACGATTAAAGGGCTTGCCACTGGGACAATTTCGAGCGTAATGGCCCCTACCCCCACAAGAAAAACAGGTAAACCTCCCTCCATTTTCCTTACTAAACCGGTTAGGCCTCTGATCATTTCCGCGCCCCCTTCCACGACCTACTCCGGGTTGAAGGTTAGATATTTGACGCATCAAAACTCCGTAGCCATCCTCAGTATTGGAGGCTTGCGACTTAACTTCTACTCTCGATACTCCCGGAGAATATTCACTTTCAAATGCCCCAACACTTCGTACTTCCCTTTTTCTTCCCAGGGCTTGAGTGGCTTGAATGTATTTCACCTTTTTTACTGCATCTTCTATGTTTGGTAGTTGGAGCCCGTTGGTATAATCCCCAGAATTCCGATCATAAAGCCCTTGACAAAATCTGGCCACAGCTTGTCCCATTATAATATTTTCCGGTGACCCTTTCCATACTTTAGAAGCCTTCATAAGAACCCGATCCGCCCACTCCTGTAGGAGTTCATCTCTATTTTGGGTCATACTCAAGAATTGGGCGCTTAGAGTTTCGGGCGGTTGTTGGGCCCCATAATGAACCACCAATTTGTCCATCACGGCTTGGAAACCCAAATCCGGATGATTTTCGGAAAGAAAAGCGTAGTAGTCAAGAACCTTTCCCTCCAAGCTTAAACATAAGGCCGTTAATTTCTCAACTGCAGTCAATTGATGTAAAACAGCGAAGCTTTCAAACTTAGCCCGAAAACCTTCAAAGCTATTGCGGCCATCAAATTTCAATCCATGAGGGAGATTAGGAAACTTATGTCTTCGATCCCTTTCCTGAACATGGTCCCGATCATTCCCATTAAAGTGAGGCGGAGGATCTCTCCAGTCATTGTTCCCATGTCGCCCATGTGCATAGCGTTCACCTTGATCATTTCGACGGACAAGGAATTCATCGCGGTCTCTTAAATCGTACTCGGGTCGAGGATTAGGCTTATCCCTACACCCTTGAGGGTGATATAACATTTCCGGGCTAACGTCCCGACTGTGTCGGCGCATTTCATTTCTGTTTGAAAATTCACGACGAATCGGTCTGGGGCTTTTATCCCCATGCTGGTGCGGAGAATAGCATCTGTCCGCGCGCTCCCGTCGGTATGGTTCTAAACTACTAGCACTAGTCTGTTCAGCCGACAAATCCGGATAAAAACCATGCCTATGCGCGGAATGACGTTTGTCCCTACTCTGTTGGCGCATATCGGGTCTATAATCACTGTGTCCACTTGGGGAACCCTGTCTATCATCGCGTTCTATGTGGCGCGGTTCTGGAACACCAGTAGAGTAATGCCCCCTGCGCGGAGAATCCCGGCGACATTCTATCTCGCCTCGATGGGATTCCGGACTCAAATATTCTCGTCTGCCCGACGAATATGGTCGGTTGTCAGGTTCTAAACGGCGTGATTCTGACTGTATAGAGTGTCGTCTGTGCGGTGAAACACGACTGACGACTGCTTTGTTTGGTCGCGATTCAGGACTCTCTGTACGTTTGAGTGGAGAATGCTGCGAGTCAACATATTTGATACGTCGCGGCGATACAAGTCTGTCTGCGCGCTCCATGCTTGGTTCCGAGTGGCGATGTCGCCTGCGTGGTGAATGAACCTTGTGTCGCGATTTGTGATTATCTCTACTTCGCTGCGTAGAATAATGCGTGTCAACATACTCTGTATGCCGCGGAGAAGCAAGTTTGTCTATGCGCGACTGTAGACGACTCATGGTTCGACTACATGTATGTGAGGCGTCTTGTGAAACTACCTTGCGTTTGGCTACCACATTCTTAAACGGAGAATGGTCACTCCCCCCTTCTGAAAGTGAGAGTTTCCTGTTATCATGCAGCCTATTCCCCACCCCCAAAAGATCAGGAATATCCCTACTCCTGTGAGAAGGCTTAGACAGGCCCCGTATAGGCCTAACCGATTTATCCACATCGCGGGTTCGTAGATGCTGGGTCGGAGAACATGCATGAGGACTGACCATGTTAAGAGTCAACTTCGGATGTTGAGGTGAGTTTGGTGAATTTGTACAGACTCGTTGTAACTCCGGTGTGGCCCCCTGAGATGTACGACGAGGGTCCACATATAATTGCATTTGTGATAATTGGTGACTTAAATAATTGACATACTTATGTTGATGCTCTAACCGCTCAATTGTGTCATCCCTGTTAAAAGTCGAACCATGATTGTAGGACGCTAACCGACTATGAGAGGCCGTCGATACATTTGACCCTGACCGGCTAAGGTCCGAGTCCGAAAAGGAATCGCGGGGGCTATCCTTACATGGAGTCGGTGCCTTCGCCAATAAATTAGAGGATTTGATATCAAAATTGATCAGCGAACCTGTCAGCGATGTTTTAGCAGTGGAGGTTAATTTATGTAAACCCAATCGGTCCGGTTTCGGACTGGAAGAAGCAGGAATGGAACCCTCAAAACTGATAGCAGGGGGCTGAGATGTGGAAATTTCTCCCTGTCGTTGAATGTCAGCATCGCGTTCAACTGACTGGTCCATCCCAAGGTCCGAAACCGAAGAATTTGATTTGCCCTCATCATCGGTACCTAACCGCGCTCTCACCCCATGTAATTCCCTCTCCCTACCCTGTGGAGAATGATCGGTTGCCGGAGGGGTAGGCGGTCCCTCAAAATCTCCCCGAACAGCCGGATTGCGATCAAACTCCTCAACCAACTCCTCGAGACGTTCAAGCGTTTCTTGGTCGCACAAGCGGGGGGCGCTGGACTCCATACCCGCAAAAATACGAAAATCGATAAGCGGCAACAATTTATCGATCGAAGTCGCTAAAGGCAACTTGTGCAAAATTGCCGGGAGTAAATTCCCATAAACATGCCTGTTATACAAAAGTATATCCGCACGTTTTCGCCCGATGCCCGGCAAAGAAAGAAGCTCTCGATACGAGCAAAAATTTATGGCTAACATGACGAAATCTCAAAACACAATAGTGTCAATAAAGTCCAGATCAATACACAACAGTGTCAAGAACAACCCCAAAAAAATGTCAGCCCGTGAGACGTCTGTATATAGGACTGGTAACAAAATAAAGGGAAGAAAACTTCAGCAAGTTACAATTCTGACAGCTACAATGTCACCGAGACTGAGATTATTCCATCGTGCACTGGCTCAAGGGAGACAGAAAAAGCAATAACATGATATACCCATGGCCGGAGACAAATGTGTCGAGTGCTAATACCTGAATAGAGGCATATATATCGCAAAGAACTCTTTTAAAATCTTTAAAATGCCCTTGAATCACCAAATTAGACAAAAAAGATCCACATGGGCAACATGAGGTCACGTGACCAAAACTTCCGTTTCTGGGAAAATAAACAGGAAAATATAAACAAAAGCACGTGGAGCTATACCCCGTGTCGCCCACCGCCAAACCACGTGTCCCAGACACTTCGACAAAACACGGAAAGAAGCAGTCTTAATAGATGCCAATTCCGACAAAATACGGAATGAAAAAGTCTCTATAGGCGCCCATTCCAACCAAGGTGGCAAGTGAGAATAACAAAAAATACCCGAAAAAAGTTAGAGCCGAGTGGAATCCCCAACTTTCCCGTTGCCGATAGAATTGAATTACAACGTCAAAACACCACGGCAACGAACGAACAAAGCCAATATTCTCGTCGCCAATGTGTTATCTTTTTGGGGTATGGCAAAGATAAGCTTATTTATATAAGGTTCTCACCTGTTTTACTCTCCTAGTCCTTCCAGCTATATACTTCCCTGGCGTGCTTTACCGATGGCGGTCCCGATTCAAGAGAGCGCACACTTCATTTTTAGCTCCGCCCTTCTCTCCCGTCTTTCTCCCTTATTACCCAATCACAGGCCAGTTAGAGTTCAAGGTGTCAAAGGTTACAGTTCATGGTTTCTTATGGGTCAGAGGTCATAGTTCATACGGACATATTCTACATTGTTTTATTTGGTGTCGTTTTGCTTGCTTTCTGATCTCTCCTTCTTTGAGTCTTTCTCCCGCTCTCTCTCTCTCAAACTTCAAAGGGTTGTCGGGAGATAGATTGGATAGTTTGGTAGTACTAGTAGTGATAAATACATGTTATCGCTGCAGTGAATTGATCTGGGGCGAAGTATCACGTCGAGTTGAAGAGGTCAGATCGCTGGATCAAACGAGCCGCCGCAGGCGTCGAGTTTGATCCAGCGATCTGACCTCTTCAACGAGACGTGATGCGAAGCCCAGATCAATTCACTGCAGCGATAACAGGTTTATTATATGACATGCTTTTTATTTAAAAAGTACAATTTCTCTCATTAATTATGAAATGAAACCAATTCACACGCTCGCTAGTATCAAAAATAAAGAAAGAACTGTCCTGCTTTTTCCGGTCATGCGCAGTATGCGAGATGAGGAAGGGTGGTATGACATCGGATCAAACTGCAGCTGATCCGATGGCCAGGAAATGATCGCTATACAATAGCGGTATTGGGGAAAGAAAAACGATAGTCATATAATAATTATTTATTTCGCTGAAAAACAAGAATAAAAACATAAGAACATTTATATATATATAACATGAACTTGAATGAATATGAAAAATTACGATGACTAAATTTGACGAACGAATATCACGGAATGAATACCGGTATGATGAATAAATGGCGAATGAATGACGAATTACGGCGAATGAATTCTCCACAGTCAGTTGGACTCTGCTCCTCTCGACGCATTCCTCTTCAAAGGGTTGGATCTGCGATGGATTCTTCCAGGTCTCTGAGTTTCGGTCTGGCAGGTCAAAACTAATGTTGAGTGCCAAAGATGGTGGAGGGAGTGCTGGAAGGGTTGGTGTTGAAGTCGATGTGGTGATTGTCGTCGGGGGTGTTGATGAAGTGAATTGATTGGCGTTGTTGATGACATGGCGATCGTCGAGGATGATGAAGGTGTGGACGGGGGTGACGAGATATGGTCGATTTCGTCGTCGGATTGTTAAGTTTGCTTTTGATCTTGGTGTGGCGGTTTCTTCATTTAGCAAGCTAACAGCTATTGAGGATGGTGGTGTGTTGTCTCTGCAACTGCAAGTGTAAGTAAAACATGCAAGTGTAAGTAAAACAAAGGTAACTATAACAGTATCTGGTAAGTTGGACGAGAAATTGAATAGAATGGAAAACGAACGAAAAATATACGAAACGAACGAAAAATATACGAAACGAAACTATGAAAAAACGTAGCTAACTATTCTTACCTGCTTTTACACATACATGTACATGTATAACAACTGAAGTCGATCTCAATGTCCCCTTTCATCTAGGGATCTGCGAATCGGGGATTTTGCATCGAATCGAATCTCGATATCAAATCTCCTTCCTGATATCGACATCGAATCTCGAATCGAATCAGCTAGTGATTGTCATTGTTTACCAGTGTTTATTTCGGTGTCTCGTGACAAAAAATGCACTAGATACTATATCAACAACGATAATCTACTTAAACATCCGCTGGAACTTGTGTATTTTTAGGACATAGGTGAGTCACTCTCAGTCTCACGGAGGGTTTGGGATACGTTTCATTGAATTTATATCTACTGGTAGCTGTGTCATGGCGATTGGCGAATATGACACAATTGACCGTAAGACACTTAAAGCCAGTCCAATCAACGTATCACAAACCTAAGGCTCGGAAGTCACTTGTCTACACTGGTCAGCTGCATAATTGTTGTAGTTGTAGTCCATACCAATCGTAGTTAATATCTGTTAAACTTTTCACCACACGATAGATCAAACACATTCACCAAATATATACAGTAGTTGTCTTCGCGGTGGGGGTCCCAGAAAACAGACATAAATTACAAGTGTTAATGTTATAACAAGATTCAACAGATCGAAACTTGATGCATCCGCTCCAGGACACAGAAACTGTCAGAATTGTATGAAATTTCAAGGAATTCTACCGACAGTGTTGTAGGATGTAGATAACTGGTCGCATATAATGACGCCCATTTAAGAACTGATTGTTCTAAGGTATCTGTTCATTCAAGTCTATGGCGGATGAATTTTATTCATATAATCTTAATTGGATATCTGAAGATTTAAACATAAGGTGATCACTTGAGATCCGCGATCACGCACCGCGTAGAAAATTTATATAGTGTCGATACAGATACCAAATGTATGCGGCGATTGATCACGGTCACGGGTTGCGACCGAAGCACTTATTTTGCATAATGCACATCTATTCTGAACGGCATGAATTAAAAATTACCTACGTTGGCAACCTTGTGCCTCAATTTTTGTTTACTTCAAGTAATTTGGCATGTGTTATCTAGACGCAAATAACGAGACTACTCCAAAGTAACACTGATTCGAAAATATCAGAATCAGCGGACCGATACGGTGTCGATCTCGAATCGGGTGCCTGATATCGACATCAAATCAAATCGAGAATATTCGCAGGTCCCTACTTTCATCGCCTGCTTATATTCAATATGGTCGATGCCAGAATAGCAGAGTCGATGCTGCCACTGGAGGCAATCGTCGCACTGAAGCACATGCTGGAGTGGTCTCACTTCGCTACCGCACTTTACACAACGGAACATCTTTGTGGTTATGATGTCAGATAATAATTGCACTGCTTATATACTGTATGTGGTCGGCATATGAAAGTGAAGCCATCTCACCCTCTGAAGTGTTAGGTGTGATTAGTCGACTGGTTACTGTGTAAACAACCTGCTTCTATTGTTTTGATAGGATAGGAATGGGGACAATAACGGCTTCTAAGGGTTTCCCAAACTCCAGAGATAGTGAGATGAACTCAGAGAATAAGAGAAACTTTAATATCCAGAATGTCAAAACAGTTCATTATTGTTATTTATGAATTCGCCGGTTCGTCGTTCAAACCAACTAGTGTGATATACTGGCTATTATCTTTGCTAACAAACGTGCCTAAAGTAATCTAAATGTCAAAAATATTAACTTATTTACAACTTTAATACAAATGTAATACCCGGGCCAACTTGCCCCTGAAAGCTGGGCCAGCTCGCCCCAAAAACTGCCTGGGGCGAGTGAGCCCTGGGGCGAGTGGGCCCGGATCCACATCAGTATGTTTGCATGGACAACCCACGACATGTCTATTAAATTCAATAAACTGATCAATTTATGCATGTTTCATGAGAGTGCCTATGTATTATAATATATACATATGATATAAGAATGGAGTGAAGTTGAGACATTACCAATGTAATGAGGCATTATTTTACATGAAGCAAGAATATGTCCTCACAAATTCAAATAAATCATTTTTAATGAACCCATTCACTCTAAATGATGACTTCCGAGAAGAACATCATATCATCAAATGGATGATGATGACTACTAGTACAACTTTATATAAACCCAGTACTAGTAAATCCTGAAAACTCCTCTAACTATACCCTCCTTGATGAATTTAATGATAAATTGAAAATAATAAACCAAAATGTGTCATCATCAATGATACACTTCAACATACGTTCACTATTTAAAAATATGGATAATTAAGTTATCCACTTTCCTGTAGACACAGATTTGATATAATAGGCATTACTGAAACTTGGCTTACCGATTAATCTCCTGTGGATCTAGTAACCAAAATGGGAAGCTATATAGCTTATATGAGAATCACAGGAGTGATAGAGGTGGGTGTGGAGTACATGAAAACCTAGATCATGCCATGAATCTCTACTCCTGAAAACCTTGAAGCACAGGTACGATCAGACTTGTCTTTGTTCAGTGAGAACTTTGAAAGCTTATTTATTGAAATTCCTGACAAAAAAAAACAAGAAACAAGTAGTAGGCTGTATATATCAAAGCCCAAATTCTAATGTCGATGACTTTCTTGAAAAACTTGAAACAGTATTAACCCCGATACATAAAGAGAAAAAAGATTGTTTCCTAATGGGAGACTTTAATATAAACATAAATGTTGAACACCAGCGGAAACAACTTCCTTAACTTACTAAAGTCATTTATGTTCTTGCCATCAATAACAAAATTAACCCACTAGAATAACTGAGTTCAGTGCAACCCTTATTGACAACATATTCTCCAACTGTCTCCTCTCCTCATCTATCAATGCTGGTATATTTGTGGAAGACATTACGGACCACTTGCCTATCTATCTCCTTTTGAGCAATGGAACTAAAACAATGACTAAGAAAGACGTATTTGTATGGCAAAGAGACTATTCAAAAAGAAACAAAGAAAATTTTATAACCGAAATATCCAAAATTGACTGGATCATGGTGTTAGACAACCAGGATTGCAACAAAGCCTACAATTCTTTCCACGAAACATTTAACAAACATTTATAATAATAATTTTCCAAAAATCAAAAAGAAAATCAAACCTTCCAATCATTGCAATCCATGGATAACAGCAGGTATACTTAATTCCATTAGAAGAAAGAATAAACTATATAAAAATATAAAATATTCATAAAGAACAGAACATACTATATTAATAATGACCGATACAAGAAGTATAGGAATATATATATAGACTAAATTCAAATATCTGTACTGCTAAACAACACTATTATCATAGGAAATTCCAACAATATGAAGGTAATATCAACGGCACATGGAAACTGATCAAAAACATTCTCAACAAGAAAAAGGGAAGCAAAAACGTAACAGAGTTCTTTTATGAAAATAAATATATTAATAACAAAGAGGAAATTGCTACCAAATTCAATGAATTCTTCACCAATATTGGACCAACCCTTCATGCTGCAAAAATTAAATCTAACAAGAATCCAGCAGATTACCTTAATCAATCCAAGTGTTCTTCTTTCTTTATCCAACCAACAGATGAACTTGAAGTCATAGAAATTCTCAAAAATATCAGTGCAAAAAAGGCTGCTGGTATTGATGATCTCAAGTGTTCCATCTTGAAACATTGTAGCAAATTTATCATTAAACCCGTTACACATATATGTAATCTTTCTCTTGCTAATGCAATATTTCCAGACCTCATGAAGATAGCAAAAGTTGTACCTATTTTTAAAGCTAAAGACCCAACCACACTAAGTAACTACAGGCCAGTCTCTGTGCTGCCTGTATTTTCCAAAATCCTAGCAAAATGATGTACAAGTGTCAACCGACGGAACAAATACTTAACCAAATACAATATCCTATATAGTAGTCAATATGGCTTCAGAAAGAATCTCTCAACTATTCTGGCACTAACTGATCCCTTAGAGAAAATAACCCAAGCCCTAGATAATAAAGAACACACCATTGGGGTATTCCTTGATCTATCAAAGGCAATAAATCATAATATAATGCTAAATAAACTTGATAACTATGGATGTCGTGGGGTTGCACTGAACTGGTTCCAAAGCTATTTGACTAATAGAAAACAATCTGTACAGTACAAAGAGCACTTGTCTTCACAAACAGATATAATATGTGGAGTTCCACAAGAATCTATACTTGGCCCTCTACTCTTTCTGATATATATGAACGATCTTCCAAATATTTGTAAAGCCCTATGGAATTAGTAACTCGGCTATACATAGTATGTCTCTCAGTCGGTCTAACCAATAGTTCACACGAGATATCTCAATCCCGAACCATAGAGTTTTATACATTTATAAAACAAGAATAATGTCTCCCACGCTTCGTAACTTGTGAGTTTCTGATGTAGGGGCGTTGAGGTGCATAATGAGAAGAGTTATACATTACATTCTGTATTCTGTTAATCTCAATGAATCACAACAGCACACATGAATAGTATGACATCGATGAGACGTATATATGATGATTGATCATGCAACATGCTGGACATACACCACAGGCACAGAACAAATGAATAATGATGGATGAGATCTAATCTCTGCTATCTCCACGATTCCATTCCAAGTATTCCAAGAAATTACCCTAGAATATAAAATTCACTAATCCAACACAAAGTATAAAAGAATATGGGAAAGAGAAATACCTTCCAATACAAATAATATATTAACCATTTCCATTGTTATTGGAAATGAAAACCAAACTGTATATAAATATATAAAGGCTCCAGAATGGAGACTTCCCATAATTCAACTTTCTAAGTTATTGGAAGTTTTATAAAAGAGTAAAATATAAAATAACACACAAAGGGAATAATTACTGGTTACCATTTATATAGTGAACCATCCATATGGAAAGGGACTTACTTAGTTATGGATGGACACAACTAAAGATGAATAAATATATGGGACGAAATTGGGTTAAAATATCACAATACACAATCAACAAATTGGTACATAAAACACATATTAAACTTACCAATTTGGAATGATTTAGGTCCTGGATGTTTTAATAATAGTAATAGCGTTCCATTTTATTTAAACCTACATTGTAGTTTAGTAAAGATAAAATATATTTAAGATTTAAACATAACTGTTTAAAAACGCTTCCGTTTGATTATTCTGCACTATTTTATTTAGCGGGAAAGTTTACTACGCGGTAATGCATTAATTTAGTTATTGGGCTGGTTTATATTTGGATTGGGATTTGGGTTGGGCTAAAAGATAAGAACAAGACAGTCAAGTGATTAATAGTGCTAGGTTGATTAGACAGATTATTAGGTTTAAAACAAATAAGTAATAAGCATTGTGGATGTGGTAGCCCAGTGGGTAGAGTGTCAGACTTGTAATGGTGTTAATGCACCGGCGTGAGTTCGCGCCTCGCTCGGTGGACTATTGTGTCCACAACAGTGGCTTGGCCGAATTGAGCGGTGTGTGTGCTATATATAGCCACAAGCTGTTTCAAATCTTGCGCCAGGTTGTGACCCTTGGGCAAGGTCACTTGTACTGTGCTCGCTTCGTCGTACCTAGACGCGAAATAGGTACCTGGTTGTTGGGTATCCGTAAGCCGCTCTAGTGAAGCGCCTGTAAAATGGCAGCAGGCACAAGACTCGGCATTACTCATAAAAAACAGCTGGGGTAATAATGTGAGTGCTTAGAGCTACACCAGGGATTAAGCGCTATATAAATGATATACATTATTATTATTATATAAAAGAGAATTAGTATAATTCCTACAAAACTTACTTATGCATGTAAATATATCACCGTCACATTTATAAGGACCTGAATCTAATATTATTTGCTGATGATACAAATGCATTTTACTCCAATAAAGATATAAGTAAGGCATATGATGTAGTCAACAAAGAAATGGAGACAATGAGCAATTGGTTTCTTGCTATATAAATCAGTTATCTCTAAACCTGGAAAAAACTAATTACATGATTTTGACGAATACAGATCTATGCAAAAAAATAACTGTCCTACCCGTGCACAAGATCAATGAAAGTCAGATACAAAGAGTTAAAAACACTAAATTCCTCTGAATTCCTAGGAATTAATATTGATGAAAATGTATCATGGAATATGCAAGTGGAATCTATTTAATACCAAAAAACTGTCTATTCTGTACTGATTATCACACATTTCACTTATTGTAATGCCATATGGAGTGCAACAACAAAGAAAAACCTTGAAAAGCTTGAAAAAATACAAAACATCGCACTTAGGACACTATATGTACATTTTAAGGTCTCTATATAGTATATATATGGGAGATATATCAAATTAAATTTGCTTCTAAAAATAGACGCCTGGTGTGTTGTATAGTCCCAAGCATGTTCAAAGAGCAATGCTCAGCATGTTTCGGAGGCATAAAATATAACATTGCTACTGTGCTATATCTCCTATATATATACTATAGAGACCTTAAAATGTGCATATAGTGTCCTAAGTGTGACGTCAGAATACAGCGGCCATTTGAGCTTCCTTATTGGGGTTGCTTCGGTGGCCAGGTGGTATTGACGTCGGACTTTGAGTCGCAAGGCGCGCTCGCCGTCATGGGCCGGGGTTCGAATCCCACCCAATCCCAAAACAAAATTTGCACTGTCTCAAACATTTAATTTGCTTATAAGTATTTATTTAGTATTATTACTAAACTGGGTTAATTCACTATCTTGTCCCTCTGCAGAGCTATAAATCTGCATTCCTGTTACCGTTATATTTAGTTTTCTATATTTTTATAACTATATGAATGTCACACTCGGTATTGCTTTCTTGTATATGTGGTTTTGGTCACCTGTCTACTTGTCATGCATCTATTAGCCATTAAAAATTTATCCATCTATCTGTCTATCTATCTATGTATGTTGGGTTTTTCTCAATCAAAATGTCATTGTTGGATAGACCTATATCCAGTTACACTTTCATATGCGCATAATTGAAATGAGATGGGAAAGGGTATAAATAAACCTTAAAATAGTTCATTATTGAATCAACAATTACAGTCACCATAAGCATTTTGACAAGAGGGACGAGAGCGAATTATAGCACCCATGAATTGAAAATAACAAGTGCATAGTACTGGTGCGAGAAGGAATGAACTATGAATTCCTCTTTAACCGTTTTTATACTAAATGGATTCCATAATTCAGTTATAAAAGTATACATTGGAATGGTCTATTATCGATTTGGAGGGGTGCTCAGACAGACAGACAAAAAGATAATTTAAGTGCAAAAGGATTCCTATTCATCAGCGTGATAAGAATGATAAGAATGTTCAGAATGATAAGAATGTTCAGAATGATAAGAATGTTCAGAATGATAAAAATGTTCAGAATGATAAGTTCTGACAACAAACAGCCTTTGTTGAACTTATTAGCTGAACATGTTAATTTTTGTTGGATAAAGCATGTACATATACAATAGGATTTACAAAATATTTGTAAAAAATACAATGCACATACAGAATCCGGGCTGTGGTGTGACCTAATCTCCGTCTTCCCAACAATGCCCAGGCAAAAAGATTAACGGCATCGATACATACAGTAATGCTCTAAATAATCGACTCCTTAACCACAGCAGAATTATGGGTAATTTTTCAGGATTTAGTCGGAAATATGGCTTGTTGCCATTCATCGGAAAAAAATTACCCTTAATTATGCTGTGGTTAAGGAGTCGATTATTTAGAGCATTACTGTATGTGTTAGCATAAAAGTATTTTATTGTATACTTCATCTGTTCAGCATGCAGCAGGTTTACTTCTTGGCAGTATGTTAAGATATTGTAATACAATATAATAGTAATGTACATAAAAATATGCATAGAATGTGATAAAAGCTATATGAGAGGGATTTATATGTATAATGTGTGGAAAGATATATTTTTCTGACACAAGATTCGGAAGGGGTAGTGAATTTTTTTTTTTAGAACACTTTATTACTTATATTGGTTACTTATTGGTTTGTACAGTCAGAACAATATTGATTCCCAACAATGAATAACAATCAGCGGGCAAGCATATCTAAATTCACCCTCTGGGGACCTCATTCTGATTAGGCCTCATCTTCTCTGGAAAGTTTTTTTATTATCAAATTTCTATAGAAACTAAGATTCTATTTTTTTTTTAGTTTATTTTCTCTCTATCCCCAAATTGGCAGACAACACATTGCATAATCGAGGTTCCCAATGGGTGTAATGACAATTTTCACAATTTGTGAACTTCAATCTGAATCTATGTCTCCCAGAGCAGATGAAGATGCAGACTGAGGTCCCCAGAGGGTGAATTTGATGATGCTTGCCCACTATGTGTGATAGCGTCACTAAATTCACCCTCTGGGGACCTCATTCTGCAAATGACCGGCACACTCTGTTTACTAGCAGAAATTTGATTAGGACCAGTGTTAGGACAGAAATTTTTCATTGGCTAAAAAAGATAGGATCATCTACTGTGCTCCGCACATATAACTTCAGTTTACAATTGGAACTTAGTCCATTATGGCAAATTTTCTTTGGTGACTTTGGTCTGCTTTAAATTTGATGATTATCAAGATAATTCTTGAGCAGTTATCTCAGTAATCCTTGTGCAGTTATCTCAGTAGTCCTTGTGCAGTTATCTCAGTAGTCCTTGTGCAGTTATCTCAGTAGTCCTTGTGCAGTTATCTCAGTAATCCTTGTGCAGTTATCTCAGTAGTCCTTGTGCAGTTATCTCAGTAGTCCTTGTGCAGTTATCTCAGTAGTCCTTGTGCAGTTATCTCAGTAGTCCTTGTGCAGTTATCTCAGTAGTCCTTGTGCAGTTATCTCAGTAGTCCTTGTGCAGTTATCTCAGTAGTCCTTGTGCAGTTATCTCATTAATCCTTGTGCAGTTATCTCATTAATCCTTGTGCAGTTATCTCAGTAGTCATCAAGGGCATTCAACAATGAATTATTGCTGTCTGCAAAACATCGGCAGGCTCTAAAATTTGTGTAAATTTTTTTGCTTGGGCAGTTGCCTTGGCTCAGCCGATAACCAATGCTAATTAACACTGCTGTTCACCTGTATTATCTTTTTGTATGTCATCGGAATAAGAACAGACCTTGTTGAACTTAATATTTGAAAATCTGAACATTTACAAAGGGAAATATTCATCAATGAGAATTTAATATAGAAAGGGTTAAACTTATTATCGTACTTAACTCATCAATGAGAATATAGTATAGAAAAGGTTAATATATATTATCCTTATTTTCCAGGAAGAACAGAATCAGAGGAAACTTCATCAACTCTCATAAGAGAAAATTCACTAAAGCCCGGAGTAAAGGTCAAGAAGGTCGCCGATACAGACATCACTGTGTCTAATGCTGAGCAGGTCAACACTGCACAACATGTATCAAAAATACCAAGACTTAAGGACGGCACGTCAGCATCAGACACGAATGATGGCGTCAGCTTCAAGCTTCGGTTCACAGTCAGAGCTTCATCTAAAAGTCCCGAGAAAGAACTTGTATCTGCGTCAATAAGAGAGCAAACTGCAGATTGTAAAGTCGGTGAGTCGGCAAAAATCAATATAGTGGCCGAAAAAACAAACGGTGCTGTCACAGTGAAAACTAACAGTGGGGTGTCGGAAAGGAGTAAAAATCTTGAATCATCTGTAGAATCTTCATCGTACAAGTCTCCAGCGTCTATCGCAGGTGACGAATTTTATAAACTTAAAGATACACAGAGGGATGATCATGCTATTGATTTTGGTGACATAGAGGGAACTAGTCTAAAAGTTTCTGAGGAACAGACAGTCGTTCCGTCTCATGTGACACAAATTGAGACAGAATGTAGAAGTAGTGCTGATGTTGATGACAGTGTAACCTTAAGGTCGTTAAGGTCGTTATCACCCGTGAAATCTCCGAAGGTTTATAATGCTGATGTTGATGACAGTGTAACCTTAAGGTCGTTATCACCCGTGAAATCTCCGAAGGTTTATAATGCTGATGTTGATGACAGTGTAACCTTAAGGTCGTTATCACCCGTGAAATCTCCGAAGGTTTATAATGCTGATGTTGATGACAGTGTAACCTTAAGGTCGTTATCACCCGTGAAATCTCGGAAGGTTTATAGTGCCGAACAGATATCTAGTGCTCTTCATTCTGCCCAGAATTCTCCACAAACTGTCTCGGCAGAATGTGCGGATATCATGTTATCTCAGCTGGAGTCGAATGACAACAAACTTCTCGTGTCAGTTCTAAACATTATAGGAAGGTGTTCTGCATTTAGCCAAAATCAGGTTTGTAAATTTGGGGGTACATGTATACAGCCCTCTTAATTCAGATTGTTTGGCTTCGACAATCCGCTATGGCAACAGTATGCCGTGGCCCAGTTTGCTTCAGCAAATTGCTTCGGCAATGCTGATTGCCGTAGCCAATTATGAAGGCTGTGTATATAACTCGTTTTGGAAAAATTTATAGTAGAGTTTACAGTGGTTAGCATTATTTAATGGTTATTAATTAATTCTGATAACTAAAGTTTCTTTTGAAGAAATGTTGTTGTTGGAATCTGATGATACGGGGACGGTGGACCATTTCATAACAAACCAAACCATGGTCATACAATATATATTCAGATTATTATGGATGAAGAATGCATATCTTAATCAGGCCTGCGAATAAGGTGCCTGTCATTTGCACAGCGGGCTAGCATCACTAAATTCACCCACTGGGGACCTCATTCTGCTCTGGAAGTTTCTTTATTATCAAATTTCTATAGAAACTTCTTCACATAGATTCACGAAGAACACACCCATCAAAGTTCGGAGTGATCAGATATCGATTTTTGAAATCTATTATTTTTCACCACCGATAATTTTTGGTGGCCCAGTAAAAGGTTGATGAGAAGACGGTCTCAGACCAAATTGCGGATGAAGATGGATAACTCTAAAATCAAGTGGCTTTTTTGTGTCAGATATTTGACAAACCGGCAAATTTTTTTTGAACAAAATGTTGATAATAACAGGTTTTGGGCAATTTTATACTATAGTTAGCATTATTTTTGGGCAATTAATCAATTCTGATAACTGAAGCGGCATTTAAAATAACGTTGTTGGAATCTGATGATATGGGGCCCGTTGAATCGGATTGAGTACCTTTAAAACCAGGTTTGTATAATTTAATACCTCATATCCCTGTTTGCGATATTCTATTCACTCTAATCACTGTCAACTTCACTCCGTGTTGAGAGAATCAATTGTCCAGAAAACAGTTGTAGAATTAAAGAGTTTTTATTTTTTTGGCTAAAAAAAATCCAAGACTGATTGTTTTGATATCTGTCACATGTTAAGGGATTGCCTGGAAATAACAAGGGCTGTTTTCTTACAGGTTTTGGCACCCAAACTGAAAACGGCAAACTCTCAGAAATACAATATCGTGTCAAATTATATAGGGATATATATCATCAGCTGGAAAACAGGTGTCTATAGAATATTTCCTGTTTAGGCTCTGTGGTGGATGGGGTGGGATGTAAAAAATTAATTGCATGAACAAGGCAGGAACATACAATTTTTTATTACACTCCTATGTGCGATTTCCATTGAAAATGCTGTTTAACAATAATTAAAAATGGTAATGTCACTAGTAAATTATGTCATGGACGTTACATCGCTTACTGGTCTAGACTGCATTTTCGATGGTTGATCTTTCTCCACATCGGGACTTTCATGCATTAATTCTGTGTGTTTTGAATCATATTTGGCGAACCAAATGATGCAGAAGTGTAATAAATAGAGGATATCAACACTTTTTCAGTGGATATGGGTTATATCTCATGAGTGATGACAAAACATTGAATTTCCACGAGTGGCTTTAGCCACGAGTGGAAATTCAAATGTTTTGTCATCACGAATGAGATTTAACCCATATCCACTAAAAAAGTGTGGATATTCTGTTTTAGTTACTTGCCTATGGCCCGCCAATGAATGTCAATACATCAGAAATTTCACCAGTGGGATATCACTTATATCTCACTAGTGGGATATCACTTATATCTCACTGCTAAAACCTTATAATTCATGGGCAAGTATATAATAAATAAAGTTATCAATTAGTTCTGAGAATTACGTTAAATAATTCACTCGTGGCGAGAGACATTTTGGGTAAGAAACTTGTGCGCTAATGCGCAATCTTTTCTTACCAACGTCTCTCGCCTCTCATGAATTATTTAACGTAATTCTCGAAACCAATTGATTACTCTCTATATATTCAAATATATGTTGTTTTTTGTTTTTGTATCTGTTGATTTTGAGATGCACAAGTAACACTTATCCACTTTCTTGTGGTCCAATGATTTATGATGGACTTACAGTAATGCCCTAAATAATCGACTCCTTAACGACAGAAGAATTATGGGTAACTTTTCAGGATTTAGTCAGAAATATGGCTTGTTGCCATTCATTGGAAAGCTCTCAGTGAGCAACAAGCCATATTTACTGTACATGTATGTGTCTTTTTTCAACTTAGAAATCAAAATATTTCCATTGTGATAATTTGAGCAATCAAGTCTGAATAAAATGCCTATTATTTGCAGAATGAGGTCCCCAGAGGGTGAATTTGGTGATGCTATTCCGCAATGTGGGCTAGCATCACTAAATTCACCCACTGGGGACCTCATTCTGCTTAGGCCTCATCTTCTCTTGAAAGTTTCTTTATTATCAAATTTTCTATAGAAACTTCTTCACATAGATTTATTTCTTTTTTAATTTAATTTCTCTATATCCCCAAATTGGCAGATGACACATTGTTGATGTATAATCAAGGTTCCTAATGGTTGTACATCACAATATTCACCATTTGGGAACTTCAATCTGAGTCTATGTCTTCCATAGCAGATGAGGCCATGTAGAATGAGATCCCCAGTGGGTGAATTTAGTGATGCTAGCCCAATATGCAGGATTGCTTCACTAATTCACCCTCTTGGGACCTCATTCTGCAAATGACAGGCACCTTATTCTCAGGCCTGTATGAGAACATGCAGCTCATTGTTAAGAATTTGACCTCTTTGTTCTTAACCCTTTCAGTGCCAAGTCCGATTTTTGTATCAACCTTAGAGCTCTTTCCATCAATGTATCACATTATTATAATCAATAAATTTGAAAAATGATCAAGGAAATCTGGGTTGATACAAAAATTGGACTTGGCACTGAAAGGGTTAAACAAAAGCCAACGTCCCAAAAAGCCACCTTGTTTTGGAGGACATGGGGGGGGGGGGGTCTGCAACTTTCTATTTATTGTGGATACAGAAGCTTAAGGTTAATATATTGAGATGACCCCATTCTGTTAGTTTGAACAGTCATCGAGGTTATTGCTTTTGAATTAATTTTCGCCTGAGTAATAATGTTAATCATAAATTGGTTCCTACTTATTGTTTTACGACATGTGGCAGTTAGGCTAAGTGAATAAAATTATTCTGTTCCCTAATATCATGATTGAGTATACAGAGTGGCAGTTAGGCTAAGTGAATAAAATTATTATGTTCTCAAATATCATTATAGAGTATGCACTGTCTGTCAAATATCTTTATTCTCAAGTTTGCCCAGATTTTTCCAAGAACTCAATATTCATTGTTTTCATATATCCACAATTAGAAATTTGGGTTTATTCAAGATTTTCCGGCTAACATACACTGGATAAGAAATTATGAAAAAAAGTTCTTGGAACGTTGTAAGATTTTATTTCATAAAATCCTATATGCCTCGTAAGATTTTTCAAATTTAATTGCCTGGGAACATAAGTATTAATTTTAATGCCCTGAATAACATTTTACGACTGTTAGGGGTACTTTCCCACCTGACCTTTCTACCTGTTTATGTGGTGACAACCCTGACCCTGTATGGGGTACTCTGGTATTCTCTCCACCTGGCCTTTCAAGCTGTAAATACCTTAGGTGGTGTTATTTCCTCCTTATATGACCTGGACACCATCCACACGTATTAGTTAGAGCTGATTTCCTCCAGGTGTTCATATCAATTGGTTGTGTTGACAGATCAGTATTTGATAGACCAGTGTCTTGATAGATGAGTGTCTTGGACTTCATATTCTACTTATTCAGGTAATTAAATAATTTCTTAATTATACACCCCCCTTATACACCCCCCCCCCCCCCCTCTACCACTCGCGATCTATCATGGATTTATCTAAATCAGCCCTCCAAATTAGGAAAAAATGTCCCACAGCAAATTTAATGCTGTGGCATGTTAGATCACAATTTGCCATGGAATTGCTTGTTGCCGTGGCCAATTTCGAGGACTGCTAAATGGAATTGGGTTTGGAGATTGGCCATCAGGAGGCCTTGTAATGCTGAAGGGGTCACTCTCACCAAAAAAAGGGCTGAAGGGTACACAAGTTTTGAAAATCTGCTGAAGGGTACACAAGTTTAGAAATCTGGTTCTAAATGACGTTTAGTTTTTGTATCTGCCATGATTTATGTTAATTGTTTATGTTCCAATGAACATTAATATGAACTGAAAACAAAACTGCCGATGGGTGCCAGACTTTCAGAAACACAGTTAAAGTAACTGTCTTAGAGCCGATCACAAACCATGTGTACCCTTAGGCACATTTTGAAACCCTGTGTACCTTTTTTTGGTGAGAGTGACCCCTTCAGCCCTTGTAACCCTTCCATGACTGGAGTTACCTCCGTTATTAACCCTTCAATGACTGGAGTTACCTCCCTTATTAACCCTTAATAGAGCTCTATGAAATTTTGTGAAAACCCTGTGACAATGCATTCTCTTATATTTGAGAGTCTTCCATAGGGAGCCTCACAATCAATATGTATATAAGAGAATCCATTGGCCTAGCAATATTTGCCTTGACCATGTAAGACAGTGCATTCTCTTATATATGCAGGGCGCCTTATGGGAGACTCGCATATACATGTATATATGAGAGAATGCACTGACACATGATCTTTGACGTGAAAGAGTTTATAATAACCTTTTATATTTCAGAATTATCCCTCTTGTCGTTGTGTGTTTACTTGAATCTTGTAATTTGACTTACAGTAATGCCATAATTAATCGACTCCCTAACCACAGCAGAATTATGGGTAACTTTTCAGGATTTAGTCGGAAATATGGCTTGTTGCCATTCATCGGAAAAAAATTACCCTTAATTCTGCTGTGGTTAAGGAGTCGATTATTTAGAGCATTACTGTATGTGTTAGCATAAAAGTATTTTATTGTATTCTTCATCTGTTCAGCATGCAGCAGATTTACTTCTTGGCAGTATGTTAAGATATTGTAATACAATGTAATAGTAATGTACATAAAAATATGCATAGAATGTGATAAAAGCTATTCATCGGAAAGCTCTCCATATTTCCGACTAAATCTTGAAAAGTTACCCATAATTCTGCTGTGGTTACGGAGTTGATTAATTAGGGCATTACTGTAGTTTGTTGTATTGTGAGAGGATTAGATTAGATTAGATTTTATTTTGATAATATTCATATACATGTTGACAATGCAATGATACAGTAAATAAGTATAACATTATGTGTATATAAATTGTGTATATAACATAAGTAAAATCGCTTTCTATATATTATACCTGTTATGTATCATATATATCATAATCTCATTTCAAGGTGTGATGTGTAAAAGTAAGAGCCCAGAAAATATAAAAAATCAGTTGGGTTTGAATATTCCCTACAAATGAATAAATGGGAGTATTATGATTTTTGCCTCTATGAAAAATATTCATACCTGTGTACCACGTCATCTCCCCCTCCTGGATATTCTGCCCCCCCCCCCCCCCACACACCTTGGATGCCTCTCACACCCATCCCAATCCATGACAAAAAATTATTTTCACTTCATAGGCATTGGTATGGCCTGAAATGCTGAGAAAAATCATTTTTGTGAATAAATTTTTTTCTGGTAAATTTTTTAACCCACCCCCCCCCCCCCCAACCAATCTGCTGACGAGAACAATCAGACTATAAATGACAAATTAATCCTCATGGCTGCTTATTTTGCTTTCTACAGTCATGAAACGGTGTTTCTTCCATGGAAAAGTGCTTGAGTCAGTGTTTGAGTGGCAGGTAGGGCAGATATCTGGGGGGGGGGGGGGTGGGGGGTTGGATATATTGTTACATCATTATCTGTAGTAGAATCTATTCGTTAATGAAAGGGAATGGGTTAAAGAAAACCTTTAAGATGCGTGATACGAATTAATTACTAATTCTATGGAGCTGGGGCTAAAATATATTTGATTCGAGTCGAGGAACCCACTCATCAGAGCTCAGAGTGATCAGATATAAATTTTTTAAGTTTGTTATTCCTCGAGATGTGTATTATTTGTGGCCCAGAAAAAAGTCGTCAAACCGATGGTCTCAGATAAATTTGCAGATGAAGATGGATAACTCTAAAATTAATTGGTAAAAGATAAACATTTGTGATACTCAAGTGATAGATAATACAGCCATATTTCTGTGAACAAAATGTTGATAAATAACACGTAAAATGTTGATAAATAACACGCAAAATGTTTATAAATAACACGCAAAATGTTTATAAATAACACGCAAAATGTTGATAAATAACACGCAAAATGTTGATAAATAACACGCAAAATGTTGATAAATAACACGCAAAAATGTTGATAAATAACACGGTTTGGGAAATTTGATACCATAGTTGGTTAGCATTATTTTGTTGCAATTAATTGGTTTGTTGCATTTAATACTAAAACGTATTTTGAAGAAATATTGTTGTTGTAACTTGATGATTTTGGGACTGTCTGATCGGATTGAGTACCTTTAACAAGATCATGGTAAATGCACTCACAGTATATTGTTGAGTCGTAAAGAAGATATCGCTTGTGTATAATAGTTTAACCTGATGTTTGCTCGTGTATAATACAGTAATGCCCTAAGTAATCGACTCCTTGCAAAGTATAGTCTATATAACCCTTTACCCAACAAACCGGCCAAAACCGGCCAAATAAAGCTTCAACAGCCTAAAATATCTTCTGTCTGTCTCAATAGAACCATACAAATATGGATATCATTGGAACCGGCTCATTGACCACATTGTGATGGTTACAGTTATGCCCTGTGCCAATGCATTCTCTTATATATGCGAGTCAACCATAGGTCGCCTCGCATATATAAGAGAATGCATTGGCCTAAAAAAAATCTGTTTTTAACACTTTTTACCATTATTTCTTACATTCTTTAACAATTTTATAATTTTAATGTGTTAAGCCAATGCATTCTCTTATATATGCGAGGCGACCTATGGTCGACTCGCATATATAAGAGAATGCATTGGCACAGGGCCGTTCTGTTGGGTAAAGGGTTAATGAACACAAGAAGAAACCCACTTTTATCAGCCCAATTCTCTAAAAAGCCCCTCTATCTACAATATTGCCTTAAATAATCGACTCCTTAACCACAGCAGAATTATGGGTATTAACCTTTCAGGATTTAGTCGGAAATATGGCTTGTTGCCATTCATCGGAAAGCTCTCCCTGAGCAAAATCACCTTAAGTATTATATAAGATAGGATACTGCTTCAATATCTAGAACTAGCTGTCCATGACCATTTATGTTAGGAAGAATAAAATATAAATAATAAATCCGCCCTCCCGCCCCATTTTTCTGAAAAAGCTGGATGTAAAGGAGCTATTTATTTTATTGGCCTATTCTCAGGTCCTGTCATTTGCAGAATGAGGTCCCCAGAGGGCTAAATTCACCCTCTGGGGACCTCATTCTGCTCTGTGAGAGCTTTCCAATGAATGGCAACAAGCCATATTTCCGACTAAATCCTGAAAAGTTACCCATAATTCTGCTGTGTTTAAGGAGTCGTTTACTTTAGGGCATTACTGTATTATAGTTGAACCTGATGTTTGTTTTGTTGTTGTGTGTTTACTCGAAACTTGTAATTTTTACTCAGTTTGTCATGAGAGGATTTGAATGGTTTAAATTCCTGATCCTTCAGGAAATACCAGGATTCTAATCTGCCACGGGTCGTGCACAAACAAAATATCTCAATGCAGTGTGATGTTATGCTGTGTCAGCGGTAAACAATCACTAATCATCATCCACTTCCTTTGTGATATGCAAAGGCTTGAGACAATTAACCCTTTAAGTACTGAATGCATTCTTCCATCCAGTTATAACAGTATACATTAGAATGGTTTATTATTCATTTGAGGAGTGTACTGTGTTCCACTCCATGTTTGTATACGTAGGGGCGACAGGAAGACGGCCCATCTGGGAGACTGGGCCATGTCGCTCCTGTATGATATCATTTTTGTTTGTATATTATCACCATTGTCATACGCTTGTAAATATTATACAAAAAAAACAATCTAATCTAAAAGGTAATTAAAGCAGCCGACAGACAGAACAATATATTTTAACCCTATCCATCCTCATGAGTTCTACTCAGTTATAAAAGTCTTCTTTGGAATGGTCTATTATTCATTTGGAGGGGTGTTGAGATAATAAAAGCAGATGACAGACATGCACAAAGATAATATAAGCAAAATGATTCATATTCATAACAATGTAGGTGGGAAATGTTCAGATAACAACATTTTGACAAAGTCAAGTTTGAGCTATTGGCAATTTGGCGTGGGTTGGTGTCTGTCATCCGTCCATGCATAAGTCTGTCAGCAATTTCCTTTAGCACAACCCTATAGGTGACATCTCTCTTCTAATTGGCACTTCCATCGGCACACCCTGCAGCCCGCATTTATTGGAAAAATGTTTTTAAACATTTTCAGGCATATTTAATTAAGATCACCTCTAGATGGAAACTATCAAATTTAAATGATTTTCGATGAAAAACATGGACACCTGCAGCCATATTGTATTTTACTCTTTGCATGTCTAAATCCTTTGGCACAACCTACATAATACGACATTCATAATCTGATCATCACCAAACTGCAGATGGGTCTTTGGGGTGACCACTAAATGGGAGCCATCAAAGGTTTTCAAATTTCCGTTGAAAAACATGGCTGCACCAAGCAACCATTTCGGATTTTACTCTTTGCATGAATAAATCCTTTGGCACACCCAACCGGCCTACTAGCCACATCCCTCATCTGATCGTCACCAAACTTTATAGGAATCTTCGGGGGGACCTCTAGATGGGAGTCCAGGGAATAAAATCTGACAATAATCAGAATCTTGATTCTCAGTTTGATTCTCGTAAGCTGATTCACTGATGAATGCAATACATTGATTCTCGCAAATTTTGAAGGATTTTAACTCTTTCAGTGCCAGGGGCCGATCTCATCGGCCCTAATTTACGGTCTGTAAAATCGGCCCTAAAAAATTTAAAATTTTTTTTTTTTTTTTTAGATTTGTTTGGGTTGAATTTTTTTTTGGGTACATGCTTAAGCATGCTATAGCGAATTTAAAAACAAACTGGATAAAACCTTAGTGGCATGTTATAACTCAAAACTATCACCAAGTATTCATAGTAATAATTTTGATGCCCATGAAAAACGTAAGATTCCCTGGCACTAAACCTACAAAATAAGTCTGTTAAAGAATATAAGAAAAAATTATTAAAATTGTAAAAAATTGTAAAAAAATAACAAATGACAAATGATGAAAAATTGTTAGGCCAATGCATTCTCTTATATATGCGAGGCGACCTATGGTCGACTCGCATATATAAGAGAATGCATTGGCACAGGGTATATGGGTTGATACAAAATCGGACCTGGCACTGAAAGGGTTAAGGCCTGGAGTCATAAATTTTTTCTGACATTCCTTAAAACACGCCAGCAGCGATCTTGGATTTCACATTTGAATTCATCGGCAGACCCTGAAGCCCGCAATTGTTGGAGAAAAGTGAGGCATGTTTAGGATCACGTCTAGATAGGAGCTATCAAATTTGAATGATTGTCTATGAAAAACATGGCTGTCCCGGTGTCCCCGCCCCCCCCCCCCCCCCCCTGTATGTTTGGGGAAAATTTTAATGCACATGTATATTTAAAATATTTCTACATGTGTGATCTACAGTTGCAGAGTTAAACAAAAAATATTATTATTAATATTAATCACTTGATAATCTTTACAGTGTTCACCCTTCAGTATGGGTCATGAGTCGCTCAGTTGGTCAGGTGCATGGTGCTGTTCATTGTTAGTGAAAATTCCAGTATAAAGTGGTCCTTCGCTTTGAGGGATCATCACAGGGCAAGCCTGCAAATAGCGTGTCTGTCATTTGCAGAATGAGGGTGAATTTAGTGATGCTATCCCGCACAGCGGGCTAGCATCACCAAATTCACCCTCTGGAGACCTCATTCTGCATAGGCCTCATCTTCTGGGAAGTATCTATAGTATCAAATTAACATTGTTTTTAGTTACATTTCCCTTCTTGGAAGTTTCTATATCCCCCTATTTGCCGAAGATAAAATTCATAATTGAGGTGCCCAATGGGTGAACATCACCAACCTCAACTGGGGAACTTCAATTTGATTCTAGGTCTGCCATAGCAGTTGAGGGCCTAAGTAGCAGAATGAGGTCCACAGAGGGTGAATTTAGTGATGCTAGCCCACTATACGGGATAGCGTCACTAAATTCACCCTCTGGGGACCTCATTCTGCAAATGACAGACACGCTATTTGCAGAATGAGGTCCCCAGAGGGTGAATTTAGTGATGCTAGCCCACTATACGGGATAGCGTCACTAAATTCACCCTCTGGGGACCTCATTCTGCAAATGACAGACACGCTATTTGCAGAATGAGGTCCCCAGAGGGTGAATTTAGTGATGCTAGCCCACTATACGGGATAGCGTCACTAAATTCACCCTCTGGGGACCTCATTCTGCAAATGACAGACACACTATTTGCAGGCTTGTCACCGGGTAGTTTGGAACTGATGATGATATCGGTGGTTCTTTCGAAATTTTAAACACTCGCATTATCCACAATTGGGCTAACAAAGTTTTGGAAAATGTTACCAAAAGTTTTTAAGATTACACAAACATACATTATATTTTCTTCGCTATCACAACACACACACACATATATACTGACTAACTTCCAAATTTAACCGTTTGGCTATAAATTTCATTCGGCCCTTTGCATACGCTCTAAATTATTTTCTAAATTTGTAAGACCCAACATCAGGTTATATGGTCCTTTATTTCAAACATGATTGCGATGTTGATGGTATTATTGCTGTGAATCTTAAAACTTCTTCTAATCATAAATTTTGGCCACCATTGCTATTAGATGGTCAAACACTCTGAAATGTGAGCTTCGATCCTTTCAAAAAACTATGCTATGCTATGGATTATGCTACTGATTATTTGGTTGACATAGTTATTGTCCTTATGACATACTCCACAATATATACCCAAGAAAATGCATCGCTTGTGTACACACCAGTGGTTTAGAACTGACTTTCACTTTACATGGCATTTCAAGCAACCCTTGAATTACAGTAATGCTATAAGTAATAGACTCCTTAACCACAGCAGAATTATGGGTAACTTTTCAGGATTTAGTCGGAAATGTGGCTTGTTGCCATTCATCGGAAAGCTCTCGGCGAGAGCTTTCCAATGAATGGCAACAAGCCATATTTCCGACTAAATCCTGAAAAGTTACCCATAATTCTGCTGGGGTTAAGGAGTCGATTATTTAGAGCATTACTGTTACTGTATCTTGCAACATATATAATGCCAACAGAAGCTGTCCATTGATAGCAAAAATGACTACATTGGCAGGGAAGCTTGAATTTATTGTGTCTGTCATTTTCAGAATGAGGTCCCGAGAGTGTGAATGTGATATAGAAAAACTAAACTAAAAAAGAAATAGAATCTAATTTTCTATAGAAATTTAATAATAAATAAACTTTCCAGAGAAGATGAGGCCTAAGCAGAACGAGGTCCCCAGAGGGTGAATTTAGTGATTCTAGCCCGTTATGCGGAATAGCATCACCAATCAGGCTTGGTGGCAGGGACCACAAGAAGAACAAAACATATAGTGCATGACCATGTGTGTCATTGGACATTCTTTTTACAATGAATTTTATGGTATAATAAAGAATAACTGTAACTACGTCATAAACCACCGAATTAAATATCATAACAAATTCGTAATTACTACAATCATTTCCTTCGGCAATGGAATTTACTCTAAAGTAAACAAAGTTCATTGACTCTTGACTCATAAATTTTATGGCTATAAATTTTATGGGAGCAGATTTTAATGTAGTAATGTCAAGTGCCTTAGAGCACAGGTCTCATCAAAGTGCGATTTATAGTGATTTAGAGCACAGGTTTCATCAAGGTGCGATTTATAGGGATTTAGGCAACACCAATTTTAATTAGTTGGTTTATTCAAGCCTTGAAATAGTGTGTCTGTCATTTGCAGAATGAGGTCCCCCAGAGGGTGAATTTGGTGATGCTAGCCCACTATGCGGGGTAGCATCACTAAATTCACCCTCTGGGGACCTCATTCTGCAAATGACAGACACACTATTTCAAGGCTTGGGTTTATTACTTTCTATACTAAATGGATTCGCCCACTCAGTTATAAAAGTATATATTGGAATGGTCTATTATTCATCTGAAGGGGTTTTCAGGAAAAATAAACAGACAGCATTTAATAATTTAGTTTTCAATATTGCAAATTTGCAATCAATTAAAATAAATAATTTCAGATTATTACGTATATGGACTTTAATTAACCCTTCCATGACTGGAGCTTTTGAAATTGTGCGAAAACCCTGTGCCAATGCATTCTCTTATATACATGTGTAGGTGAGTCTCCCATAGGGAGCCTCACATATATAAGAGAATACATTTGGCCTAACAATATTTACCTTGACCTTGTAAGCCAGTGCATTCTCTTATATATGTGAGGATCCCTATGGGAGACTTGCATATATAAGAGAATGAACTGGCACTGAATGTTTAATGCTGCACCAGCGCAGCTTCCATCATGAAGCGGTTATATAACACTCCCGTATGGAGTCCCACACTGGCCCAAGCAGACGACCATCATCAGTGCATTGTTTTATTTGTCTGGGACTCCATAAGCTCCCATCATGAAAGGGTTTATATATAACAGTCCTGCATGGAGCCCCAAGCAGACGACAATCATCAGTGCACTGTTCTCTCTCTCTGGGTCTCCATAAAGCTCCCATCATGTAAGGGTTATATAAGACTCCCGTATGGAGCCTCACACGGACCCAAGCAGACGACAGTCATCAGTGCATTGTTCTCTCTGTCTGGGTCTCCATAAAGCTCCCATCATGTAAGGGTTATATAGCGGTCCGGTATGGAGCCCCACACGGAACCAAGCAGACGACAGTCATCAGTGTGGTGTTGTATCTGTCTGGGGCGCCATAAAGGGTTAAATAACACTCCCATACAGAGCCTCATACAGACCCAAGCAGACGACAGTCATCAGTGTGGTGTTGATCTGTCTGGGGCTCCATAAAGGGTTAAATAACACTCCCATACAGAGCCTCATACAGACCCAAGCAGACGACAGTCATCAGTGCATTGTTCTCTCTGTCTGGGGCTCCATAAAGGGTTAAAGAAAACATAATTTCCCTCCTAATTCTAGAGTTATTTCCCCCTGTTTGCAAACCAACTAATAAAATTGTTGTTGCCTTTTAGATAAAGTCGCAAATGATCAAGGTGGGTGCTAGTGGCTAGTATGACAGGACATTCTGCTGGTGTAACTCAGGGTCTCACACAGGTGTGATTAATAGTGATGTGTACGATCAGGTGGGTGCTAGTGGCTAGTATGACAGGACATTCTGCTGGTGTAACTCAGGGTCTCACACAGGTGTGATTAATAGTGATGTGTACGATCAGGTGGGTGCTAGTGGCTAGTATGACAGGACATTCTGCTGGTGTAACTCAGGGTCTCACACAGGTGTGATTAATAGTGATTTGTACGATCAGGTGGGTGCTAGTGGCTAGTATGACAGGACATTCTGCTGGTGTAGCACAGGGTCTCACACAGGTGTGATTAATAGTGATTTGTACGATCAGGTGGGTGCTAGTGGCTAGTATGACAGGACATTCTGCTGGTGTAACTCAGGGTCTCATCCAGGTGTGATTAATAGTGATTTGTACGATCAGGTGGGTGCTAGTGGCTAGTATGACAGGACATTCTGCTGGTGTAACTCAGGGTCTCACACAGGTGTGATTAATAGTGATTTGTACGATCAGGTGGGTGCTAGTGGCTAGTATGACAGGACATTCTGCTGGTGTAACTCAGGGTCTCACCCAGGTGTGATTTATTGTGATTTGTACGGACATTATGCTGGTGTAGCACAGGGTCTCACACAGGTGTGATTAATAGTGATTTGTACGATCAGGTGGGTGCTAGTGGCTAGTATGACAGGACATTCTGCTGGTGTAGCACAGGGTCTCACCCAGGTGTGATTAATAGTGATTTGTACGATCAGGTGGGTGCTAGTGGCTAGTATGACAGGACATTCTGCTGGTGTAACACAGGGTCTCACACAGGTGTGATTTATAGTGATTTGTACGATCAGGTGGGTGCTAGTGGCTAGTATGACAGGACATTCTGCTGGTGTAGCACAGGGTCTCACCCAGGTGTGATTAATAGTGATTTGTACGATCAGGTGGGTGCTAGTGGCTAGTATGACAGGACATTCTGCTGGTGTAGCACAGGGTCCTCACCCAGGTGTGATTAATAGTGATTTGTCACGATCAGGTGGGTGCTAGTGGCTAGTATGACAGGACATTCTGCTGGTGTAACACAGGGTCTCACACAGGTGTGATTTATAGTGATTTGTACGATCAGGTGGGTGCTAGTGGCTAGTATGACAGGACATTCTGCTGGTGTAGCACAGGGTCTCACCCAGGTGTGATTAATAGTGATTTGTACGATCAGGTGGGTGCTAGTGGCTAGTATGACAGGACATTCTGCTGGTGTAACACAGGGTCTCACACAGGTGTGATTTATAGTGATTTGTACGATCAGGTGGGTGCTAGTGGCTAGTATGACAGGACATTCTGCTGGTGTAGCACAGGGTCTCACCCAGGTGTGATTAATAGTGATTTGTACGATCAGGTGGGTGCTAGTGGCTAGTATGACAGGACATTCTGCTGGTGTAACTCAGGGTCTCACCCAGGTGTGATTTATTGTGATTTGTACGATCAGGTGGGTGCTATAGTGGCTAGTATGACAGGACATTCTGCTGGTGTAACTCAGGGTCTCACACAGGTGTGATTAATAGTGATTTGTACGATCAAGGTGGGTGCTAGTGGCTAGTATGACAGGACATTCTGCTGGTGTAGCACAGGGTCTCACACAGGTGTGATTTATTGTGATTTGTACGATCAGGTGGGTGCTAGTGGCTAGTATGACAGGACATTCTGCTGGTGTAGCACAGGGTCTCACACAGGTGTGATTAATAGTGATTTGTACGATCAGGTGGGTGCTAGTGGCTAGTATGACAGGACATTCTGCTGGTGTAGCACAGGGTCTCACCCAGGTGTGATTAATAGTGATTTGTACGATCAGGTGGGTGCTAGTGGCTAGTATGATAGGACATTCTGCTGGTGTAGCACAGGGTCTCACCCAGGTGTGATTAATAGTGATTTGTACGATCAGGTGGGTGCTAGTGGCTAGTATGACAGGACATTCTGCTGATGTAACTCAGGGTCTCACCCAGGTGTGATTAATAGTGATTTGTACGATCAGGTGGGTGCTAGTGGCTAGTATGACAGGACATTCTGCTGGTGTAACTCAGGGTCTCACCCAGGTGTGATTTATAGTGATGTGTACGATCAGGTGGGTGCTAGTGGCTAGTATGACAGGACATTCTGCTGGTATAACACAGGGTCTCACACAGGTGTGATTAATAGTGATTTGTACGATCAGGTGGGTGCTAGTGGCTAGTATGACAGGACATTCTGCTGGTGTAGCACAGGGTCTCACACAGGTGTGATTTATTGTGATTTGTACGATCAGGTGGGTGCTAGTGGCTAGTATGACAGGACATTCTGCTGGTGTAGCACAGGGTCTCACACAGGTGTGATTAATAGTGATTTGTACGATCAGGTGGGTGCTAGTGGCTAGTATGACAGGACATTCTGCTGGTGTAGCACAGGGTCTCACACAGGTGTGATTAATAGTGATTTGTACGATCAGGTGGGTGCTAGTGGCTAGTATGACAGGACATTCTGCTGGTGTAGCACAGGGTCTCACCCAGGTGTGATTAATAGTGATTTGTACGATCAGGTGGGTGCTAGTGGCTAGTATGACAGGACATTCTGCTGGTGTAACTCAGGGTCTCACCCAGGTGTGATTAATAGTGATTTGTACGATCAGGTGGGTGCTAGTGGCTAGTATGACAGGACATTCTGCTGGTGTAACTCAGGGTCTCACCCAGGTGTGATTTATTGTGATTTGTACGATCAGGTGGGTGCTAGTGGCTAGTATGACAGGACATTCTGCTGGTGTAACTCAGGGTCTCACCCGGGTGTGATTTATTGTGATTTGTACGATCAGGTGGGTGCTAGTGGCTAGTATGACAGGACATTCTGCTGGTGTAACTCAGGGTCTCACACAGGTGTGATTTATTGTGATTTGTACGATCAGGTGGGTGCTAGTGGCTAGTATGACAGGACATTCTGCTGGTGTAACACAGGGTCTCACCCAGGTGTGATTAATAGTGATTTGTACGATCAGGTGGGTGCTAGTGGCTAGTATGACAGGACATTCTGCTGGTATAACACAGGGTCTCACACAGGTGTGATTAATAGTGATTTGTACGATCAGGTGGGTGCTAGTGGCTAGTATGACAGGACATTCTGCTGGTGTAGCACAGGGTCTCACCCAGGTGTGATTAATAGTGATTTGTACGATCAGGTGGGTGCTAGTGGCTAGTATGACAGGACATTCTGCTGGTGTAGCACAGGGTCTCACACAGGTGTGATTTATTGTGATTTGTACGATCAGGTGGGTGCTAGTGGCTAGTATGACAGGACATTCTGCTGGTGTAGCACAGGGTCTCACCCAGGTGTGATTAATAGTGATTTGTACGATCAGGTGGGTGCTAGTGGCTAGTATGACAGGACATTCTGCTGGTGTAACTCAGGGTCTCACCCAGGTGTGATTAATAGTGATTTGTACGATCAGGTGGGTGCTAGTGGCTAGTATGATAGGACATTCTGCTGGTGTAGCACAGGGTCTCACCCAGGTGTGATTAATAGTGATTTGTACGATCAGGTGGGTGCTAGTGGCTAGTATGACAGGACATTCTGCTGGTGTAGCACAGGGTCTCACCCAGGTGTGATTTATAGTGATTTGTACGATCAGGTGGGTGCTAGTGGCTAGTATGACAGGACATTCTGCTGATGTAACTCACGGTCTCACCCAGGTGTGATTAATAGTGATTTGTACGATCAGGTGGGTGCTAGTGGCTAGTATGACAGGACATTCTGCTGGTGTAACTCACGGTCTCACCCAGGTGTGATTAATAGTGATTTGTACGATCAGGTGGGTGCTAGTGGCTAGTATGACAGGACATTCTGCTGATGTAACTCAGGGTCTCACCCAGGTGTGATTAATAGTGATTTGTACGATCAGGTGGGTGCTAGTGGCTAGTATGACAGGACATTCTGCTGGTGTAACTCAGGGTCTCACACAGGTGTGATTTATTGTGATTTGTACGATCAGGTGGGTGCTAGTGGCTAGTATGACAGGACATTCTGCTGGTGTAACTCAGGGTCTCACCCAGGTGTGATTTATTGTGATTTGTACGATCAGGTGGGTGCTAGTGGCTAGTATGACAGGACATTCTGCTGGTGTAGCACAGGGTCTCACACAGGTGTGATTTATAGTGATTTGTACGATCAGGTGGGTGCTATAGTGGCTAGTATGACAGGACATTCTGCTGGTGTAACTCAGGGTCTCACACAGGTGTGATTAATAGTGATTTGTACTATCAGGTGGGTGCTAGTGGCTAGTATGACAGGACATTCTGCTGGTGTAACTCAGGGTCTCACCCAGGTGTGATTAATAGTGATTTGTACGATCAGGTGGGTGCTAGTGGCTAGTATGACAGGACATTCTGCTGGTGTAGCACAGGGTCTCACCCAGGTGTGATTTATTGTGATTTGTACGATCAGGTGGGTGCTAGTGGCTAGTATGACAGGACATTCTGCTGGTGTAACTCAGGGTCTCACCCAGGTGTGATTAATAGTGATTTGTACGATCAGGTGGGTGCTAGTGGCTAGTATGACAGGACATTCTGCTGGTGTAACTCAGGGTCTCACCCAGGTGTGATTTATTGTGATTTGTACGATCAGGTGGGTGCTAGTGGCTAGTATGACAGGACATTCTGCTGGTGTAACTCAGGGTCTCACACAGGTGTGATTAATAGTGATTTGTACGATCAGGTGGGTGCTAGTGGCTAGTATGACAGGACATTCTGCTGGTGTAACTCAGGGTCTCACCCAGGTGTGATTAATAGTGATTTGTACGATCAGGTGGGTGCTAGTGGCTAGTATGACAGGACATTCTGCTGGTGTAGCACAGGGTCTCACCCAGGTGTGATTAATAGTGATTTGTACGATCAGGTGGGTGCTAGTGGCTAGTTTGACAGGACATTCTGCTGGTGTAGCACAGGGTCTCACACAGGTGTGATTTATTGTGATTTGTACGATCAGGTGGGTGCTAGTGGCTAGTATGACAGGACATTCTGCTGGTGTAACTCACGGTCTCACCCAGGTGTGATTAATAGTGATTTGTACGATCAGGTGGGTGCTAGTGGCTAGTATGACAGGACATTCTGCTGGTATAACACAGGGTCTCACCCAGGTGTGATTAATAGTGATTTGTACGATCAGGTGGGTGCTAGTGGCTAGTATGACAGGACATTCTGCTGGTGTAACTCAGGGTCTCACCCAGGTGTGATTAATAGTGATTTGTACGATCAGGTGGGTGCTAGTGGCTAGTATGACAGGACATTCTGCTGGTGTAACTCAGGGTCTCACCCAGGTGTGATTTATTGTGATTTGTACGATCAGGTGGGTGCTAGTGGCTAGTTTGACAGGACATTCTGCTGGTGTAACTCACGGTCTCACACAGGTGTGATTTATTGTGATTTGTACGATCAGGTGGGTGCTAGTGGCTAGTATGACAGGACATTCTGCTGATGTAACTCAGGGTCTCACCCAGGTGTGATTTATTGTGATTTGTACGATCAGGTGGGTGCTAGTGGCTAGTATGACAGGACATTCTGCTGGTGTAACTCAGGGTCTCACCCAGGTGTGATTAATAGTGATTTGTACGATCAGGTGGGTGCTAGTGGCTAGTATGACAGGACATTCTGCTGGTGTAGCACAGGGTCTCACCCAGGTGTGATTAATAGTGATTTGTACGATCAGGTGGGTGCTAGTGGCTAGTATGACAGGACATTCTGCTGGTGTAGCACAGGGTCTCACCCAGGTGTGATTTATTGTGATTTGTACGATCAGGTGGGTGCTAGTGGCTAGTATGACAGGACATTCTGCTGGTGTAGCACAGGGTCTCACACAGGTGTGATTAATAGTGATTTGTACGATCAGGTGGGTGCTAGTGGCTAGTATGACAGGACATTCTGCTGGTGTAACTCAGGGTCTCACCCAGGTGTGATTAATAGTGATTTGTACGATCAGGTGGGTGCTAGTGGCTAGTATGACAGGACATTCTGCTGGTGTAACTCAGGGTCTCACCCAGGTGTGATTTATTGTGATTTGTACGATCAGGTGGGTGCTAGTGGCTAGTTTGACAGGACATTCTGCTGGTGTAACTCACGGTCTCACACAGGTGTGATTAATAGTGATTTGTACGATCAGGTGGGTGCTAGTGGCTAGTATGACAGGACATTCTGCTGGTGTAACTCAGGGTCTCACACAGGTGTGATTAATAGTGATTTGTACGATCAGGTGGGTGCTAGTGGCTAGTATGACAGGACATTCTACAGGTATAACACAGGGTCTCACACAGGTGTGATTAATAGTGATGTGTACGATCAGGTGGGTGCTAGTGGCTAGTATGACAGGACATTCTGCTGGTATAACACAGGGTCTCACACAGGTGTGATTAATAGTGATGTGTACGATCAGGTGGGTGCTAGTGGCTAGTATGACAGGACATTCTGCTGGTGTAGCACAGGGTCTCACACAGGTGTGATTAATAGTGATTTGTACGATCCGGTGGGTGCTAGTGGCTAGTATGACAGGACATTCTGCTGGTGTAACTCAGGGTCTCACACAGGTGTGATTAATAGTGATTTGTACGATCAGGTGGGTGCTAGTGGCTAGTATGACAGGACATTCTGCTGATGTAACTCAGGGTCTCACCCAGGTGTGATTTATTGTGATTTGTACGATCAGGTGGGTGCTAGTGGCTAGTATGACAGGACATTCTGCTGGTGTAGCACAGGGTCTCACACAGGTGTGATTAATAGTGATTTGTACGATCCGGTGGGTGCTAGTGGCTAGCATGACAGGACATTCTGCTGGTGTAACTCAGGGTCTCACACAGGTGTGATTAATAGTGATTTGTACGATCAGGTGGGTGCTAGTGGCTAGTATGACAGGACATTCTGCTGATGTAACTCAGGGTCTCACACAGGTGTGATTTATTGTGATTTGTACGATCAGGTGGGTGCTAGTGGCTAGTATGACAGGACATTCTGCTGGTGTAGCACAGGGTCTCACACAGGTGTGATTAATAGTGATTTTTACGATCAGGTGGGTGCTAGTGGCTAGTATGACAGGACATTCTGCTGGTGTAACTCAGGGTCTCACCCAGGTGTGATTTATAGTGATTTGTACGATCAGGTGGGTGCTAGTGGCTAGTATGACAGGACATTCTGCTGATGTAACACAGGGTCTCACCCAGGTGTGATTAATAGTGATTTGTACGATCAGGTGGGTGCTAGTGGCTAGTATGACAGGACATTCTGCTGGTATAACACAGGGTCTCACACAGGTGTGATTAATAGTGATTTGTACGATCAGGTGGGTGCTAGTGGCTAGTATGACAGGACATTCTGCTGGTGTAACTCAGGGTCTCACCCAGGTGTGATTTATAGTGATTTGTACGATCAGGTGGGTGCTAGTGGCTAGTATGACAGGACATTCTGCTGGTGTAACTCAGGGTCTCACCCAGGTGTGATTAATAGTGATGTGTACGATCAGGTGGGTGCTAGTGGCTAGTATGACAGGACATTCTGCTGGTGTAACTCAGGGTCTCACCCAGGTGTGATTAATAGTGATTTGTATGATCAGGTGGGTGCTAGTGGCTAGTATGACAGGACATTCTGCTGGTGTAGCACAGGGTCTCACCCAGGTGTGATTAATAGTGATTTGTACGATCAGGTGGGTGCTAGTGGCTAGTATGACAGGACATTCTGCTGATGTAACTCAGGGTCTCACACAGGTGTGATTAATAGTGATTTGTACGATCAGGTGGGTGCTAGTGGCTAGTATGACAGGACATTCTGCTGGTGTAACACAGGGTCTCACCCAGGTGTGATTAATAGTGATTTGTACGATCAGGTGGGTGCTAGTGGCTAGTATGACAGGACATTCTGCTGGTGTAACTCAGGGTCTCACACAGGTGTGATTAATAGTGATTTGTACGATCAGGTGGGTGCTAGTGGCTAGTATGACAGGACATTCTGCTGGTGTAACTCAGGGTCTCACACAGGTGTGATTTATAGTGATTTGTACGATCAGGTGGGTGCTAGTGGCTAGTATGATAGGACATTCTGCTGGTGTAACTCACGGTCTCACACAGGTGTGATTAATAGTGATGTGTACGATCAGGTGGGTGCTAGTGGCTAGTATGACATGACATTCTGCTGGTGTAGCACAGGGTCTCACACAGGTGTGATTTATTGTGATTTGTACGATCAGGTGGGTGCTAGTGGCTAGTATGACAGGACATTCTGCTGGTGTAACTCAGGGTCTCACCCAGGTGTGATTTATTGTGATTTGTACGATCAGGTGGGTGCTAGTGGCTAGTATGACAGGACATTCTGCTGGTGTAACTCACGGTCTCACACAGGTGTGATTAATAGTGATGTGTACGATCAGGTGGGTGCTAGTGGCTAGTATGACATGACATTCTGCTGGTGTAGCACAGGGTCTCACACAGGTGTGATTTATTGTGATTTGTACGATCAGGTGGGTGCTAGTGGCTAGTATGACAGGACATTCTGCTGGTGTAACTCAGGGTCTCACCCAGGTGTGATTAATAGTGATTTGTACGATCAGGTGGGTGCTAGTGGCTAGTATGACAGGACATTCTGCTGATGTAACTCAGGGTCTCACACAGGTGTGATTAATAGTGATTTGTACGATCAGGTGGGTGCTAGTGGCTAGTATGACAGGACATTCTGCTGGTGTAACTCAGGGTCTCACCCAGGTGTGATTAATAGTGATTTGTACGATCAGGTGGGTGCTAGTGGCTAGTATGACAGGACATTCTGCTGATGTAACTCAGGGTCTCACCCAGGTGTGATTAATAGTGATTTGTACGATCAGGTGGGTGCTAGTGGCTAGTATGACAGGACATTCTGCTGGTGTAACTCAGGGTCTCACCCAGGTGTGATTAATAGTGATTTGTACGATCAGGTGAGTGCTAGTGGCTAGTATGACAGGACATTCTGCTGGTGTAGCACAGGGTCTCACACAGGTGTGATTAATAGTGATTTGTACGATCAGGTGAGTGCTAGTGGCTAGTATGACAGGACATTCTGCTGGTGTAGCACAGGGTCTCACACAGGTGTGATTAATAGTGATTTGTACGATCAGGTGGGTGCTAGTGGCTAGTATGACAGGACATTCTGCTGGTGTAACTCAGGGTCTCACACAGGTGTGATTAATAGTGATTTGTACGATCAGGTGGGTGCTAGTGGCTAGTATGACAGGACATTCTGCTGGTGTAACTCAGGGTCTCACACAGGTGTGATTAATAGTGATGTGTACGATCAGGTGGGTGCTAGTGGCTAGTATGACAGGACATTCTGCTGGTGTAACTCAGGGTCTCACACAGGTGTGATTAATAGTGATTTGTACGATCAGGTGGGTGCTAGTGGCTAGTATGACAGGACATTCTGCTGGTGTAACACAGGGTCTCACACAGGTGTGATTAATTGTGATTTGTACGATCAGGTGGGTGCTAGTGGCTAGTATGACAGGACATTCTGCTGGTGTAGCACAGGGTCTCACACAGGTGAGATTAATAGTGATTTGTACGATCAGGTGGGTGCTAGTGGCTAGTATGACAGGACATTCTGCTGGTGTAGCACAGGGTCTCACCCAGGTGTGATTAATAGTGATTTGTACGATCAGGTGGGTGCTAGTGGCTAGTATGACAGGACATTCTGCTGATGTAACTCAGGGTCTCACCCAGGTGTGATTTATTGTGATTTGTACGATCAGGTGGGTGCTAGTGGCTAGTATGACAGGACATTCTGCTGGTGTAACTCAGGGTCTCACACAGGTGTGATTAATAGTGATTTGTACGATCAGGTGGGTGCTAGTGGCTAGTATGACAGGACATTCTGCTGGTGTAACTCAGGGTCTCACCCAGGTGTGATTAATAGTGATTTGTACGATCAGGTGGGTGCTAGTGGCTAGTATGACAGGACATTCTGCTGGTGTAGCACAGGGTCTCACCCAGGTGTGATTTATAGTGATTTGTACGATCAGGTGGGTGCTAGTGGCTAGTATGACAGGACATTCTGCTGGTGTAGCACAGGGTCTCACCCAGGTGTGATTTATTGTGATGTGTACGATCAGGTGGGTGCTAGTGGCTAGTATGATAGGACATTCTGCTGGTGTAACTCAGGGTCTCACACAGGTGTGATTAATAGTGATTTGTACGATCAGGTGGGTGCTAGTGGCTAGTATGACAGGACATTCTGCTGGTGTAACTCAGGGTCTCACACAGGTGTGATTAATAGTGATTTGTACGATCAGGTGGGTGCTAGTGGCTAGTATGACAGGACATTCTGCTGGTGTAGCACAGGGTCTCACACAGGTGTGATTTATAGTGATTTGTACGATCAGGTGGGTGCTAGTGGCTAGTATGACAGGACATTCTGCTGGTGTAGCACAGGGTCTCACACAGGTGTGATTAATAGTGATTTGTACGATCAGGTGGGTGCTAGTGGCTAGTATGACAGGACATTCTGCTGGTGTAGCACAGGGTCTCACACAGGTGTGATTTATAGTGATTTGTACGATCAGGTGGGTGCTAGTGGCTAGTATGACAGGACATTCTGCTGGTGTAACTCAGGGTCTCACCCAGGTGTGATTTATTGTGATTTGTACGATCAGGTGGGTGCTAGTGGCTAGTATGACAGGACATTCTGCTGGTGTAACTCAGGGTCTCACCCAGGTGTGATTTATTGTGATTTGTACAATCAGGTGGGTGCTAGTGGCTAGTATGACAGGACATTCTGCTGGTGTAACTCAGGGTCTCACCCAGGTGTGATTAATAGTGATTTGTACGATCAGGTGGGTGCTAGTGGCTAGTATGACAGGACATTCTGCTGGTGTAGCACAGGGTCTCACACAGGTGTGATTAATAGTGATTTGTACGATCAGGTGGGTGCTAGTGGCTAGTATGACAGGACATTCTGCTGGTGTAACTCAGGGTCTCACCCAGGTGTGATTAATAGTGATTTGTACGATCAGGTGGGTGCTAGTGGCTAGTATGACAGGACATTCTGCTGGTGTAGCACAGGGTCTCACCCAGGTGTGATTAATAGTGATTTGTACGATCAGGTGGGTGCTAGTGGCTAGTATGACAGGACATTCTGCTGGTGTAACTAAGGGTCTCACCCAGGTGTGATTAATAGTGATTTGTACGATCAGGTGGGTGCTATAGTGGCTAGTATGACAGGACATTCTGCTGGTGTAGCACAGGGTCTCACCCAGGTGTGATTTATTGTGATTTGTACGATCAGGTGGGTGCTAGTGGCTAGTATGACAGGACATTCTGCTGGTGTAACTCAGGGTCTCACACAGGTGTGATTAATAGTGATTTGTACGATCAGGTGGGTGCTATAGTGGCTAGTATGACAGGACATTCTGCTGGTGTAACTCAGGGTCTCACCCAGGTGTGATTAATAGTGATTTGTACGATCAGGTGGGTGCTAGTGGCTAGTATGACAGGACATTCTGCTGGTGTAACTCAGGGTCTCACCCAGGTGTGATTAATAGTGATTTGTACGATCAGGTGGGTGCTATAGTGGCTAGTATGACAGGACATTCTGCTGGTGTAGCACAGGGTCTCACCCAGGTGTGATTAATTGTGATTTGTATGATCAGGTGGGTGCTAGTGGCTAGTATGACAGGACATTCTGCTGATGTAACTCAGGGTCTCACCCAGGTGTGATTTATTGTGATTTGTACGATCAGGTGGGTGCTAGTGGCTAGTATGACAGGACATTCTGCTGGTGTAACTCAGGGTCTCACCCAGGTGTGATTTATTGTGATTTGTACGATCAGGTGGGTGCTAGTGGCTAGTATGACAGGACATTCTGCTGGTGTAACTCATGGTCTCACCCAGGTGTGATTAATTGTGATTTGTACGATCAGGTGGGTGCTAGTGGCTAGTATGACAGGACATTCTGCTGGTGTAACTCAGGGTCTCACCCAGGTGTGATTAATAGTGATTTGTACGATCAGGTGGGTGCTAGTGGCTAGTATGACAGGACATTCTGCTGGTGTAACTCAGGGTCTCACACAGGTGTGATTAATAGTGATTTGTACGATCAGGTGGGTGCTAGTGGCTAGTATGACAGGACATTCTGCTGGTGTAACTCATGGTCTCACCCAGGTGTGATTAATTGTGATTTGTACGATCAGGTGGGTGCTAGTGGCTAGTATGACAGGACATTCTGCTGGTGTAACTCAGGGTCTCACACAGGTGTGATTAATAGTGATTTGTACGATCAGGTGGGTGCTAGTGGCTAGTATGACAGGACATTCTGCTGGTGTAACTCAGGGTCTCACACAGGTGTGATTTATAGTGATTTGTATGATCAGGTGGGTGCTAGTGGCTAGTATGATAGGACATTCTGCTGGTGTAACTCAGGGTCTCACCCAGGTGTGATTTATTGTGATTTGTACGATCAGGTGGGTGCTAGTGGCTAGTATGACAGGACATTCTGCTGGTGTAACTCAGGGTCTCACACAGGTGTGATTAATAGTGATTTGTACGATCAGGTGGGTGCTAGTGGCTAGTATGACAGGACATTCTGCTGGTGTAACACAGGGTCTCACACAGGTGTGATTAATTGTGATTTGTACGATCAGGTGGGTGCTAGTGGCTAGTATGACAGGACATTCTGCTGGTGTAGCACAGGGTCTCACACAGGTGTGATTAATAGTGATTTGTACGATCAGGTGGGTGCTAGTGGCTAGTATGACAGGACATTCTGCTGGTGTAGCACAGGGTCTCACCCAGGTGTGATTAATAGTGATTTGTACGATCAGGTGGGTGCTAGTGGCTAGTATGACAGGACATTCTGCTGATGTAACTCAGGGTCTCACCCAGGTGTGATTTATTGTGATTTGTACGATCAGGTGGGTGCTAGTGGCTAGTATGACAGGACATTCTGCTGGTGTAACTCAGGGTCTCACACAGGTGTGATTAATAGTGATTTGTACGATCAGGTGGGTGCTAGTGGCTAGTATGACAGGACATTCTGCTGGTGTAACTCAGGGTCTCACCCAGGTGTGATTAATAGTGATTTGTACGATCAGGTGGGTGCTAGTGGCTAGTATGACAGGACATTCTGCTGGTGTAGCACAGGGTCTCACCCAGGTGTGATTTATAGTGATTTGTACGATCAGGTGGGTGCTAGTGGCTAGTATGACAGGACATTCTGCTGGTGTAGCACAGGGTCTCACCCAGGTGTGATTTATTGTGATGTGTACGATCAGGTGGGTGCTAGTGGCTAGTATGATAGGACATTCTGCTGGTGTAACTCAGGGTCTCACACAGGTGTGATTAATAGTGATTTGTACGATCAGGTGGGTGCTAGTGGCTAGTATGACAGGACATTCTGCTGGTGTAACTCAGGGTCTCACACAGGTGTGATTAATAGTGATTTGTACGATCAGGTGGGTGCTAGTGGCTAGTATGACAGGACATTCTGCTGGTGTAGCACAGGGTCTCACACAGGTGTGATTTATAGTGATTTGTACGATCAGGTGGGTGCTAGTGGCTAGTATGACAGGACATTCTGCTGGTGTAGCACAGGGTCTCACACAGGTGTGATTAATAGTGATTTGTACGATCAGGTGGGTGCTAGTGGCTAGTATGACAGGACATTCTGCTGGTGTAGCACAGGGTCTCACACAGGTGTGATTTATAGTGATTTGTACGATCAGGTGGGTGCTAGTGGCTAGTATGACAGGACATTCTGCTGGTGTAACTCAGGGTCTCACCCAGGTGTGATTTATTGTGATTTGTACAATCAGGTGGGTGCTAGTGGCTAGTATGACAGGACATTCTGCTGGTGTAACTCAGGGTCTCACCCAGGTGTGATTAATAGTGATTTGTACGATCAGGTGGGTGCTAGTGGCTAGTATGACAGGACATTCTGCTGGTGTAGCACAGGGTCTCACACAGGTGTGATTAATAGTGATTTGTACGATCAGGTGGGTGCTAGTGGCTAGTATGACAGGACATTCTGCTGGTGTAACTCAGGGTCTCACCCAGGTGTGATTAATAGTGATTTGTACGATCAGGTGGGTGCTAGTGGCTAGTATGACAGGACATTCTGCTGGTGTAGCACAGGGTCTCACCCAGGTGTGATTAATAGTGATTTGTACGATCAGGTGGGTGCTAGTGGCTAGTATGACAGGACATTCTGCTGGTGTAGCACAGGGTCTCACCCAGGTGTGATTAATAGTGATTTGTACGATCAGGTGGGTGCTAGTGGCTAGTATGACAGGACATTCTGCTGGTGTAACTCAGGGTCTCACCCAGGTGTGATTAATAGTGATTTGTACGATCAGGTGGGTGCTATAGTGGCTAGTATGACAGGACATTCTGCTGGTGTAGCACAGGGTCTCACCCAGGTGTGATTTATTGTGATTTGTACGATCAGGTGGGTGCTAGTGGCTAGTATGACAGGACATTCTGCTGGTGTAACTCAGGGTCTCACACAGGTGTGATTAATAGTGATTTGTACGATCAGGTGGGTGCTATAGTGGCTAGTATGACAGGACATTCTGCTGGTGTAACTCAGGGTCTCACCCAGGTGTGATTAATAGTGATTTGTACGATCAGGTGGGTGCTAGTGGCTAGTATGACAGGACATTCTGCTGGTGTAACTCAGGGTCTCACCCAGGTGTGATTAATAGTGATTTGTACGATCAGGTGGGTGCTATAGTGGCTAGTATGACAGGACATTCTGCTGGTGTAGCACAGGGTCTCACCCAGGTGTGATTAATTGTGATTTGTATGATCAGGTGGGTGCTAGTGGCTAGTATGACAGGACATTCTGCTGATGTAACTCAGGGTCTCACCCAGGTGTGATTTATTGTGATTTGTACGATCAGGTGGGTGCTAGTGGCTAGTATGACAGGACATTCTGCTGGTGTAACTCAGGGTCTCACCCAGGTGTGATTTATTGTGATTTGTACGATCAGGTGGGTGCTAGTGGCTAGTATGACAGGACATTCTGCTGGTGTAACTCATGGTCTCACCCAGGTGTGATTAATTGTGATTTGTACGATCAGGTGGGTGCTAGTGGCTAGTATGACAGGACATTCTGCTGGTGTAACTCAGGGTCTCACCCAGGTGTGATTAATAGTGATTTGTACGATCAGGTGGGTGCTAGTGGCTAGTATGACAGGACATTCTGCTGGTGTAACTCAGGGTCTCACACAGGTGTGATTAATAGTGATTTGTACGATCAGGTGGGTGCTAGTGGCTAGTATGACAGGACATTCTGCTGGTGTAACTCATGGTCTCACCCAGGTGTGATTAATTGTGATTTGTACGATCAGGTGGGTGCTAGTGGCTAGTATGACAGGACATTCTGCTGGTGTAACTCAGGGTCTCACACAGGTGTGATTAATAGTGATTTGTACGATCAGGTGGGTGCTAGTGGCTAGTATGACAGGACATTCTGCTGGTGTAACTCAGGGTCTCACACAGGTGTGATTTATAGTGATTTGTATGATCAGGTGGGTGCTAGTGGCTAGTATGATAGGACATTCTGCTGGTGTAACTCAGGGTCTCACCCAGGTGTGATTTATTGTGATTTGTACGATCAGGTGGGTGCTAGTGGCTAGTATGACAGGACATTCTGCTGGTGTAACTCAGGGTCTCACACAGGTGTGATTAATAGTGATTTGTACGATCAGGTGGGTGCTAGTGGCTAGTATGACAGGACATTCTGCTGGTGTAACTCAGGGTCTCACACAGGTGTGATTAATAGTGATTTGTACGATCAGGTGGGTGCTAGTGGCTAGTATGACAGGACATTCTGCTGGTGTAGCACAGGGTCTCACCCAGGTGTGATTAATAGTGATTTGTACGATCAGGTGGGTGCTAGTGGCTAGTATGACAGGACATTCTGCTGGTGTAACTCAGGGTCTCACACAGGTGTGATTAATAGTGATTTGTACGATCAGGTGGGTGCTAGTGGCTAGTATGACAGGACATTCTGCTGGTGTAACTCATGGTCTCACCCAGGTGTGATTAATTGTGATTTGTACGATCAGGTGGGTGCTAGTGGCTAGTATGACAGGACATTCTGCTGGTGTAACTCAGGGTCTCACACAGGTGTGATTAATAGTGATTTGTACGATCAGGTGGGTGCTAGTGGCTAGTATGACAGGACATTCTGCTGGTGTAACTCAGGGTCTCACACAGGTGTGATTTATAGTGATTTGTATGATCAGGTGGGTGCTAGTGGCTAGTATGATAGGACATTCTGCTGGTGTAACTCAGGGTCTCACCCAGGTGTGATTTATTGTGATTTGTACGATCAGGTGGGTGCTAGTGGCTAGTATGACAGGACATTCTGCTGGTGTAACTCAGGGTCTCACACAGGTGTGATTAATAGTGATTTGTACGATCAGGTGGGTGCTAGTGGCTAGTATGACAGGACATTCTGCTGGTGTAACTCAGGGTCTCACACAGGTGTGATTAATAGTGATTTGTACGATCAGGTGGGTGCTAGTGGCTAGTATGACAGGACATTCTGCTGGTGTAGCACAGGGTCTCACCCAGGTGTGATTTATTGTGATTTGTACGGACATTATGCTGGTGTAGCACAGGGTCTCACCCAGGTGTGATTTATTGTGATTTGTACGATCAGGTGGGTGCTAGTGGCTAGTATGACAGGACATTCTGCTGATGTAACTCAGGGTCTCACCCAGGTGTGATTTATTGTGATTTGTACGATCAGGTGGGTGCTAGTGGCTAGTATGACAGGACATTCTGCTGGTGTAACTCAGGGTCTCACCCAGGTGTGATTTATTGTGATTTGTACGGACATTATGCTGGTGTAGCACAGGGTCTCACACAGGTGTGATTTATAGTGATTTGTACGATCAGGTGGGTGCTAGTGGCTAGTATGACAGGACATTCTGCTGATGTAACTCAGGGTCTCACCCAGGTGTGATTTATAGTGATTTGTACGATCAGGTGGGTGCTAGTGGCTAGTATGACAGGACATTCTGCTGGTGTAACTCAGAGTCTCACACAGGTGTGATTAATAGTGATTTGTACGATCAGGTGGGTGCTAGTGGCTAGTATGACAGGACATTCTGCTGGTGTAACTCAGGGTCTCACACAGGTGTGATTTATTGTGATTTGTACGGACATTATGCTGGTGTAGCACAGGGTCTCACACAGGTGTGATTAATAGTGATTTGTACGATCAGGTGGGTGCTAGTGGCTAGTATGACAGGACATTCTGCTGGTGTAGCACAGGGTCTCACACAGGTGTGATTTATTGTGATTTGTACGATCAGGTGGGTGCTAGTGGCTAGTATGACAGGACATTCTGCTGGTGTAGCACAGGGTCTCACACAGGTGTGATTAATAGTGATTTGTACGATCAGGTGGGTGCTAGTGGCTAGTATGATAGGACATTCTGCTGGTGTAACTCAGGGTCTCACACAGGTGTGATTAATAGTGATTTGTACGATCAGGTGGGTGCTAGTGGCTAGTATGACAGGACATTCTGCTGGTGTAACTCAGGGTCTCACACAGGTGTGATTAATAGTGATTTGTACGATCAGGTGGGTGCTAGTGGCTAGTATGACAGGACATTCTGCTGGTGTAGCACAGGGTCTCACACAGGTGTGATTAATAGTGATTTGTACGATCAGGTGGGTGCTAGTGGCTAGTATGATAGGACATTCTGCTGGTGTAACTCAGGGTCTCACCCAGGTGTGATTTATTGTGATTTGTACGGACATTATGCTGGTGTAACTCAGGGTCTCACCCAGGTGTGATTTATTGTGATTTGTACGATCAGGTGGGTGCTAGTGGCTAGTATGACAGGACATTCTGCTGGTGTAGCACAGGGTCTCACACAGGTGTGATTAATAGTGATTTGTACGATCAGGTGGGTGCTAGTGGCTAGTATGACAGGACATTCTGCTGGTGTAACTCAGGGTCTCACACAGGTGTGATTTATAGTGATGTGTACGATCAGGTGGGTGCTAGTGGCTAGTATGACAGGACATTCTGCTGGTGTAGCACAGGGTCTCACACAGGTGTGATTAATAGTGATTTGTATGATCAGGTGGGTGCTAGTGGCTAGTATGACAGGACATTCTGCTGATGTAACTCAGGGTCTCACCCAGGTGTGATTTATAGTGATTTGTACGATCAGGTGGGTGCTAGTGGCTAGTATGACAGGACATTCTGCTGGTGTAACTCAGGGTCTCACACAGGTGTGATTAATAGTGATTTGTACGATCAGGTGGGTGCTAGTGGCTAGTATGACAGGACATTCTGCTGGTGTAACTCAGGGTCTCACACAGGTGTGATTTATTGTGATTTGTACGATCAGGTGGGTGCTAGTGGCTAGTATGACAGGACATTCTGCTGGTGTAGCACAGGGTCTCACACAGGTGTGATTAATAGTGATTTGTACGATCAGGTGGGTGCTAGTGGCTAGTATGACAGGACATTCTGCTGGTGTAACTCAGGGTCTCACACAGGTGTGATTAATAGTGATTTGTACGATCAGGTGGGTGCTAGTGGCTAGTATGACAGGACATTCTGCTGGTGTAACTCAGGGTCTCACACAGGTGTGATTAATAGTGATTTGTACGATCAGGTGGGTGCTAGTGGCTAGTATGACAGGACATTCTGCTGGTGTAACTCAGGGTCTCACCCAGGTGTGATTTATTGTGATTTGTACGATCAGGTGGGTGCTAGTGGCTAGTATGATAGGACATTCTGCTGGTGTAACTCAGGGTCTCACACAGGTGTGATTAATAGTGATTTGTACGATCAGGTGGGTGCTAGTGGCTAGTATGACAGGACATTCTGCTGGTGTAACTCAGGGTCTCACACAGGTGTGATTAATAGTGATTTGTACGATCAGGTGGGTGCTAGTGGCTAGTATGACAGGACATTCTGCTGGTGTAGCACAGGGTCTCACACAGGTGTGATTAATAGTGATTTGTTCGATCAGGTGGGTGCTAGTGGCTAGTATGATAGGACATTCTGCTGGTGTAACTCAGGGTCTCACCCAGGTGTGATTTATTGTGATTTGTACGGACATTATGCTGGTGTAACTCAGGGTCTCACCCAGGTGTGATTTATTGTGATTTGTACGATCAGGTGGGTGCTAGTGGCTAGTATGACAGGACATTCTGCTGGTGTAGCACAGGGTCTCACACAGGTGTGATTAATAGTGATTTGTACGATCAGGTGGGTGCTAGTGGCTAGTATGACAGGACATTCTGCTGGTGTAACTCAGGGTCTCACACAGGTGTGATTTATAGTGATGTGTACGATCAGGTGGGTGCTAGTGGCTAGTATGACAGGACATTCTGCTGGTGTAGCACAGGGTCTCACACAGGTGTGATTAATAGTGATTTGTATGATCAGGTGGGTGCTAGTGGCTAGTATGACAGGACATTCTGCTGATGTAACTCAGGGTCTCACCCAGGTGTGATTTATAGTGATTTGTACGATCAGGTGGGTGCTAGTGGCTAGTATGACAGGACATTCTGCTGGTGTAACTCAGGGTCTCACACAGGTGTGATTAATAGTGATTTGTACGATCAGGTGGGTGCTAGTGGCTAGTATGACAGGACATTCTGCTGGTGTAACTCAGGGTCTCACACAGGTGTGATTTATTGTGATTTGTACGATCAGGTGGGTGCTAGTGGCTAGTATGACAGGACATTCTGCTGGTGTAGCACAGGGTCTCACACAGGTGTGATTAATAGTGATTTGTACGATCAGGTGGGTGCTAGTGGCTAGTATGACAGGACATTCTGCTGGTGTAACTCAGGGTCTCACACAGGTGTGATTAATAGTGATTTGTACGATCAGGTGGGTGCTAGTGGCTAGTATGACAGGACATTCTGCTGGTGTAACTCAGGGTCTCACACAGGTGTGATTAATAGTGATTTGTACGATCAGGTGGGTGCTAGTGGCTAGTATGACAGGACATTCTGCTGGTGTAACTCAGGGTCTCACCCAGGTGTGATTTATTGTGATTTGTACGATCAGGTGGGTGCTAGTGGCTAGTATGACAGGACATTCTGCTGGTGTAACTCAGGGTCTCACACAGGTGTGATTAATAGTGATTTGTACGATCAGGTGGGTGCTAGTGGCTAGTATGACAGGACATTCTGCTGGTGTAGCACAGGGTCTCACCCAGGTGTGATTAATAGTGATTTGTACGATCAGGTGGGTGCTAGTGGCTAGTATGACAGGACATTCTGCTGGTGTAACTCAGGGTCTCACCCAGGTGTGATTAATAGTGATTTGTACGATCAGGTGGGTGCTAGTGGCTAGTATGACAGGACATTCTGCTGGTGTAACTCAGGGTCTCACACAGGTGTGATTAATAGTGATTTATACGATCAGGTGGGTGCTAGTGGCTAGTATGACAGGACATTCTGCTGGTGTAACTCAGGGTCTCACCCAGGTGTGATTAATAGTGATTTGTACGATCAGGTGGGTGCTAGTGGCTAGTATGACAGGACATTCTGCTGGTGTAGCACAGGGTCTCACCCAGGTGTGATTTATTGTGATTTGTACGATCAGGTGGGTGCTAATGGCTAGTATGACAGGACATTCTGCTGGTATAACACAGGGTCTCACACAGGTGTGATTTATAGTGATTTGTACGATCAGGTGGGTACTAGTGGCTAGTATGACAGGACATTCTGCTGGTGTAACTCAGGGTCTCACCCAGGTGTGATTAATTGTGATTTGTACGATCAGGTGGGTGCTAGTGGCTAGTATGACAGGACATTCTGCTGGTATAACACAGGGTCTCACCCAGGTGTGATTAATAGTGATTTGTACGATCAGGTGGGTGCTAGTGGCTAGTATGATAGGACATTCTGCTGGTGTAACTCAGGGTCTCACACAGGTGTGATTTATAGTGATTTGTATGATCAGGTGGGTGCTAGTGGCTAGTATGATAGGACATTCTGCTGGTGTAACTCAGGGTCTCACCCAGGTGTGATTTATTGTGATTTGTACGATCAGGTGGGTGCTAGTGGCTAGTATGACAGGACATTCTGCTGGTGTAACTCAGGGTCTCACACAGGTGTGATTAATAGTGATTTGTACGATCAGGTGGGTGCTAGTGGCTAGTATGACAGGACATTCTGCTGGTGTAACTCAGGGTCTCACACAGGTGTGATTAATAGTGATTTGTACGATCAGGTGGGTGCTAGTGGCTAGTATGACAGGACATTCTGCTGGTGTAGCACAGGGTCTCACCCAGGTGTGATTTATTGTGATTTGTACGGACATTATGCTGGTGTAGCACAGGGTCTCACCCAGGTGTGATTTATTGTGATTTGTACGATCAGGTGGGTGCTAGTGGCTAGTATGACAGGACATTCTGCTGATGTAACTCAGGGTCTCACCCAGGTGTGATTTATTGTGATTTGTACGATCAGGTGGGTGCTAGTGGCTAGTATGACAGGACATTCTGCTGGTGTAACTCAGGGTCTCACCCAGGTGTGATTTATTGTGATTTGTACGGACATTATGCTGGTGTAGCACAGGGTCTCACACAGGTGTGATTTATAGTGATTTGTACGATCAGGTGGGTGCTAGTGGCTAGTATGACAGGACATTCTGCTGATGTAACTCAGGGTCTCACCCAGGTGTGATTTATAGTGATTTGTACGATCAGGTGGGTGCTAGTGGCTAGTATGACAGGACATTCTGCTGGTGTAACTCAGGGTCTCACCCAGGTGTGATTAATAGTGATTTGTACGATCAGGTGGGTGCTAGTGGCTAGTATGACAGGACATTCTGCTGGTGTAACTCAGGGTCTCACACAGGTGTGATTAATAGTGATTTGTACGATCAGGTGGGTGCTAGTGGCTAGTATGACAGGACATTCTGCTGGTGTAACTCAGGGTCTCACACAGGTGTGATTTATTGTGATTTGTACGGACATTATGCTGGTGTAGCACAGGGTCTCACACAGGTGTGATTAATAGTGATTTGTACGATCAGGTGGGTGCTACTGGCTAGTATGACAGGACATTCTGCTGGTGTAGCACAGGGTCTCACACAGGTGTGATTTATTGTGATTTGTACGATCAGGTGGGTGCTAGTGGCTAGTATGACAGGACATTCTGCTGGTGTAGCACAGGGTCTCACACAGGTGTGATTAATAGTGATTTGTACGATCAGGTGGGTGCTAGTGGCTAGTATGATAGGACATTCTGCTGGTGTAACTCAGGGTCTCACACAGGTGTGATTAATAGTGATTTGTACGATCAGGTGGGTGCTAGTGGCTAGTATGACAGGACATTCTGCTGGTGTAACTCAGGGTCTCACACAGGTGTGATTAATAGTGATTTGTACGATCAGGTGGGTGCTAGTGGCTAGTATGACAGGACATTCTGCTGGTGTAGCACAGGGTCTCACACAGGTGTGATTAATAGTGATTTGTAGGATCAGGTGGGTGCTAGTGGCTAGTATGATAGGACATTCTGCTGGTGTAACTCAGGGTCTCACCCAGGTGTGATTTATTGTGATTTGTACGGACATTATGCTGGTGTAACTCAGGGTCTCACCCAGGTGTGATTTATTGTGATTTGTACGATCAGGTGGGTGCTAGTGGCTAGTATGACAGGACATTCTGCTGGTGTAGCACAGGGTCTCACACAGGTGTGATTAATAGTGATTTGTACGATCAGGTGGGTGCTAGTGGCTAGTATGACAGGACATTCTGCTGGTGTAACTCAGGGTCTCACACAGGTGTGATTTATAGTGATGTGTACGATCAGGTGGGTGCTAGTGGCTAGTATGACAGGACATTCTGCTGGTGTAGCACAGGGTCTCACACAGGTGTGATTAATAGTGATTTGTATGATCAGGTGGGTGCTAGTGGCTAGTATGACAGGACATTCTGCTGATGTAACTCAGGGTCTCACCCAGGTGTGATTTATAGTGATTTGTACGATCAGGTGGGTGCTAGTGGCTAGTATGACAGGACATTCTGCTGGTGTAACTCAGGGTCTCACACAGGTGTGATTAATAGTGATTTGTACGATCAGGTGGGTGCTAGTGGCTAGTATGACAGGACATTCTGCTGGTGTAACTCAGGGTCTCACACAGGTGTGATTTATTGTGATTTGTACGATCAGGTGGGTGCTAGTGGCTAGTATGACAGGACATTCTGCTGGTGTAGCGCAGGGTCTCACACAGGTGTGATTAATAGTGATTTGTACGATCAGGTGGGTGCTAGTGGCTAGTATGACAGGACATTCTGCTGGTGTAACTCAGGGTCTCACACAGGTGTGATTAATAGTGATTTGTACGATCAGGTGGGTGCTAGTGGCTAGTATGACAGGACATTCTGCTGGTGTAACTCAGGGTCTCACACAGGTGTGATTAATAGTGATTTGTACGATCAGGTGGGTGCTAGTGGCTAGTATGACAGGACATTCTGCTGGTGTAACTCAGGGTCTCACCCAGGTGTGATTTATTGTGATTTGTACGATCAGGTGGGTGCTAGTGGCTAGTATGACAGGACATTCTGCTGGTGTAACTCAGGGTCTCACACAGGTGTGATTAATAGTGATTTGTACGATCAGGTGGGTGCTAGTGGCTAGTATGACAGGACATTCTGCTGGTGTAGCACAGGGTCTCACCCAGGTGTGATTAATAGTGATTTGTACGATCAGGTGGGTGCTAGTGGCTAGTATGACAGGACATTCTGCTGGTGTAACTCAGGGTCTCACCCAGGTGTGATTAATAGTGATTTGTACGATCAGGTGGGTGCTAGTGGCTAGTATGACAGGACATTCTGCTGGTGTAACTCAGGGTCTCACACAGGTGTGATTAATAGTGATTTATACGATCAGGTGGGTGCTAGTGGCTAGTATGACAGGACATTCTGCTGGTGTAACTCAGGGTCTCACCCAGGTGTGATTAATAGTGATTTGTACGATCAGGTGGGTGCTAGTGGCTAGTATGACAGGACATTCTGCTGGTGTAGCACAGGGTCTCACCCAGGTGTGATTTATTGTGATTTGTACGATCAGGTGGGTGCTAGTGGCTAGTATGACAGGACATTCTGCTGGTGTAACTCATGGTCTCACACAGGTGTGATTAATAGTGATTTGTACGATCAGGTGGGTGCTAGTGGCTAGTATGACAGGACATTCTGCTGGTGTAACTCAGGGTCTCACACAGGTGTGATTAATAGTGATTTGTACGATCAGGTGGGTGCTAGTATGACAGGACATTCTGCTGGTGTAGCACAGGGTCTCACCCAGGTGTGATTTATTGTGATTTGTACGATCAGGTGGGTGCTAGTGGCTAGTATGACAGGACATTCTGCTGGTGTAGCACAGGGTCTCACACAGGTGTGATTTATAGTGATTTGTACGATCAGGTGGGTGCTAGTGGCTAGTATGACAGGACATTCTGCTGATGTAACTCAGGGTCTCACCCAGGTGTGATTAATAGTGATGTGTACGATCAGGTGGGTGCTAGTGGCTAGTATGACAGGACATTCTGCTGGTGTAACTCAGGGTCTCACCCAGGTGTGATTTATTGTGATTTGTACGATCAGGTGGGTGCTAGTGGCTAGTATGACAGGACATTCTGCTGGTGTAGCACAGGGTCTCACCCAGGTGTGATTAATAGTGATTTGTACGATCAGGTGGGTGCTAGTGGCTAGTATGACAGGACATTCTGCTGGTGTAGCACAGGGTCTCACCCAGGTGTGATTAATAGTGATTTGTACGATCAGGTGGGTGCTAGTGGCTAGTATGACAGGACATTCTGCTGGTGTAACTCAGGGTCTCACACAGGTGTGATTAATAGTGATTTGTACGATCAGGTGGGTGCTAGTGGCTAGTATGACAGGACATTCTGCTGGTGTAACTCAGGGTCTCACCCAGGTGTGATTAATAGTGATTTGTACGATCAGGTGGGTGCTAGTGGCTAGTATGACAGGACATTCTGCTGGTGTAGCACAGGGTCTCACCCAGGTGTGATTAATAGTGATTTGTACGATCAGGTGGGTGCTAGTGGCTAGTATGACAGGACATTCTGCTGGTGTAGCACAGGGTCTCACACAGGTGTGATTTATAGTGATTTGTACGATCAGGTGGGTGCTAGTGGCTAGTATGACAGGACATTCTGCTGGTGTAACTCAGGGTCTCACACAGGTGTGATTAATAGTGATTTGTACGATCAGGTGGGTGCTAGTGGCTAGTATGACAGGACATTCTGCTGATGTAACTCAGGGTCTCACACAGGTGTGATTTATTGTGATTTGTACGATCAGGTGGGTGCTAGTGGCTAGTATGACAGGACATTCTGCTGGTGTAGCACAGGGTCTCACCCAGGTGTGATTTATTGTGATTTGTACGATCAGGTGGGTGCTAGTGGCTAGTATGACAGGACATTCTGCTGGTGTAACTCAGGGTCTCACCCAGGTGTGATTAATAGTGATTTGTACGATCAGGTGGGTGCTAGTGGCTAGTATGACAGGACATTCTGCTGGTGTAACTCAGGGTCTCACACAGGTGTGATTAATAGTGATTTGTACGATCAGGTGGGTGCTAGTGGCTAGTATGACAGGACATTCTGCTGGTGTAACTCAGGGTCTCACCCAGGTGTGATTTATAGTGATTTGTACGATCAGGTGGGTGCTAGTGGCTAGTATGACAGGACATTCTGCTGGTGTAACTCAGGGTCTCACACAGGTGTGATTAATAGTGATTTGTACGATCAGGTGGGTGCTAGTGGCTAGTATGACAGGACATTCTGCTGGTGTAACTCAGGGTCTCACACAGGTGTGATTAATAGTGATTTGTACGATCAGGTGGGTGCTAGTGGCTAGTATGACAGGACATTCTGCTGGTGTAACTCAGGGTCTCACCCAGGTGTGATTTATAGTGATTTGTACGATCAGGTGGGTGCTAGTGGCTAGTATGACAGGACATTCTGCTGGTGTAACTCAGGGTCTCACACAGGTGTGATTAATAGTGATTTGTACGATCAGGTGGGTGCTAGTGGCTAGTATGACAGGACATTCTGCTGGTGTAACTCACGGTCTCACCCAGGTGTGATTAATAGTGATTTGTACGATCAGGTGGGTGCTAGTGGCTAGTATGACAGGACATTCTGCTGGTGTAACTCAGGGTCTCACACAGGTGTGATTTATTGTGATTTGTACGATCAGGTGGGTGCTAGTGGCTAGTATGACAGGACATTCTGCTGGTGTAACTCAGGGTCTCACACAGGTGTGATTAATAGTGATTTGTACGATCAGGTGGGTGCTAGTGGCTAGTATGACAGGACATTCTGCTGGTGTAACTCAGGGTCTCACCCAGGTGTGATTAATAGTGATTTGTACGATCAGGTGGGTGCTAGTGGCTAGTATGACAGGACATTCTGCTGGTGTAACTCAGGGTCTCACCCAGGTGTGATTTATTGTGATTTGTACGATCAGGTGGGTGCTAGTGGCTAGTATGACAGGACATTCTGCTGGTGTAACTCAGGGTCTCACACAGGTGTGATTTATTGTGATTTGTACGATCAGGTGGGTGCTAGTGGCTAGTATGACAGGACATTCTGCTGGTGAAGCACAGGGTCTCACCCAGGTGTGATTAATAGTGATTTGTACGATCAGGTGGGGGCTAGTATGACAGGACATTCTGCTGGTGTAACTCAGGGTCTCACCCAGGTGTGATTTATTGTGATTTGTACGATCAGGTGGGTGCTAGTGGCTAGTATGACAGGACATTCTGCTGGTGTAACTCAGGGTCTCACCCAGGTGTGATTAATAGTGATTTGTACGATCAGGTGGGTGCTAGTGGCTAGTATGACAGGACATTCTGCTGGTGTAACTCAGGGTCTCACCCAGGTGTGATTTATTGTGATTTGTACGATCAGGTGGGTGCTAGTGGCTAGTATGACAGGACATTCTGCTGGTGTAACTCAGGGTCTCACAGGTGTGATTAATAGTGATTTGTACGATCAGGTGGGTGCTAGTGGCTAGTATGACAGGACATTCTGCTGGTGTAGCACAGGGTCTCACCCAGGTGTGATTTATAGTGATTTGTACGATCAGGTGGGTGCTAGTGGCTAGTATGACAGGACATTCTGCTGGTGTAACTCAGGGTCTCACCCAGGTGTGATTAATAGTGATTTGTACGATCAGGTGGGTGCTAGTGGCTAGTATGACAGGACATTCTGCTGGTGTAACTCAGGGTCTCACACAGGTGTGATTTATAGTGATTTGTACGATCAGGTGGGTGCTAGTGGCTAGTATGACAGGACATTCTGCTGGTGTAACTCAGGGTCTCACACAGGTGTGATTTATAGTGATTTGTACGATCAGGTGGGTGCTAGTGGCTAGTATGACAGGACATTCTGCTGGTGTAGCACAGGGTCTCACCCAGGTGTGATTAATTGTGATTTGTACGATCAGGTGGGTGCTAGTGGCTAGTATGACAGGACATTCTGCTGGTGTAACTCAGGGTCTCACACAGGTGTGATTTATAGTGATTTGTACGATCAGGTGGGTGCTAGTGGCTAGTATGACAGGACATTCTGCTGGTGTAGCACAGGGTCTCACCCAGGTGTGATTAATTGTGATTTGTACGATCAGGTGGGTGCTAGTGGCTAGTATGACAGGACATTCTGCTGGTGTAACTCAGGGTCTCACACAGGTGTGATTTATAGTGATTTGTACGATCAGGTGGGTGCTAGTGGCTAGTATGACAGGACATTCTGCTGGTGTAGCACAGGGTCTCACCCAGGTGTGATTAATAGTGATTTGTACGATCAGGTGGGTGCTAGTGGCTAGTATGACAGGACATTCTGCTGGTGTAACTCAGGGTCTCACCCAGGTGTGATTTATTGTGATTTGTACGATCAGGTGGGTGCTAGTGGCTAGTATGACAGGACATTCTGCTGGTGTAACTCAGGGTCTCACACAGGTGTGATTAATAGTGATGTGTACTATCAGGTGGGTGCTAGTGGCTAGTATGACAGGACATTCTGCTGGTGTAACTCAGGGTCTCACACAGGTGTGATTAATAGTGATTTGTACGATCAGGTGGGTGCTAGTGGCTAGTATGACAGGACATTCTGCTGGTGTAACTCAGGGTCTCACACAGGTGTGATTAATAGTGATGTGTACTATCAGGTGGGTGCTAGTGGCTAGTATGACAGGACATTCTGCTGGTGTAGCACAGGGTCTCACCCAGGTGTGATTTATTGTGATTTGTACGATCAGGTGGGTGCTAGTGGCTAGTATGACAGGACATTCTGCTGGTGTAGCACAGGGTCTCACACAGGTGTGATTAATAGTGATTTGTACGATCAGGTGGGTGCTAGTGGCTAGTATGACAGGACATTCTGCTGGTGTAACTCAGGGTCTCACCCAGGTGTGATTTATTGTGATTTGTACGATCAGGTGGGTGCTAGTGGCTAGTATGACAGGACATTCTGCTGGTGTAACTCAGGGTCTCACACAGGTGTGATTAATAGTGATTTGTACGATCAGGTGGGTGCTAGTGGCTAGTATGACAGGACATTCTGCTGGTGTAACTCAGGGTCTCACACAGGTGTGATTAATAGTGATTTGTACGATCAGGTGGGTGCTAGTGGCTAGTATGACAGGACATTCTGCTGGTGTAACTCAGGGTCTCACCCAGGTGTGATTTATTGTGATTTGTACGATCAGGTGGGTGCTAGTGGCTAGTATGACAGGACATTCTGCTGGTGTAGCACAGGGTCTCACCCAGGTGTGATTTATTGTGATTTGTACGATCAGGTGGGTGCTAGTGGCTTGTATGACAGGACATTCTGCTGGTGTAGCACAGGGTCTCACCCAGGTGTAATTAATAGTGATTTGTACGATCAGGTGGGTGCTAGTGGCTAGTATGACAGGACATTCTGCTGGTGTAACTCAGGGTCTCACACAGGTGTGATTAATAGTGATTTGTACGATCAGGTGGGTGCTAGTGGCTAGTATGACAGGACATTCTGCTGGTGTAGCACAGGGTCTCACCCAGGTGTGATTAATAGTGATTTGTACGATCAGGTGGGTGCTAGTGGCTAGTATGACAGGACATTCTGCTGGTGTAGCACAGGGTCTCACCCAGGTGTGATTAATAGTGATTTGTACGATCAGGTGGGTGCTAGTGGCTAGTATGACAGGACATTCTGCTGGTGTAGCACAGGGTCTCACCCAGGTGTGATTTATTGTGATTTGTACGATCAGGTGGGTGCTAGTGGCTAGTATGACAGGACATTCTGCTGGTGTAGCACAGGGTCTCACCCAGGTGTGATTAATAGTGATTTGTACGATCAGGTGGGTGCTAGTGGCTAGTATGACAGGACATTCTGCTGGTGTAACTCAGGGTCTCACACAGGTGTGATTAATAGTGATTTGTACGATCAGGTGGGTGCTAGTGGCTAGTATGACAGGACATTCTGCTGGTGTAGCACAGGGTCTCACCCAGGTGTGATTTATTGTGATTTGTACGATCAGGTGGGTGCTAGTGGCTAGTATGACAGGACATTCTGCTGGTGTAGCACAGGGTCTCACCCAGGTGTGATTTATTGTGATTTGTACGATCAGGTGGGTGCTAGTGGCTAGTATGACAGGACATTCTGCAGTCGACGTAAACATCTCCGTAATAATTATAATATTACGTCGACACGAATTCATGTAAAAACCCATTTCCAGGACAATGGGCTTCCCCCAATTTCGTGACGTCATACTGATGTCACAGACATTCCAAATAAGGAATAATTTATGCGGTTGTATTGGAATGTTACGAGAGGCAGAGATTTACTAGTACAGAACACTGAATAGAGGCATCGGTTATTTCGCCGCCGATCAGAATCATGCCATTTGTCAAAAGTGTTTTTCTTTAATAAAGCAGCTGGTCAAAATCAATACGACTATTAAAACTAACTTTAAATCAGTGCCACATGACCGAGTTAAACGACTATTGCATTCGCCGTATACAGACGACACCTGAGCTATTTTTACGGGACACGCGCAGCTGTTATCGGTTAGCCAATCGGGGCCAGCGCTTTCTGGTACCGCTTCCAATCAAAACAAGGAATTCCCTGGTATATCCCCAAGTCTGGAAATAGAATTCCGGCCAGTCCTGTTCGACTCAGATGAATTATATGATATACTGAGTCGAAATTTATGTCGACTGGACATTCTGCTGGTGTAGCACAGGGTCTCACCCAGGTGTGATTTATTGTGATTTGTACGATCAGGTGGGTGCTAGTGGCTAGTATGACAGGACATTCTGCTGGTGTAGCACAGGGTCTCACCCAGGTGTGATTTATTGTGATTTGTACGATCAGGTGGGTGCTAGTGGCTAGTATGACAGGACATTCTGCTGGTGTAACTCAGGGTCTCACACAGGTGTGATTAATAGTGATTTGTACGATCAGGTGGGTGCTAGTGGCTAGTATGACAGGACATTCTGCTGGTGTAACTCAGGGTCTCACCCAGGTGTGATTAATAGTGATTTGTACGATCAGGTGGGTGCTAGTGGCTAGTATGACAGGACATTCTGCTGATGTAACTCAGGGTCTCACCCAGGTGTGATTTATTGTGATTTGTACGATCAGGTGGGTGCTAGTGGCTAGTATGACAGGACATTCTGCTGGTGTAACTCAGGGTCTCACACAGGTGTGATTTATTGTGATTTGTACGATCAGGTGGGTGCTAGTGGCTAGTATGACAGGACATTCTGCTGGTATAACACAGGGTCTCACCCAGGTGTGATTAATAGTGATGTGTACGATCAGGTGGGTGCTAGTGGCTAGTATGACAGGACATTCTGCTGGTGTAACTCAGGGTCTCACCCAGGTGTGATTAATAGTGATTTGTACGATCAGTTGGGTGCTAGTGGCTAGTATGACAGGACATTCTGCTGGTATAACTCAGGGTCTCACACAGGTGTGATTAATAGTGATTTGTACGATCAGGTGGGTGCTAGTGGCTAGTATGACAGGACATTCTGCTGGTGTAACTCAGGGTCTCACACAGGTGTGATTAATAGTGATGTGTACGATCAGTTGGGTGCTAGTGGCTAGTATGACAGGACATTCTGCTGGTGTAACTCAGGGTCTCACCCAGGTGTGATTAATAGTGATGTGTACGATCAGGTGGGTGCTAGTGGCTAGTATGACAGGACATTCTGCTGATGTAACTCAGGGTCTCACCCAGGTGTGATTTATTGTGATTTGTACGATCAGGTGGGTGCTAGTGGCTAGTATGACAGGACATTCTGCTGATGTAACTCAGGGTCTCACACAGGTGTGATTTATAGTGATTTGTACGATCAGGTGGGTGCTAGTGGCTAGTATGACAGGACATTCTGCTGGTGTAGCACAGGGTCTCACCCAGGTGTGATTTATTGTGATTTGTACGATCAGGTGGGTGCTAGTGGCTAGTATGACAGGACATTCTGCTGGTGTAACTCAGGGTCTCACCCAGGTGTGATTAATAGTGATTTGTACGATCAGGTGGGTGCTAGTGGCTAGTATGACAGGACATTCTGCTGGTGTAACTCAGGGTCTCACCCAGGTGTGATTAATAGTGATTTGTACGATCAGGTGGGTGCTAGTGGCTAGTATGACAGGACATTCTGCTGATGTAACTCACGGTCTCACACAGGTGTGATTAATAGTGATGTGTACGATCAGGTGGGTGCTAGTGGCTAGTATGACAGGACATTCTGCTGATGTAACTCAGGGTCTCACACAGGTGTGATTAATAGTGATGTGTACGATCAGGTGGGTGCTAGTGGCTAGTATGACAGGACATTCTGCTGGTGTAGCACAGGGTCTCACCCAGGTGTGATTAATAGTGATTTGTACGATCAGGTGGGTGCTAGTGGCTAGTATGACAGGACATTCTGCTGATGTAACTCAGGGTCTCACACAGGTGTGATTTATTGTGATTTGTACGATCAGGTGGGTGCTAGTGGCTAGTATGACAGGACATTCTGCTGATGTAACTCAGGGTCTCACACAGGTGTGATTTATTGTGATTTGTACGATCAGGTGGGTGCTAGTGGCTAGTATGACAGGACATTCTGCTGGTGTAACTCAGGGTCTCACCCAGGTGTGATTAATAGTGATTTGTACGATCAGGTGGGTGCTAGTGGCTAGTATGACAGGACATTCTGCTGGTGTAACTCAGGGTCTCACCCAGGTGTGATTAATAGTGATTTGTACGATCAGGTGGGTGCTAGTGGCTAGTATGACAGGACATTCTGCTGGTGTAACTCAGGGTCTCACACAGGTGTGATTAATAGTGATTTGTACGATCAGGTGGGTGCTAGTGGCTAGTATGACAGGACATTCTGCTGATGTAACTCAGGGTCTCACACAGGTGTGATTAATAGTGATTTGTACGATCAGGTGGGTGCTAGTGGCTAGTATGACAGGACATTCTGCTGGTGTAACTCAGGGTCTCACACAGGTGTGATTAATAGTGATGTGTACGATCAGGTGGGTGCTAGTGGCTAGTATGACAGGACATTCTGCTGATGTAACTCAGGGTCTCACACAGGTGTGATTAATAGTGATTTGTACGATCAGGTGGGTGCTAGTGGCTAGTATGACAGGACATTCTGCTGGTGTAACTCAGGGTCTCACACAGGTGTGATTAATAGTGATTTGTACGATCAGGTGGGTGCTAGTGGCTAGTATTACAGGACATTCTGCTGGTGTAACTCAGGGTCTCACACAGGTGTGATTAATAGTGATTTGTACGATCAGGTGGGTGCTAGTGGCTAGTATGACAGGACATTCTGCTGGTGTAACTCAGGGTCTCACACAGGTGTGATTAATAGTGATGTGTACGATCAGGTGGGTGCTAGTGGCTAGTATGACAGGACATTCTGCTGGTGTAACTCAGGGTCTCACACAGGTGTGATTAATAGTGATTTGTACGATCAGGTGGGTGCTAGTGGCTAGTATGACAGGACATTCTGCTGGTGTAACTCAGGGTCTCACCCAGGTGTGATTAATAGTGATTTGTACGATCAGGTGGGTGCTAGTGGCTAGTATGACAGGACATTCTGCTGGTGTAACTCAGGGTCTCACACAGGTGTGATTTATAGTGATTTGTACGATCAGGTGGGTGCTAGTGGCTAGTATGACAGGACATTCTGCTGGTGTAACTCAGGGTCTCACACAGGTGTGATTAATAGTGATTTGTACGATCAGGTGGGTGCTAGTGGCTAGTATGACAGGACATTCTGCTGGTGTAACTCAGGGTCTCACACAGGTGTGATTAATAGTGATGTGTACGATCAGGTGGGTGCTAGTGGCTAGTATGACAGGACATTCTGCTGGTGTAGCACAGGGTCTCACACAGGTGTGATTAATAGTGATTTGTACGATCAGGTGGGTGCTAGTGGCTAGTATGACAGGACATTCTGCTGATGTAACTCAGGGTCTCACCCAGGTGTGATTTATAGTGATTTGTACGATCAGGTGGGTGCTAGTGGCTAGTATGACAGGACATTCTGCTGGTGTAACTCAGGGTCTCACACAGGTGTGATTTATAGTGATTTGTACGATCAGGTGGGTGCTAGTGGCTAGTATGACAGGACATTCTGCTGGTGTAGCACAGGGTCTCACACAGGTGTGATTAATAGTGATTTGTACGATCAGGTGGGTGCTAGTGGCTAGTATGACAGGACATTCTGCTGATGTAACTCAGGGTCTCACCCAGGTGTGATTTATAGTGATTTGTACGATCAGGTGGGTGCTAGTGGCTAGTATGACAGGACATTCTGCTGGTGTAACTCAGGGTCTCACACAGGTGTGATTTATAGTGATTTGTACGATCAGGTGGGTGCTAGTGGCTAGTATGACAGGACATTCTGCTGGTGTAACTCAGGGTCTCACACAGGTGTGATTTATAGTGATTTGTACGATCAGGTGGGTGCTAGTGGCTAGTATGACAGGACATTCTGCTGGTGTAACTCAGGGTCTCACACAGGTGTGATTAATAGTGATTTGTACGATCAGGTGGGTGCTAGTGGCTAGTATGACAGGACATTCTGCTGGTGTAACTCAGGGTCTCACACAGGTGTGATTAATAGTGATGTGTACGATCAGGTGGGTGCTAGTGGCTAGTATGACAGGACATTCTGCTGGTGTAGCACAGGGTCTCACACAGGTGTGATTAATAGTGATTTGTACGATCAGGTGGGTGCTAGTGGCTAGTATAACAGGACATTCTGCTGGTGTAACTCAGGGTCTCACCCAGGTGTGATTTATAGTGATTTGTACGATCAGGTGGGTGCTAGTGGCTAGTATGACAGGACATTCTGCTGGTGTAGCACAGGGTCTCACACAGGTGTGATTTATAGTGATTTGTACGATCAGGTGGGTGCTAGTGGCTAGTATGACAGGACATTCTGCTGGTGTAGCACAGGGTCTCACACAGGTGTGATTTATTGTGATTTGTACGATCAGGTGGGTGCTAGTGGCTAGTATGACAGGACATTCTGCTGGTGTAGCACAGGGTCTCACCCAGGTGTGATTTATTGTGATTTGTACGATCAGGTGGGTGCTAGTGGCTAGTATGACAGGACATTCTGCTGGTGTAGCACAGGGTCTCACCCAGGTGTGATTAATAGTGATTTGTACGATCAGGTGGGTGCTAGTGGCTAGTATGACAGGACATTCTGCTGGTGTAGCACAGGGTCTCACCCAGGTGTGATTAATAGTGATTTGTACGATCAGGTGGGTGCTAGTGGCTAGTATGACAGGACATTCTGCTGGTGTAACTCAGGGTCTCACCCAGGTGTGATTAATAGTGATGTGTACGATCAGGTGGGTGCTAGTGGCTAGTATGACAGGACATTCTGCTGGTGTAACTCAGGGTCTCACACAGGTGTGATTTATAGTGATTTGTACGATCAGGTGGGTGCTAGTGGCTAGTATGACAGGACATTCTGCTGGTGTAGCACAGGGTCTCACACAGGTGTGATTTATAGTGATTTGTACGATCAGGTGGGTGCTAGTGGCTAGTATGACAGGACATTCTGCTGGTGTAGCACAGGGTCTCACCCAGGTGTGATTTATAGTGATTTGTACGATCAGGTGGGTGCTAGTGGCTAGTATGACAGGACATTCTGCTGGTGTAGCACAGGGTCTCACACAGGTGTGATTAATAGTGATTTGTACGATCAGGTGGGTGCTAGTGGCTAGTATGACAGGACATTCTGCTGGTGTAGCACAGGGTCTCACCCAGGTGTGATTAATAGTGATTTGTACGATCAGGTGGGTGCTAGTGGCTAGTATGACAGGACATTCTGCTGGTGTAGCACAGGGTCTCACACAGGTGTGATTAATAGTGATTTGTACGATCAGGTGGGTGCTAGTGGCTAGTATGACAGGACATTCTGCTGGTGTAACTCAGGGTCTCACCCAGGTGTGATTAATAGTGATTTGTACGATCAGGTGGGTGCTAGTGGCTAGTATGACAGGACATTCTGCTGGTGTAACTCAGGGTCTCACACAGGTGTGATTTATTGTGATTTGTACGATCAGGTGGGTGCTAGTGGCTAGTATGACAGGACATTCTGCTGGTGTAACTCAGGGTCTCACACAGGTGTGATTTATAGTGATTTGTACGATCAGGTGGGTGCTAGTGGCTAGTATGACAGGACATTCTGCTGGTGTAACTCAGGGTCTCACACAGGTGTGATTAATAGTGATTTGTACGATCAGGTGGGTGCTAGTGGCTAGTATGACAGGACATTCTGCTGATGTAACTCAGGGTCTCACACAGGTGTGATTAATAGTGATTTGTACGATCAGGTGGGTGCTAGTGGCTAGTATGACAGGACATTCTGCTGGTGTAACTCAGGGTCTCACCCAGGTGTGATTAATAGTGATTTGTACGATCAGGTGGGTGCTAGTGGCTAGTATGACAGGACATTCTGCTGATGTAACTCAGGGTCTCACACAGGTGTGATTAATAGTGATTTGTACGATCAGGTGGGTGCTAGTGGCTAGTATGACAGGACATTCTGCTGGTGTAACTCAGGGTCTCACCCAGGTGTGATTAATAGTGATTTGTACGATCAGGTGGGTGCTAGTGGCTAGTATGACAGGACATTCTGCTGGTGTAACACAGGGTCTCACACAGGTGTGATTAATAGTGATTTGTACGATCAGGTGGGTGCTAGTGGCTAGTATGATAGGACATTCTGCTGGTGTAACTCAGGGTCTCACACAGGTGTGATTAATAGTGATTTGTACGATCAGGTGGGTGCTAGTGGCTAGTATGACAGGACATTCTGCTGGTGTAACTCAGGGTCTCACACAGGTGTGATTAATAGTGATTTGTACGATCAGGTGGGTGCTAGTGGCTAGTATGACAGGACATTCTGCTGATGTAACTCAGGGTCTCACACAGGTGTGATTAATAGTGATTTGTACGATCAGGTGGGTGCTAGTGGCTAGTATGACAGGACATTCTGCTGGTGTAGCACAGGGTCTCACACAGGTGTGATTAATAGTGATTTGTACGATCAGGTGGGTGCTAGTGGCTAGTATGACAGGACATTCTGCTGGTGTAGCACAGGGTCTCACCCAGGTGTGATTTATAGTGATTTGTACGATCAGGTGGGTGCTAGTGGCTAGTATGACAGGACATTCTGCTGGTGTAACTCAGGGTCTCACACAGGTGTGATTAATAGTGATTTGTACGATCAGGTGGGTGCTAGTGGCTAGTATGACAGGACATTCTGCTGGTGTAACTCAGGGTCTCACCCAGGTGTGATTAATAGTGATTTGTACGATCAGGTGGGTGCTAGTGGCTAGTATGACAGGACATTCTGCTGGTGTAACTCTGGGTCTCACACAGGTGTGATTAATAGTGATTTGTACGATCAGGTGGGTGCTAGTGGCTAGTATGACAGGACATTCTGCAGGTATAACACAGGGTCTCACCCAGGTGTGATTAATAGTGATGTGTACGATCAGGTGGGTGCTAGTGGCTAGTATGACAGGACATTCTGCTGATGTAACTCAGGGTCTCACCCAGGTGTGATTAATAGTGATTTGTACGATCAGGTGGGTGCTAGTGGCTAGTATGACAGGACATTCTGCTGGTGTAACTCAGGGTCTCACACAGGTGTGATTAATAGTGATTTGTATGATCAGGTGGGTGCTAGTGGCTAGTATGACAGGACATTCTGCTGGTGTAACTCAGGGTCTCACCCAGGTGTGATTAATAGTGATTTGTACGATCAGGTGGGTGCTAGTGGCTAGTATGACAGGACATTCTGCTGATGTAACTCAGGGTCTCACACAGGTGTGATTAATAGTGATTTGTACGATCAGGTGGGTGCTAGTGGCTAGTATGACAGGACATTCTGCTGGTGTAGCACAGGGTCTCACCCAGGTGTGATTAATAGTGATTTGTACGATCAGGTGGGTGCTAGCGGCTAGTATGACAGGACATTCTGCTGATGTAACTCAGGGTCTCACACAGGTGTGATTTATAGTGATTTGTACGATCAGGTGGGTGCTAGTGGCTAGTATGACAGGACATTCTGCTGGTGTAGCACAGGGTCTCACCCAGGTGTGATTTATAGTGATTTGTACGATCAGGTGGGTGCTAGTGGCTAGTATGACAGGACATTCTGCTGGTGTAACACAGGGTCTCACCCAGGTGTGATTAATAGTGATTTGTACGATCAGGTGGGTGCTAGTGGCTAGTATGACAGGACATTCTGCTGGTGTAGCACAGGGTCTCACCCAGGTGTGATTTATAGTGATTTGTACGATCAGGTGGGTGCTAGTGGCTAGTATGACAGGACATTCTGCTGGTGTAGCACAGGGTCTCACCCAGGTGTGATTAATAGTGATTTGTACGATCAGGTGGGTGCTAGCGGCTAGTGTGACAGGACATTCTGCTGATGTAACTCAGGGTCTCACACAGGTGTGATTTATAGTGATTTGTACGATCAGGTGGGTGCTAGTGGCTAGTATGACAGGACATTCTGCTGGGGTAGCACAGGGTCTCACCCAGGTGTGATTAATAGTGATTTGTACGATCAGGTGGGTGCTAGTGGCTAGTATGACAGGACATTCTGCTGGTGTAACTCAGGGTCTCACCCAGGTGTGATTTATAGTGATTTGTACGATCAGGTGGGTGCTAGTGGCTAGTATGACAGGACATTCTGCTGGTGTAACTCAGGGTCTCACCCAGGTGTGATTTATAGTGATTTGTACGATCAGGTGGGTGCTAGTGGCTTGTATGACAGGACATTCTGCTGATGTAACTCAGGGTCTCACACAGGTGTGATTTATAGTGATTTGTACGATCAGGTGGGTGCTAGTGGCTAGTATGACAGGACATTCTGCTGGTGTAACTCAGGGTCTCACACAGGTGTGATTAATAGTGATTTGTACGATCAGGTGGGTGCTAGTGGCTAGTATGACATTCTGCTGGTATAACTCAGGGTCTCACACAGGTGTGATTTATAGTGATTTGTACGATCAGGTGGGTGCTAGTGGCTAGTATGACAGGACATTCTGCTGGTGTAGCACAGGGTCTCACACAGGTGTGATTAATAGTGATTTGTACGATCAGGTGGGTGCTAGTGGCTAGTATGACAGGACATTCTGCTGGTGTAACTCAGGGTCTCACCCAGGTGTGATTAATAGTGATTTGTACGATCAGGTGGGTGCTAGTTGCTAGTATGACAGGACATTCTGCTGATGTAACTCAGGGTCTCACACAGGTGTGATTAATAGTGATTTGTACGATCAGGTGGGTGCTAGTGGCTAGTATGACAGGACATTCTGCTGGTGTAGCACAGGGTCTCACACAGGTGTGATTAATAGTGATTTGTACGATCAGGTGGGTGCTAGTGGCTAGTATGACAGGACATTCTGCTGGTGTAGCACAGGGTCTCACACAGGTGTGATTAATAGTGATTTGTACGATCAGGTGGGTGCTAGTGGCTAGTATGACAGGACATTCTGCTGGTGTAACTCAGGGTCTCACACAGGTGTGATTTATAGTGATTTGTACGATCAGGTGGGTGCTAGTGGCTAGTATGACAGGACATTCTGCTGGTGTAACTCAGGGTCTCACAGGTGTGATTAATAGTGATTTGTACGATCAGGTGGGTGCTAGTGGCTAGTATGACAGGACATTCTGCTGGTGTAACTCAGGGTCTCACCCAGGTGTGATTTATTGTGATTTGTACGATCAGGTGGGTGCTAGTGGCTAGTATGACAGGACATTCTGCTGGTGTAGCTCAGGGTCTCACACAGGTGTGATTAATAGTGATGTGTACGATCAGGTGGGTGCTAGCGGCTAGTATGACAGGACATTCTGCTGGTGTAGCACAGGGTCTCACACAGGTGTGATTTATTGTGATTTGTACGATCAGGTGGGTGCTAGTGGCTAGTATGACAGGACATTCTGCTGGTGTAACTCAGGGTCTCACACAGGTGTGATTAATAGTGATTTGTACGATCAGGTGGGTGCTAGTGGCTAGTATGACAGGACATTCTGCTGGTGTAACTCAGGGTCTCACCCAGGTGTGATTAATAGTGATTTGTACGATCAGGTGGGTGCTAGTGGCTAGTATGACAGGACATTCTGCTGGTGTAACTCAGGGTCTCACCCAGGTGTGATTAATAGTGATTTGTACGATCAGGTGGGTGCTAGTGGCTAGTATGACAGGACATTCTGCTGGTGTAACTCAGGGTCTCACCCAGGTGTGATTTATTGTGATTTGTACGATCAGGTGGGTGCTAGTGGCTAGTATGACAGGACATTCTGCTGGTGTAACTCAGGGTCTCACCCAGGTGTGATTTATTGTGATTTGTACGATCAGGTGGGTGCTAGTGGCTAGTATGACAGGACATTCTGCTGGTGTAACTCAGGGTCTCACCCAGGTGTGATTTATTGTGATTTGTACGATCAGGTGGGTGCTAGTGGCTAGTATGACAGGACATTCTGCTGGTGTAACTCAGGGTCTCACCCAGGTGTGATTTATTGTGATTTGTACGATCAGGTGGGTGCTAGTGGCTAGTATGACAGGACATTCTGCTGGTGTAACTCAGGGTCTCACACAGGTGTGATTAATAGTGATTTGTACGATCAGGTGGGTGCTAGTGGCTAGTATGACAGGACATTCTGCTGGTGTAACTCAGGGTCTCACACAGGTGTGATTAATAGTGATTTGTACGATCAGGTGGGTGCTAGTGGCTAGTATGACAGGACATTCTGCTGGTGTAGCACAGGGTCTCACACAGGTGTGATTAATAGTGATTTGTACGATCAGGTGGGTGCTAGTGGCTAGTATGACAGGACATTCTGCTGGTGTAACTCACGGTCTCACCCAGGTGTGATTAATAGTGATTTGTACGATCAGGTGGGTGCTAGTGGCTAGTATGACAGGACATTCTGCTGGTGTAGCACAGGGTCTCACACAGGTGTGATTAATAGTGATTTGTACGATCAGGTGGGTGCTAGTGGCTAGTATGACAGGACATTCTGCTGGTGTAACTCAGGGTCTCACACAGGTGTGATTAATAGTGATTTGTACGATCAGGTGGGTGCTAGTGGCTAGTATGACAGGACATTCTGCTGGTGTAACTCAGGGTCTCACCCAGGTGTGATTAATAGTGATTTGTATGATCAGGTGGGTGCTAGTGGCTAGTATGACAGGACATTCTGCTGGTGTAACTCAGGGTCTCACACAGGTGTGATTAATAGTGATTTGTACGATCAGGTGGGTGCTAGTGGCTAGTATGACAGGACATTCTGCTGGTATAACACAGGGTCTCACACAGGTGTGATTAATAGTGATTTGTACGATCAGGTGGGTGCTAGTGGCTAGTATGACAGGACATTCTGCTGGTGTAACTCAGGGTCTCACACAGGTGTGATTAATAGTGATTTGTACGATCAGGTGGGTGCTATAGTGGCTAGTATGACAGGACATTCTGCTGGTGTAACTCACGGTCTCACACAGGTGTGATTAATAGTGATTTGTACGATCAGGTGGGTGCTAGTGGCTAGTATGACAGGACATTCTGCTGGTGTAACTCAGGGTCTCACCCAGGTGTGATTTATTGTGATTTGTACGATCAGGTGGGTGCTAGTGGCTAGTATGACAGGACATTCTGCTGGTGTAACACAGGGTCTCACACAGGTGTGATTAATAGTGATGTGTACGATCAGGTGGGTGCTAGTGGCTAGTATGACAGGACATTCTGCTGGTGTAACTCATGGTCTCACCCAGGTGTGATTAATAGTGATTTGTACGATCAGGTGGGTGCTAGTGGCTAGTATGACAGGACATTCTGCTGGTGTAACTCAGGGTCTCACACAGGTGTGATTAATAGTGATTTGTACGATCAGGTGGGTGCTAGTGGCTAGTATGACAGGACATTCTGCTGATGTAACTCAGGGTCTCACACAGGTGTGATTAATAGTGATTTGTACGATCAGGTGGGTGCTAGTGGCTAGTATGACAGGACATTCTGCTGGTGTAGCACAGGGTCTCACACAGGTGTGATTAATAGTGATTTGTACGATCAGGTGGGTGCTAGTGGCTAGTATGACAGGACATTCTGCTGGTGTAGCACAGGGTCTCACCCAGGTGTGATTTATTGTGATTTGTACGATCAGGTGGGTGCTAGTGGCTAGTATGACAGGACATTCTGCTGGTGTAGCACAGGGTCTCACACAGGTGTGATTAATAGTGATTTGTACGATCAGGTGGGTGCTAGTGGCTAGTATGACAGGACATTCTGCTGGTGTAACTCAGGGTCTCACCCAGGTGTGATTTATAGTGATTTGTACGATCAGGTGGGTGCTAGTGGCTAGTATGACAGGACATTCTGCTGGTGTAACTCAGGGTCTCACACAGGTGTGATTAATAGTGATTTGTACGATCAGGTGGGTGCTAGTGGCTAGTATGACAGGACATTCTGCTGGTGTAACTCAGGGTCTCACCCAGGTGTGATTAATAGTGATTTGTACGATCAGGTGGGTGCTAGTGGCTAGTATGACAGGACATTCTGCTGGTGTAACTCGGGGTCTCACACAGGTGTGATTAATAGTGATTTGTACGATCAGGTGGGTGCTAGTGGCTAGTATGACAGGACATTCTGCTGGTGTAACACAGGGTCTCACCCAGGTGTGATTAATAGTGATTTGTACGATCAGGTGGGTGCTAGTGGCTAGTATGACAGGACATTCTGCTGGTGTAACTCAGGGTCTCACACAGGTGTGATTAATAGTGATTTGTACGATCAGGTGGGTGCTATAGTGGCTAGTATGACAGGACATTCTGCTGGTGTAACTCACGGTCTCACACAGGTGTGATTAATAGTGATTTGTACGATCAGGTGGGTGCTAGTGGCTAGTATGACAGGACATTCTGCTGGTGTAACTCAGGGTCTCACCCAGGTGTGATTTATTGTGATTTGTACGATCAGGTGGGTGCTAGTGGCTAGTATGACAGGACATTCTGCTGGTGTAACACAGGGTCTCACACAGGTGTGATTAATAGTGATGTGTACGATCAGGTGGGTGCTAGTGGCTAGTATGACAGGACATTCTGCTGGTGTAACTCATGGTCTCACCCAGGTGTGATTAATAGTGATTTGTACGATCAGGTGGGTGCTAGTGGCTAGTATGACAGGACATTCTGCTGGTGTAACTCAGGGTCTCACACAGGTGTGATTAATAGTGATTTGTACGATCAGGTGGGTGCTAGTGGCTAGTATGACAGGACATTCTGCTGATGTAACTCAGGGTCTCACACAGGTGTGATTAATAGTGATTTGTACGATCAGGTGGGTGCTAGTGGCTAGTATGACAGGACATTCTGCTGGTGTAGCACAGGGTCTCACACAGGTGTGATTAATAGTGATTTGTACGATCAGGTGGGTGCTAGTGGCTAGTATGACAGGACATTCTGCTGGTGTAGCACAGGGTCTCACCCAGGTGTGATTTATTGTGATTTGTACGATCAGGTGGGTGCTAGTGGCTAGTATGACAGGACATTCTGCTGGTGTAGCACAGGGTCTCACACAGGTGTGATTAATAGTGATTTGTACGATCAGGTGGGTGCTAGTGGCTAGTATGACAGGACATTCTGCTGGTGTAACTCAGGGTCTCACCCAGGTGTGATTTATAGTGATTTGTACGATCAGGTGGGTGCTAGTGGCTAGTATGACAGGACATTCTGCTGGTGTAACTCAGGGTCTCACACAGGTGTGATTAATAGTGATTTGTACGATCAGGTGGGTGCTAGTGGCTAGTATGACAGGACATTCTGCTGGTGTAACTCAGGGTCTCACCCAGGTGTGATTAATAGTGATTTGTACGATCAGGTGGGTGCTAGTGGCTAGTATGACAGGACATTCTGCTGGTGTAACTCGGGGTCTCACACAGGTGTGATTAATAGTGATTTGTACGATCAGGTGGGTGCTAGTGGCTAGTATGACAGGACATTCTGCTGGTGTAACACAGGGTCTCACCCAGGTGTGATTAATAGTGATTTGTACGATCAGGTGGGTGCTAGTGGCTAGTATGACAGGACATTCTGCTGATGTAACTCAGGGTCTCACACAGGTGTGATTAATAGTGATTTGTACGATCAGGTGGGTGCTAGTGGCTAGTATGACAGGACATTCTGCTGGTGTAGCACAGGGTCTCACCCAGGTGTGATTAATAGTGATTTGTACGATCAGGTGGGTGCTAGCGGCTAGTATGACAGGACATTCTGCTGATGTAACTCAGGGTCTCACACAGGTGTGATTTATAGTGATTTGTACGATCAGGTGGGTGCTAGTGGCTAGTATGACAGGACATTCTGCTGGTGTAGCACAGGGTCTCACCCAGGTGTGATTTATAGTGATTTGTACGATCAGGTGGGTGCTAGTGGCTAGTATGACAGGACATTCTGCTGGTGTAACACAGGGTCTCACCCAGGTGTGATTAATAGTGATTTGTACGATCAGGTGGGTGCTAGTGGCTAGTATGACAGGACATTCTGCTGGTGTAGCACAGGGTCTCACCCAGGTGTGATTTATAGTGATTTGTACGATCAGGTGGGTGCTAGTGGCTAGTATGACAGGACATTCTGCTGGTGTAGCACAGGGTCTCACCCAGGTGTGATTAATAGTGATTTGTACGATCAGGTGGGTGCTAGCGGCTAGTATGACAGGACATTCTGCTGATGTAACTCAGGGTCTCACACAGGTGTGATTTATAGTGATTTGTACGATCAGGTGGGTGCTAGTGGCTAGTATGACAGGACATTCTGCTGGTGTAGCACAGGGTCTCACCCAGGTGTGATTAATAGTGATTTGTACGATCAGGTGGGTGCTAGTGGCTAGTATGACAGGACATTCTGCTGGTGTAACTCAGGGTCTCACCCAGGTGTGATTTATAGTGATTTGTACGATCAGGTGGGTGCTAGTGGCTAGTATGACAGGACATTCTGCTGGTGTAACTCAGGGTCTCACCCAGGTGTGATTTATAGTGATTTGTACGATCAGGTGGGTGCTAGTGGCTTGTATGACAGGACATTCTGCTGATGTAACTCAGGGTCTCACACAGGTGTGATTTATAGTGATTTGTACGATCAGGTGGGTGCTAGTGGCTAGTATGACAGGACATTCTGCTGGTGTAACTCAGGGTCTCACACAGGTGTGATTAATAGTGATTTGTACGATCAGGTGGGTGCTAGTGGCTAGTATGACAGGACATTCTGCTGGTATAACTCAGGGTCTCACACAGGTGTGATTTATAGTGATTTGTACGATCAGGTGGGTGCTAGTGGCTAGTATGACAGGACATTCTGCTGGTGTAGCACAGGGTCTCACACAGGTGTGATTAATAGTGATTTGTACGATCAGGTGGGTGCTAGTGGCTAGTATGACAGGACATTCTGCTGGTGTAACTCAGGGTCTCACCCAGGTGTGATTAATAGTGATTTGTACGATCAGGTGGGTGCTAGTGGCTAGTATGACAGGACATTCTGCTGATGTAACTCAGGGTCTCACACAGGTGTGATTAATAGTGATTTGTACGATCAGGTGGGTGCTAGTGGCTAGTATGACAGGACATTCTGCTGGTGTAGCACAGGGTCTCACACAGGTGTGATTAATAGTGATTTGTACGATCAGGTGGGTGCTAGTGGCTAGTATGACAGGACATTCTGCTGGTGTAGCACAGGGTCTCACACAGGTGTGATTAATAGTGATTTGTACGATCAGGTGGGTGCTAGTGGCTAGTATGACAGGACATTCTGCTGGTGTAACTCAGGGTCTCACACAGGTGTGATTTATAGTGATTTGTACGATCAGGTGGGTGCTAGTGGCTAGTATGACAGGACATTCTGCTGGTGTAACTCAGGGTCTCACAGGTGTGATTAATAGTGATTTGTACGATCAGGTGGGTGCTAGTGGCTAGTATGACAGGACATTCTGCTGGTGTAACTCAGGGTCTCACCCAGGTGTGATTTATTGTGATTTGTACGATCAGGTGGGTGCTAGTGGCTAGTATGACAGGACATTCTGCTGGTGTAGCTCAGGGTCTCACACAGGTGTGATTAATAGTGATGTGTACGATCAGGTGGGTGCTAGCGGCTAGTATGACAGGACATTCTGCTGGTGTAGCACAGGGTCTCACACAGGTGTGATTTATTGTGATTTGTACGATCAGGTGGGTGCTAGTGGCTAGTATGACAGGACATTCTGCTGGTGTAACTCAGGGTCTCACACAGGTGTGATTAATAGTGATTTGTACGATCAGGTGGGTGCTAGTGGCTAGTATGACAGGACATTCTGCTGGTGTAACTCAGGGTCTCACCCAGGTGTGATTAATAGTGATTTGTACGATCAGGTGGGTGCTAGTGGCTAGTATGACAGGACATTCTGCTGGTGTAACTCAGGGTCTCACCCAGGTGTGATTTATTGTGATTTGTACGATCAGGTGGGTGCTAGTGGCTAGTATGACAGGACATTCTGCTGGTGTAACTCAGGGTCTCACCCAGGTGTGATTTATTGTGATTTGTACGATCAGGTGGGTGCTAGTGGCTAGTATGACAGGACATTCTGCTGGTGTAACTCAGGGTCTCACCCAGGTGTGATTTATTGTGATTTGTACGATCAGGTGGGTGCTAGTGGCTAGTATGACAGGACATTCTGCTGGTGTAACTCAGGGTCTCACCCAGGTGTGATTTATTGTGATTTGTACGATCAGGTGGGTGCTAGTGGCTAGTATGACAGGACATTCTGCTGGTGTAACTCAGGGTCTCACACAGGTGTGATTAATAGTGATTTGTACGATCAGGTGGGTGCTAGTGGCTAGTATGACAGGACATTCTGCTGGTGTAACTCAGGGTCTCACACAGGTGTGATTAATAGTGATTTGTACGATCAGGTGGGTGCTAGTGGCTAGTATGACAGGACATTCTGCTGGTGTAGCACAGGGTCTCACACAGGTGTGATTAATAGTGATTTGTACGATCAGGTGGGTGCTAGTGGCTAGTATGACAGGACATTCTGCTGGTGTAACTCACGGTCTCACCCAGGTGTGATTAATAGTGATTTGTACGATCAGGTGGGTGCTAGTGGCTAGTATGACAGGACATTCTGCTGGTGTAGCACAGGGTCTCACACAGGTGTGATTAATAGTGATTTGTACGATCAGGTGGGTGCTAGTGGCTAGTATGACAGGACATTCTGCTGGTGTAACTCAGGGTCTCACACAGGTGTGATTAATAGTGATTTGTACGATCAGGTGGGTGCTAGTGGCTAGTATGACAGGACATTCTGCTGGTGTAACTCAGGGTCTCACCCAGGTGTGATTAATAGTGATTTGTATGATCAGGTGGGTGCTAGTGGCTAGTATGACAGGACATTCTGCTGGTGTAACTCAGGGTCTCACACAGGTGTGATTAATAGTGATTTGTACGATCAGGTGGGTGCTAGTGGCTAGTATGACAGGACATTCTGCTGGTATAACACAGGGTCTCACACAGGTGTGATTAATAGTGATTTGTACGATCAGGTGGGTGCTAGTGGCTAGTATGACAGGACATTCTGCTGGTGTAACTCAGGGTCTCACACAGGTGTGATTTATAGTGATTTGTACGATCAGGTGGGTGCTAGTGGCTAGTATGACAGGACATTCTGCTGGTGTAGCACAGGGTCTCACCCAGGTGTGATTAATAGTGATTTGTACGATCAGGTGGGTGCTAGTGGCTAGTATGACAGGACATTCTGCTGGTATAACACAGGGTCTCACACAGGTGTGATTAATAGTGATTTGTACGATCAGGTGGGTGCTAGTGGCTAGTATGACAGGACATTCTGCTGGTGTAGCACAGGGTCTCACCCAGGTGTGATTAATAGTGATTTGTACGATCAGGTGGGTGCTAGTGGCTAGTATGACAGGACATTCTGCTGGTATAACACAGGGTCTCACCCAGGTGTGATTAATAGTGATTTGTACGATCAGGTGGGTGCTAGTGGCTAGTATGACAGGACATTCTGCTGGTGTAGCACAGGGTCTCACCCAGGTGTGATTAATAGTGATTTGTACGATCAGGTGGGTGCTAGTGGCTAGTATGACAGGACATTCTGCTGGTATAACACAGGGTCTCACCCAGGTGTGATTAATAGTGATTTGTACGATCAGGTGGGTGCTAGTGGCTAGTATGACAGGACATTCTGCTGGTATAACACAGGGTCTCACACAGGTGTGATTAATAGTGATTTGTACGATCAGGTGGGTGCTAGTGGCTAGTATGACAGGACATTCTGCTGGTGTAACTCAGGGTCTCACACAGGTGTGATTTATAGTGATTTGTACGATCAGGTGGGTGCTAGTGTTGCAGGACATATTGGTTGTGATCATACTCACTAGGCATTTGGTTTGGTATTGGAGATACACAAACTGATAGCAAATTTTGTTAACCCTTTATTTACTAAATGGATGTTACCATTCAGTTATAAAAGTGTTCATTGGAACATTATTAATTTGGAGTGATGTTCAGGTAATAAAAGCTGATGACCGACAGATGGAAAGCTAACACAAGTGAAGATGGATCCATATTCTTTGGAATGAAATGTTCAGATAATGAACTTATTATCTGAACAGTTCCTAACGGAACTACTCGTCAAAGAGTATTTAGTATCGAAAGGGATAAAGAGACTCAAGGGATTTGCATTGCTTTGTGTGTCTGACATTTGCAGAATTAGTTTGCCTGGTCAGGTGAGTGGTGACCCATATGTACCAATTTTTCTTCATATCTTCTAAGCTGATAAGGAACGCTCTTTATTGTTCATATTTGCCTCTTTAAGTCGTCTGAAGTCAACGGCATCTAACTTTTGACACTCAATTTTCACAGACAAGATTGCAAGATTTTATTAAGAATTAGTGCCATTTTAAGACATCTGATGTCAACGGGACCTATCTAATAAGATTTTCGGGGTCAAATTACCTCTATATACAAATTTTCAGCTCCGATGGACCAGCCGTTTCTGTATAAACGATCAGTTATTGATTACCGGCGGTAGATAAAAACCTTTCAAGTTTGACACTGCTTGTCGCTAGTAGTCCCTCATGTCACGTCACATGAGGGAACATTAACTATCCAGACTGCATAATCAATTCCCTGCATGGCCCGGATAGATTGTCAGGTGTATCAATGAGAATTAAAGTACTACTAATCAGTTAATAATTTATTTGGCCGCAAAGTCGACCCAACGAAGCAAGATCCACAGACACAAAGAACACATGCAGTCCAAATACAAACAAGACAAATAATAAGCGACACATGTTAAAACAATACACATGCTACATATGTAAGTGATTTGACAAACTCAAACTAAATAAATACACACATGGACACACACATAAACATAATAAATAAGCAACTGAAGGACATGCAACAGTTAATCAATTCATGCAATACTCTGTTCATTGTGCCAATTCTATTTACACCAACTTTACTGACTTCAAAGCCGCTGGTACACGATAAGCGCACTGGTATGAATTTACCATTGCTTTCAATTCAAAACTGACTATAAAATAGCCATCAACAGATTATCTCATTTTGTGAATATACAATCTACCCTTAATTGGGTGGGAGGGCTTGGGAATTTTTTTTACTAGCCCTGTTAGGCTCTCAAATCGGAAGACCTTGCTTCGTTGGAGTCAATTTACTGAATGACAATACAATGAATTCGCGCGAAAAAGGTGTGATAGCTCATTAATTAACTGCGCCAATAATTTCCTCGATAGAGCAACCAATGAGCGAATGAATAGCGCTCTCTTATTGGATATGCAAATGAGGGTTTCTCTATCTGTGATTAGCGACACTAGTCTTGTCAGGTACCTCTCTGATTTGATTTCTATGCCTAAACCACTTGGGAATTATGCAATTTGTAAACAAATACTACCATGATGAACTTTAAATCGGCATAACTTCAGTTGCGAACGGCCTGTCACAAACAAAAATTTGGCACCCTGCTCAGTGGATTAGCGGCGATTGAAAACGATAAAAAAAACATCTAGATGGGAGTAATGCTTTAACTATAATAATACATATACTACCACATATAAATAATGGGTCTGATTACTTATCATAGACTTTCTATTTCCCGAACCACAGATAAAATTGTCCAATCGAACTGATAAACCAAGTGCAATGTGACGTACAGTAACGCCCTAAGTAATCGACCCCTTAACCACAGCAGAATTATGGGTAACTTTTCAGGATTTAGTCGGAAATATGGGAGAGCTTTCCGATGAATGGCAACAAGCTATATTTCCGACTAAATCCTGAAAAGTTACCCATAATTCTGCTGTGGTTAAAGGGTCGATTACTTAGGGCGTTACTGTAATTTGGGGTAAGCCTGCACACTACCAGGAAATGACATTTCAAAGAGACTACGATAGTATGATTCTGATGTTTTCACAAACTACTCGTCAATGAGTATTTAGTAAAGAATTTAGGTTTAATATATTATAAACATTTGTTTCTGTTTATTAATTTCAGAATCTGTTTCGTGAGAATGGTTGTTTGTCGAGATTGAACAAGCTGCTGAAATACCATGCCATGGCTTTCTTAAAGGTCGGCTTCATGTCATCGCAGTCTGTCATATCTTCCACCGCCACGTCAATCAACAATTTGTCGATGAATGAAGAAAATCATAAAGTTCTCAAGGTACAACAGTGAGCAGTATCGGAGAGTGATACTTTAATTCCCATGTCGCTATATTATCCCTATTTTCTTATCGATTTTGTTTCGATTAACCGTTTACCCAACAAAACGGCCAAAACCGCCCAAATAAAGCTTCAACAGCCTAAAATATCTTCGGTCTGTCTCAATAAAACCATACAAATATGGATATCATTGGAACCGGCTCATTGACCACATTGTGATGGTTACAGTTATGCCCTGTGCCAATGCATTCTCTTATATATGCGAGTCGACCATAGGTCGCCTCGCATATATAAGAGAATGCATTGGCCTAAAAAAAATCTTTTTTTACCATTTTTTCTTACATTCTTTAACAATTTTATAATTTTTAATGTGTTAAGCCAATGCATTCTCTTATATATGCGAGGCAACCTATGGTCGACTCGTATATATAATAGAATGCATTGGCACAGGGCCGTTATGTTGGGTAAAGGGTTAACATTTCATGACGGGAGCTGCACTGGTGCAGCATTAAAGTTCATATGCCAGGACATTCTCTTATAAAAATGTATGTCTCCCATATGGAGTCTCACATATATAAGATAATGCACTTGCTTACAAGGTCAAGGTAAATATTGTTAAGCCAATATATTCTCTTGTATATGCGAGGAACCCTATGGGGGACTCGCATATATAAGAGAATGCATTGGTGCTGGGTTTTTGCAAAATTTCAGGAAGCTCCAGTGATGAAAAGGTTAAACATCTTCAGAGACAGTTGGCGGTAGAATGATTTGTGATTTGAGTCTCGCTTATATACATGTACCCTTGGATGAGGTATGCTGTGTTCTGATTGGCCAAGTGAGAATACTAAATGTTGATTGGTTGGATTAATCAGCCTCAGGATTTGCGGTGGGGTGCTTGGGGTCAGTTAGCCTCAGGAGGCTATTATCAATGTCGGAAATGCAACAAATGTGCAATGCCCAGAAAATGTATAATGAATTTTCTATAACTTCAAGCTATTTTACTTGCACGCATTGCATTCTCTTCAATTTAATCTTCAAAATTATGTTCCATTATTAAAGTAAAATCATAACAGTTTCTGAATGACAACACCTCTATGGAGCCCCAGGCAGAGAGAATGATGCACTAATGACTGTCGTCTGCTTAGGTCCATGTGAGGCTCCATACGGGAGTGTTATATAACATAACAGTTTCAGACTGACAACACCTCTATGGAGCCCCAGACAGAGAGAATGATGCACTAATGACTGTCGTCTGCTCTGCTTAGGTCCATGTGAGGCTCCATATGGGGGTGTTATATAGCATAAGAGTTGCAGACTGAAAACACCTCTATGGAGCCCCAGACTGAGAGAACAATGCACTAATGACTGTCGTCTGCTTGGGTCTGTGTGGGGCTCCATACGGGAGTGTTATATAACATAACAGTTTCAGACTGACAACAGCTCTTTATTTTCTTTCCATGGTCTACAGATGCAATTATTGCATGACCGCTGATTAATAAAATTGAACTGGGACGAACGAATCTCAAATTTACCAGAATATACTGGAAAATATATGAAACAAAACAAAAGTTTTTTCATCAACAGAGTTTCAAATTGGACAAATCCTACATCTATACATATCAAAGATTATGTTGGATGTTATTTTCTCACTGTTAACCCTTTACCCAACAAAACGGCCAAAACCGCCCAAATAAAGCTTCAACAGCCTAAAATATCTTCGGTCTGTCTCAATAAAACCATACAAATATGGATATCATTGGAACCGGCTCATTGACCACATTGTGATAGTTACAGTTATGCCCTGTGCCAATGCATTCTCTTATATATGCGAGTCGACCATAGGTCGCCTCGCATATATAAGAGAATGCATTGGCCTAAAAAAATTCTTTTTTTTAACACTTTTTACCATTTTTTCTTACATTTTTAACAATTTTTATAATATTTTTCTACAATCTTTGACGATTTTATCATTTTTAATATGTCTTAAGCCAATGCATTCTCTTATATATGCGAGGCGTCCTATGGTCGACTCGCATATATAAGAGAATGCATTGGCACAGGGCCGTTCTGTTGGGTAAAGGGTTAATGCCTGCTTTAGTCCTTGTAGCCCAAGAAATAGCTTGTCGTTATCGGTTCGTGGTTTGATCTGAAGGTCCCTATCTCGTTATCGGTTCGTGGTTTGATCTGAAGGTCCCTATTTGACCATGTCGATTATGACTCAATTTGTGTATATATCTCATCCCTGTATGTATTCTGTGAATCAACCTGGTGGACTTGGAAAGTCTGGTCTATTTAATCAACACAAGAAGAAACCCACTTTTATCGTCCCAATTCTCTAAAAAGCCCCTCTATCTAAGTTTGTCATGTATAATACGTTAAAGACATGTTATGGATTGTTCGGGTGCATGGAACTGATAAATTAGTACTCAGTCGCTATGCCAACTGGGGGATTGTAGTATTCTACTAACATCGCCCAAAATCTCGAAATAAATCGACCGTGCAACTCCATAGAAAACACTGTCTGAACTACGCTCAATTGTAAATGTTTACATGTTGATTCAGGACGCAACAATCGGCGATAAACTAACGCAAATGATTTTGGCATCGATACTCATTGCATTTAATAAATATATAAGACTGACAGTGTGTGTTGTAAATTTGGATTAATGTTCATAAATATAACTTCTTTGAGCAAGATTATTCTCCATTTCTATCTGATCACTCAACCGGAGTGTTTCAAATCACTTTAAGCCACTGAATCATGGAAATCTTCCATGTAGGATTGTTTTAAGATACCTCAAAAGTCTTACCAAATTATGTTTTTATAATTTTGGGGTTTGAACAAGCAATGTTTGTTTAATATATAAATCATATACCCCATATCCACATGATTGCAATTTGCATACCGTCACTCATTTAGCATGCATGCATGACGAACCTGTCAGTCACCCACGCACATAGTTTGAACTGTTGAACGTCAATTTTATGTTGTTGATGACACCTCTATGGAGCCCCAGACCGAGAGAATGATGCACTGATGACTGTTGTCTGCTTGGGTCCGTGTGAGGCTCCATATGGGAGTGTCATATAAATGAACCCTTTTTTTATAATAAACACTATCTGAGTAGTTAGTTCCCTTAGGAAAAGTTCAGATAATAAGTTCAACAAATGTAAGTTGTTTGTTGAACTTATTATTTAAACATTTCCCACTAATCAATATGAATTATTCTACAGTTGTATTATCATTTTGTCTGGCTGTCATCTGCTCATATGTCCTTAACATCCCTCCAGATGGATAATAGTCCATTCCGATGTATATTTTTATAACTGAGTGGGATAATCAATTTAGGAGAGTGTTAATACATAATTTATTTATCTATTACCATATCCACAGGATTGCATACCGTCCCTCATTGACCTGTCTGTCGCAGAGAAGTTGGACAAGCCCACTCATTTAGCATGCATGCAGGCATTGACGAACTTGTCAGTTACTCCTGCACATCACGGACAGTACACGCGACTCATCCACAAGCTGTACGAGATGTTAGACAAGGAGAATGGCCACGTACGACTTCAGTCGCTGCGGATTCTTGTCAACCTGTCATGTAATAAAGATATGATACCACATCTCCTCGCAGCAAAGGTATGGGTTACAATATCAGACCTCGCTACATAGGTAACGAGCCAAAACTTAAAGGGTTACTCTACACTTATGGGACCCTCTCATATTATACTCAACAGTATATGTTGAACTCAAGTCATTAATTAATTTTTGTCCCCCGACATTCTATCGGAGGACTATAGTAATGACTCCTGTCCATCTGTCTGTGTGTGTGTCGGGGCGTGCTTCCGTCCATCCAGAGCTTTGTCCGAGTCTGTATTCTGTCATTTTCTGTTCAATTTTTTTTAAAACTTGTATCAACCAGCATGGGAACATGCGAACCTGCATTTTTGAATTCGGGAGGAGTTATTGCCCTTTTGCAACATAGAATTGTACATCCTGGGACGCATCTTTTGTCTGAGCCTGTATTCCGTTATTTTCCTGTCTTTTTGTTTAACCCTTTACCCAACAAACCGGCCAAAACCGGCCAAATAAAGCTTCAACAGCCTAAAATATCTTCGGTCTGTCTCAATAGAACCATACAAATATGGATATCATTGGAACCGGCTCCTTGACCACATTGTGATAGTTACAGTTATTCCCTGTGCCAATGCATTCTCTTATATATGCGAGTCGACCATAGGTCGCCTCTCATATATAAGAGAATGCATTGGCCTAAAAAATATCTTTTTTTAACACTTTTTACCATTTTTTCTTACATTCTTTAACAATTTTATAATTTTTAATGTGTTAAGCCAATGCATTCTCTTATATATGCGAGGCGACCTATGGTCGACTCGCATATATAAGAGAATGCATTGGCACAGGGCCGTTCTGTTGGGTAAAGGGTTAAATTTGGCACAGATATCAATCAGTATGAGAACCTGCTCACGATTTGAGTCGGAGTCATTTTGCCGCAGATATTGCCACTATTCGACATAGAAATGTTTTATGTTTTTACCCTTTCTCGACACATTGAATATGTGAAACATATTTAGTGAATATGCACTTTGTATCATATTGGTGTAACCAATTCCTCCTACAGTTTGTAGTATAGGGATTCTTCAAAGTTTGCACAATGTTTGGGTCCCAAACTAAAAACAGCCATTTGCATGACATGGAACAAATAAGAGCGTTCCGTGTTAGTCTATTCCTGATATGGTAGAAATAAAGAGCGTTCATTTCACTTCTGGCGAAAAATTAAAAATGGCTGTGACATTGGCAAGTGTTTTTCAGAGCATATGAAGCCGGTATATCAATATTTCGTATATTTATCGACTTTTGCTATTACGTTGACAAAATATGGAGGTTCAAATGAGCCATGTCTAAATTTCAAGAACCTTTAAAGCTGCCAGGTCCAATTTGACACTAAGAAAACTTCTCATCAATGATTATTTTAGTATAGAAAGGCTTAATTTGATAGCTTGATTTTTTTTTCACAGGTTGCAATGTGCATCATGACCTTGTGATAGCTTTTAATATATTTTAGAGGCTTCGATCTGCATTATTGATCTGCGAGGGAGAAACTTTATGTTTTATCATATCAGATCATCAATTTGTGGGTTATTTTTTTACTTTGTTTAACTTTTTTCACAGGCTCCGATCTGCATCATCGACCTTCTGCGAGAGGACACAGATGAAGCCCTCATACTGAGATGGACCGCCCTCGTAGCAAATATCCTCACAGCTGTTAAACGATACGATATTATGCTATCTGATCTTCCAACGAATGAGAAGGCGGCTTCACCAGAAACAATGTTTACAGCCTTATATGGAATGGACAAAGTGAGCAGACTGAAATCTAAGGTGTTCCTTCTGTGTAAGCATACCAACGAAGATGTCGCTCGACAATCAACCACGATCTACAAAATACTTAGTGGTGATTGAAGAATGCCTCCTCACAAAGCTGCGCCAGTCATGGAAATTAATATTTGTCATCTGCGGTATTGCTTTAGTTTTGCATGAAATTTTTTGTTGATTTATACTATGGCTTTTTCTGTGGCATAGTTTCGAGGGCTGCAAAGCCCATGTCTGCAGGGTCCAAAGAAAGTTCATCTATACCATCATGGAGTCTTGGAAATTTGCCTCCCCATATGGTGCAAAAAGGGAATGTTATGACCCTGTTACGTTAACACTAGAACTGCATAAATGGTAATTTTTCAATGCGATCTCAAGGCGGTTCCAATGTAGTTGAGAGGGACACTTATATTGGGTAGACATGTATTATGCAAAAAGGGACTTTCTATTTCAGTCCATAAAGTGCTACCAATTTAATTATTAGGTTTACGAACCCGCTGACAACTTTTTACCCAAAATCCCAGAACAATTACAAAAAATATTTTTTGAAAACTTCTCACCGAACCGTTCTATCACTTGTATCAGTCATAATAACATGGGAAAGTGAGAATAATTGCGATATTAATTTTTATTTGCAAAAAATAATTTCAAATGAATGTACGAGATTTGCATCCATCATGATCATATGGAATTATTGATTGTCAGTTGGAATGTCAAAACTGGTCTGTATTTTTATTGTTTTATTTTCCCTCCTCCCTCAAGAGAAGTTTTCCTCTGATGTTTGTAAACCAACTAACAATATATCTGTGGTCTAAGTAAGCCAATGCTTTAGCTGAATGAGGTCCCCGGAGGGTGAATTTACTAATGTTATCCCACACAGTTGGTTAGCATCACCAAATTCACCCTCTGGGAACCTCATTCTGCTCTGGGAGACCTAGGATCAGATTGAAGTTCTCCAGTTGAAGCTGGTGATGTTCATCTCAATTAATATCCATGATCAATAAGCACACTTTTGCTGAAAGAATGGTCCCTCACAATTGGTTTTTGAAAAAAAAAATAGTTTAGCTGCTTATCCAGCCCACAAAAATATGGGTCGGGAGCAATCGGGAAAGGGAAAACAATCCGGCCCCCAAAAATATGGGTCGGGAGCAATCGGGAAAGGGAAAACAATCCGGCCCCCAAAAATATGGGTCGGGAGCAATCGGGGAAAGGGAAAACATAATCTTTTAAGGCTGGTCTTATCATCAAAGAAATCCATGTAAAGTCTCAATGTGTTTATTATTTTTACCTATTGTTCTATCATGAAAATTTTATTGTTATAAAAATGTATATTATATTTAATATATAACATACTTGAACAGATGAATATCCCCTAGAAATATGCTATCTTGTCAGATAATTATATAATTTTTGTTTATTTTGTTTATTTTTGATGAATATTTTTATTATTTTTGATGATAGGCATTTGCAAAGGCATTACTTTTATAATAAAACAGAATGTGTGCAGTGATGTGTGTGGTATATTTATAAGTCTAATGTGTATGTCACATGTCATTTATAATAAGGCTTCAAGCAGGTACAAAGTCAATATAGTGACGAACATGAGATTTGGAACTTATTCCCTATTCCTTATTTTCAAAAATGTCACTTTCGGCCGATTTGAAAGCATGGGTGGTCCACCCCAAATACCCCCTAGAACCCACCTTGACCCCCACCACCCATCACCCCCGGGGGGTACCAACCCAAGGGGTTGAAAATGGGGTATGGACCATTTTCGAGAACGGTAAGGATTTCGACCGATTTGACGGCATGGGTGGGTGGCCCGACCCAAATACCCCCAAGAAACATTTAGAGTCCAAAAACGACTCAAACTGTGTCGGTTTATTTTGGTTGTTGATAATCAAGTACTAGTAGGACATTTTTTGTTACTATTTTTTTAGAATTTTAGAGTTATTCCGCATCTTACAGTCCAAACGAGCACTGGCCGTAAAATGTCCCAAATTGTTTGTATGTATATTAAACCAGAATATTTTGAATGAAATCAATAATAATTGATAGAAGCATTTCCAGACATCGTTTCATTATTATTATTAGTTTATACCCAGAAAACTATATAAAACGTGTTATAGGAAAAGATAGACCATCTTTAAGGGTTACTACCGAGAAAACCAGAATAGTCTGCTAATAGTGTGTCTGTCATTTACAAAATGAGGTCCCCAAAGGGTGAATTTAGTGACTACCCCGCACAGTGGGCTAGTATCACCAAACTCACCCTCTGGGGGGGGGGGGGGGGGGCTCATTCTGCTTATGTCTCAACTGGTTGGTTATACAAGCTGACAAATGCCTTCTCAATGTTACCTCTGTGACCTCAACTGCTAGGAGACCTATGATCATATGCAAGTTCCCTAGTTGCAGTTGCTGATATTCGCCCATCATTCACCTCGATTATAAATCTTATCTTCCGCAAATTAAAGGATAAAGAAACTAAACAGAAGGGAAAAAGTAACTTTAAAATATGTTAATGTGAGACTATAGATATTTCCCAGAAGATGATGCAGAATTAGGTCCCCAGATGGTGAATTTGGTGATGCTAACCCACTGTCCAGGATAGTGTCACTAAATTTACCCTCTGGGGACCTCATTCTGCAAATGACAGACACACTATATCCAGGCTTGGTCAGTGATATAATACATCCATCTCAAACCTCACTGATAAACTTTAATGTTTAACCCACAGGGAGCCTCACACAGATGGAAGCATGTAATATGGATTGTCATCTGCTCCAGTCTATGTGGGGCTCTCTATGGGTCAGATATTTTTGATGAAAACATATTTTATTCCAATCCTAATTAATACATGTAACATATATGAAAATTTAACATACGTTTTGACAATATAATATAGATAGGTGAATTGGGAATGCAGTTAACCCTTCCAGTGCCAAGTCCGATTTTTGTATCAACCCATATTTCCTTGATCATTTTTCAAATTTATTGATTATAATAATGTCATACATTGATGGAAAGAGCTCTTAGATACAAAAATCAAACTTTGCACTGAAAGGGTTAAACAACAAGCCCAGGGGTTTATAGGGGCTTATATTGAGTTTGCTCCCCAAAATGTTTTTTTTTTTTATTTTCTTACCATGATTTCATATCACTGATAATATTCATATTTGTTGCAACTAAGGCCAAAAAAAAAAAAGGTTTTGGTTCTCAGGCACCGCCGCATTGAATAAAAAGGGCCGCATTAGGCCTTTTTATTGCAATGCCCGATGTTACGACAAAAAAACTTACTTTTTTTTTTTGGGGGGATTTAATCAACATGTCCATAGCAGATATGTGTTGAATATTAGTGTGCATTGAGCTCTAACATGTAATGTGTTAAAAAGTGACTTGCAGGCTTACAACATAAAGTAGATGACTACAATTAAGAAAATGATTAGCTGATCCTCATGCTCTTCTTACAATTAGTCATTGTGAACAACTTACACTAATTGTAACTTTATACAATTGAAAGGCACAGGACTAAATTCAGGATCACATATTAGAATGGGGAGTTATCAGTTTTTAGACAACTATAACAGTAGTTAATGTCAGGGGCATTATATATTGTTAGGTAATCCCAGTCATACACTGGTAGTACAATGTCATTTTTATATAAGACTAAATGAGTTTATATGCATAACAGTTCCCTCTACCTTTCTGGTTATTACTAGACAGAGGAAGGTATCTTTGTCCATGCTTACTATGCGCAGAAAAAAATAAAAAATAAAAATAAAACCCTCCCTCCCTCATTGATTTGAAAAAAAAATTGCCCGAGAACCAAAACACTTTTTTTTTTTGGCCTAACACAAGTTTGTTTTATAAATAAAAAAAATGGATTAATAAATATATGTATGTACTATATATTTGGTTTGATGTTATTTTATTCCACATTAGTTACATGTAACAGGGGTTGTCAATTAATTATACCCCCATCCCAAAAGATGGGGGGAATACTGGATTACATGCATCTATCTGTCCGTCCGTCCGTGCATGCTTCCATTCGTCCGCTCATATATCTCAACCATGGGTGATCGGATCTCAGTGAAATTTGGTATGCAGGTTTGTCATCAGGAGGGCTTTCAAAGTAGGGTTCATTGATGTTTTTTCCAGATTTTCTGTTCAAGAGTTATCTCTCTTTGTTTATCTGAATATGTTGGATTTCTGTCCGTCTGCTCATATATCTCAACTATGGGTTATTGGATCTCAATGAAATTTGTTATATAGCTTTAACATCATTAGGGCTTTCAAAAGATGTTACATTGACGGTGTTCACATTTTCCTTTCAAGAGTTATCCCTCTTTCTTTATCTGAAAATGCTGGAGTTCCATCAGCCGTTCGTTAAAATTGTCAAGTAAATCGTTCATCACAAGCCACCTTTGCATATATGTGACCCGCCATATCAAATCCAGTGGTAAGTCGGGATTTTATTACCCTGTGCCAATGCATTCTCTTATATATGCGAGTCGACCATAGGTCGCCTCGCATATATAAGAGAATGCATTGGCCTAACAATTTTTTATCATTTTTTTTAAATAAATGTTTCTTAACAATTTTTAGGACATAAAATAAAAAACATCCATTACCCTGCAGGGAGCCCCACACATATATAGAAGCATATAGCAGAGTGTCGTATGCTCATGTTGTCTGGGGCTCTGTATGGGTGAAATTATAAAATTGTTAAAGAATACAAGAAAAAATTATTAAAATTGTAAAAAATTGTTAGGCCAATGCATTCTCTTATATATGCGAGGCGACCTATGGTCGACTCGCATATATAAGAGAATGCATTGGCACGGTAAAAAAATCCCGACTTACGACTGGATTTGATATGGCGGGTCACATATATTGAACCTAACTGTAATTTGGGCACTTGGAATGACTTGATAAAACAATAAAACAGGAATTATTCGATAAATTTTTAGGTACTGAGGAATCTGACTTTGTATATTATTAATATCATGATCTTGTGAGAACTTGTGTTGTGGCCTGGTCAGTCCTGTGATCGGCCAGCATTGAGGACCGCAGTGGAAATAAGTGAGCTTTGGCTTGCTTTCCTGTGGGCTCCTTGATGGCAACAGATCGCATGACTTGTCATACTGAGAATATTCATGTGTATATTTCTCCTCTACTTCTGTATCTATCTCCATCTTTTAATGTCTTACTTATCTCCTGTTATCTTACTAGTATCTAGCAACATGACAGTCCTGTTGAGGGAGGAGGGTGGCATATGTAGACAGCCCTGTTAAGGGAGGAGGGTGGGGTATGTAGACAGCCCTGTTGATGGAGGAGGGTGGGGTATGTAGACAGCCCTGTTGAGGGAGGAGGGTGGGGTATGACCGTATGTAGACAGCCATTTTGAGGGAGGAGGGTGGGGTATGTTGACAGCCCTATTGAGGGAGGAGTGTGGGGTATGCAGTGCAGGTTGGTTATCATATATCATATATTGTGTGGAATATGTTGCACGTCTGTCAAAATGGGAGGCCAAATTCACATTTATTAATAATTGTGCTTCAGCGCAATCCAATTGCGCTGAAAATTCATTTGCGCTTCAGCACAATTAATTTTATATATATGGCTAACCTCCCCCCAGTAAATTAATGAATAAATCCAATACAAAATCAATTGCGCTCAAGCGCAATTATTTTCCCCATATATGGCTAACTCTGAGTTAATAAATAAATCCAATGCAAAATTAATTGTACTGATAATTTTCCTATTATCAGGTTAACCCCCAGTTCAGGGGTGTAAGCTTATAACAATAATTGTGCTTCAGTGCAATTGAATTGCGCTGAAGCGCTATTTATATGAATCAGGCTGGATTGTGCTTTATATCTTATGTACATTGTATATGGCTAAACCCCTCCCATTAAATTAATGAAGAAATCCAATTTAAATTCAATTTCGCTCAAGCGCAATTATTTTCCCCATATATGGCTAACCCAGAGTTAATAAATAAATCCAATACAAAATTAATTGCGCTGAAGTGCAATTCAATTGCGCTGAAGTGCAATTATTTTCCTATTATCAGGTTAACCCCCTGTTCAGGGGTGTAAGCTCATAACAATAATTGTGCTTCAGTGCAATTGAATTGCGCTGAAGCGCAATTTATATGAATCAGGCTGGATTGTGCTGAAGCCCAATTGAATTGCACTGTTCAAAGCACAATTGGATTGCACTGAAGCGCAATTGAATTGTGCTGAAGCGAAACTATTAATAAATGTTAATTTGGCCTCCCATATGTCTATGGTCTAAGTCATCACATTCCCGATGTTCATCAAGGAATACATTCAAAAGAGGCTCCTGGATCACTTTTCCATTTTAGAGTTATCCATCTTTATCCATAAATAATGTTTTTCTAGAAATCTCAACAATGGGTTGTCGGATTGCAATGAAATTTGGTGTGCATGTTTACCCTCAACGTGCTCTCAGAAGAGATTACATTGTTTTTATTCGGGGCTTCAATTCTAGATTTATTTTTCTTATCTGTAATTTGTAAAAAGTTGACGACATGAACAGCTGACATGAAAGGATTAAAAACAAATCAGACATATCAATTTGAATAATAAATTAGATAATAAATTAATAATTCTCCGCTTAAAGTAATGAAATCAAGTCACGAGAAGAACTGGTAACGAATAATATGGTTAGGGTATTAGGGTCGTTCATTAGAAAATGGTACGTGAATATTAAAGTACGGAACTTCAAACCCAAAACATATCGCGTATTTTCGACCTATCGGAAAATTTAAAATTTTCTCTCGACGAAAGGAATCTTTAATCGGTATTTTATAGCGAATACAAATTATCACAGATCTATAGTATTAACATATACGAATAAATTGACATGGATGTCATTACTTGTGGTTTTCAGCATCGAGATGTAGTCGTGGAAAAGTAAATTTGAATCAGACATTTGAAATTGTCAATTTCAATTTTCATTATTGATTGTGTCATTACTGTCAACGCCAAAAAAACATTGAAAAAGAGCAGACCACGACCTGTGAATTTAGTGACCGGATTGTTTTAAAACGTATTCCCATTCTGAATCCAAAACATGAATTCTTTTTAAATGACATTGAGTAAAATTTTAAAAGAAGTTATGACTATGAGGGGTGCGACGATTTGCAGTAGGTCCCTATTTGCGGAGGTCACTTTGCGGAGGACCCCCGAATTCGCGGTGGTCCCCTAAAATGGGCATAATATGTTGATTTTAATGAGTGAACGGGTGCGTTTATGTCAATTGATACGTATTTTAAACAAATAACGACACGATCATCATAATAATGGTTTGTTCTCTCAATTATATATGCGCCGAGTTCACTTGGTGCAAATCAAAGTTTATCAAACGGCGATAAATATTCACTATATAGATCTATATGTCCTCGTATGCCAGAAGGACTCCTTAAATTAATTTGTGAATAAGATGAATATTTATTAGATGTTATTAATTATAAGTCAATCAAATAATATTATTCATTAGCTAGCGCCTATATATATATACACTCCCGGAGATTGCTGCGCGGGTGTCCTGATCTCGCAAATTAAATCGCGGAGGTCCCTAAAATGGGCATAATATGTTGATTTTATTGACATATACGCACCCGTTCCCTCATAAAAATCAACATATTTCTCCCATTTTAGGGGATCTCCCCGAATTCGGGGGGGACCTCCGCAAAGTGAATTCCGCAAATAGGGACCTACTGCAAATCGTCACACCGGACTATGAGCGATTGAATTTTTGGAATTTCCTGTATTTTCTGGAGTTGAAAATTTTTGCCTCCAGTCACGCTAATGGGGTCATTGTCGTAACGTTTTATACATAAATGCACACCATTCTCAGTCAGTGCGAGATTGAAATGTTGCCGTAAATAATTGCCGTCTGCTTCAATTCATAACTATTTTTCTTCCGAAGTTCTGATAAAGTCATTCTTTTATCACAATGACGAAACTGCAATAAATTTGATCATCGGTCACATATTGATCTTAATAATTAAACAAGGACCGAAAGAACTACGTACCTTATGCTTGTTTGATCAATGAACGGAAGAAAATGAACTTACAAAAAAATATCAACAGGTATGTGCATTTATGTATAAAACTCCACGACAGTGACTCCTGCGAGTCCTGGCACGTGACACTACGCGAGACTGTTGTGCATTTATGTATACAGAAATGCACACAGTGTGCATCAATGTATAAAACACTAGCAGGTTAGCCCGCCACTGGCGGCATTCGTCCAATGGCTTTGGTCGATCCATTAATTTTAGTTTTTCAATGTAACCCCGTACAGGACCGGGCTACTCAAAAACCAAATTTCAAGTCGATAGCTCCACCCGTTTCCGAGATCTGGTCTGCGCATGCGCGAATCTGGCGTCACACGGGCTCGGCGACCCGATAAAATTTGTATCCGGGTCAAGATACATTCACATACCAAATTTCAAGTCGATAGCTCCACCCGTTTCCGATATCTCGTCTGCGCATGCGCTGCACGGGCGTCGCACGGGCTCGCCAATACGACAGCGACGACCACCTGGTCAAACTACACTCACGTAGGCCTACCAAGTTTCGTCCCGATCGGTCGAGGTGTTGGTATCTGATGCAAAAGACGAAATTGTGAGTGTTGGTCAATAGTCCCCGCCGTGAACCTCATCGTCGCAAAGAGCGGACAGTCAATTAACCCCGTTGTGAACCTCAATCACCAACGCGACGTAAACATGTGTTGCGTTCTAAAAATAGGAAAGCACTTTCTCTCTGCATAATTCTGCAGATGCTAATAACGTTGCTCCCCGTATGTTGTTGATATTTACGGCTTGGGGGCTATTTTCTTATTTAGCAAGTTTGAGCTCAATCGGTTAGAGTCTATAAACACTCATATATATGACACTTCCCGTAGGTAGCAAGTTTGAGCTCAATCGGCATTCCCTGGAATTTCCCTTAGATTGGCAGATTCCAGTAGCTTTATAACGGTATATCTGGGGAGAAATCTGATGCTATATTCGTGATTATCTGGGATGATTTCGGTATATACCAAAGGTATATACTGTAAAAACAGAGCGCGCCATCCGTGCTCGCAGGGAATAAATTTCGAGCGATAACGTTTGCGTTCCCGTATAACTCTGCAGATGCGAATAACGTTGAATGGGAAAAAGACGCTCTTTATAGAGATGCGTCAAAAACAAACGCTCATTAAATGTTCACTTGATTAACCCCCGCCGTGCCTATGCAGTGATTTGAGATTGGAGAACGGGTGCTCTGAGCTTCTCTAAACCGCGACCACGTTCGTGTTGGTGGGATTTGACACTTACATAGGAAGTTTGAGCTCAATCTTTACACGCGTTTTGGATTCTATGAAGTACCCACATACACACACACACACATATATACAAAGTCTCAAAATATATAGTATAGATTACAACAACGACCCCATTAGCTCCAGCACAGGGGTCTGTAACACGCTCCGCTGTCCGCCCCCTTTTGCGCTACCCATATATGCCGCTTCTATATACGCGCCTGCTTCACGCTAATGGTAGTATAATAGACACAAGGGGAACTGTAGAAATTCACCTTTTTTACCATCGCTCGGCAATCGGACAAATTTAGCCCATTCACCCTGGGCAGTAATGCTAACGATATAGCCACAGATGTATCGGCGAAGAATTCATCTTTCAATCAATACCACAAACTCCCATCAGAACCATTCATATACATACTAGTAGCATTTGATAAATTTCTAACCACCGAATATTGTCTCCGGAGAGCGTAAATTTCCAGTTTGATCCGTCTCAAAAAACAATGGCGGATATGTTCCTCTAAATTCACACCCGCACGGCTTACTATAATTAAAACTCGGTCAAACGATCAACTAAACATCTAGCGTTCATGGATTTCTTGTCGGCTAATAATTTATTTACTCATACAAATCAACACATCGTCATTAAACAATTTCTATAGAGGAGATATCTGTCGATAATTCCAACTTTTTTTCATTTTTTGTTTACGATCCGCCGCAGCTTCTCATTTTAATATTCATTACGACCTGACCTCGATTCTAATACTGAGCGGTGATTGACTGTTTCTACTATGGCAGGCGTGGAAAGGTCAGGTCGTAATGAATATTAAAATGAGACGCTGCGGTGAATCGTAAAAAAAAAATGAAAAAAAGTTGGAATGATATTCAAGTCAAGGTAATTTTTTATCATATTCTGATATGGGTGGTGGCAGAAAAGGATTAATAAAGTAAGAACACAGACATGTTTTGAATCAAATTTATTTATTTTATTGTGGGTATATAAATGGACGCAATTTGATATTTGGGCGCCTTTCTTATCTTTCCAGTGATCACCAGAGTGAAAAATGGTCGTTTTTCAGATTTCTGCTCTGAAACAAGTCCTGTGTTCATTATCCCCATAAAACAATTTAGAAACATAAAGAACGTGATACGACAGCTTATTGGCCACAGGGGCAGTCCAATTAAATAAAACCAAACTTCAAATGTAGCTTCACTTCCGTGTGACCTATAGATGGGAGCTACTGGTATAAATTTTTTCCGAATTTTGTTGAAAACATGGTCACCAGCAGCCATCTTTGATTTCAAATTTGAATCCATCGCGCACTCTATAGCCCGTATTTATGGCTGGATCATTTTTTTATTTTGCTAGCATGATTGTGATCACCTGTAGATGGGAGCTATCAAATTTGAACGATTTTCGATGAAAGACATGGCTGCCAGCAGCCATTTTGAATTTTACTCTTTGCATGACCAAATACTTTGGCACACCCTACAGACCACATCCCTTGAGCACTAACTTCATATGGATCTTCGTGGTGACCTCTAGTTTGCTTTCCTTTTTCTTTATCATTCTATTCATTGCTTAGCAAACAATTAACTCCTTACCAAGTTGAGCTACAGTGTCCTTGACACTTTCATTGTGTTTGAATTCAGTCATCGGGCTAAGGCCTACTGGTATCTGCACACTTGTTGTGATATTTGACGTAAACTCGGTCTCATGTGTGGCAAAATTATAGCATGTTATGTGTAACAGAACGGGAGAGAGAGAAGTGCAGGAGTCGCACAAAAATTTGCGTAACCCGGAATTGCCAGCCGGTCACCCATCCGAGACTAATCAAGCTAGACATGAAAGACCAAGAGATCTACCGGTACTAGACACCTTGTACAGAAAAGTCATTAGTGTTTAGTGTGCCTGTCATTTGCAGAATGAGGTCCCCAGAGGGTGAATTTAGTGATGCTATCCCACATAGTGGGTTAACATCACTAAATTCACCCTCGGGGAACATCATTCTGCTTAGGCCTGGTAAGTTTCTTCATTATCAGATTTCTATAGAAAATTCTTCACATAGATTATATTTCTTTTTTAGTTTAGTTTCTCGATATCCTCAAATTGGCAGATGACACATGGCATAATTGAGGTTCCCAATTGGTGTACATCACAATATTCGGGCCACAGACATGCTAACTCTTGGCCGTTGTAAATATACATTGAAGGCAATTGTACGGTACTATGGGGACATGCATGTATCGACTGACAAGCGACGTTTCGCGAAAGTTGGGAATAATATATTGCAGAGATATATATTCGAAGGTTCAAGGGAAATGAATGACAAGATCCCGATTTTGAAACCAACGAAAGCGTAAATTATGAGATTCATGCACTGTATAGAGGGCCAGTTTATAGTGCATTGTCAGAGGACACTATCGTGGAAATTATTATAGCATTTTATATCAGAAATGCTAAAATTCTGCGAAATATACGATTACAGCACGTGTCAGCTGGCTCGACGTATAAATCAAACAAACATAACACGAGCCAGAGACGCGCCAATGTCGAGCCAGGAGAAGATAGCGCGACCCGTGTTTGGCGCGACGTATAAAACGGGCCTTAGTCTCCCATAGCATATGAGGCCATGCAGAACGAGGTCCCCAGAGTGATAGAATCACTAAATTCACCCTCTGTCCAGAGGGTGAATTTAGGCAAATGACAGACTGAATTCAGGCTTGCCTGTGTTTTCTCATTAGATTTGTAGTTTTGGTGTATTGAATAGTTGCTATCAGATATTGATGTTTGAAATCTATTATTTTAATTTTAAGTGGCCCAGTAAACTGTCGACGAGAAGAACTGATCTGACCAGATAGCGGATGACGATAGATAACTCTAAAATCCAGTGGCTTTTTTGTGTCAGATATTTTGACAACTGGCAAAATTTCGTTGAACAAAAGTTGATAAATAACAGGTTTTGGGCAATTTTATACTATAGTTGACTGTGGTTAGCATTATTTTTGGGCAATTAATCGATTCTGATAACTGAAGCAGCATTTCAAAAAATTTTGTAGTTGTTGGAATCTGATGATATGGGGACCGTCGAATCGGATTGAGTACCTTTAATCAATATACATTTAAATGGAATCATAGCTCAACTCTATTTCATTGAATATATGTTTTTAGTAGATTATTTCCATCAGTTTTGGATTTAAGTTTGCATCAGGGTGCTTGAATTCAAAGTGCGCAAATTTAAAACAGCGCAAAAAAATAATATGCGGCGAATTTAAATACTAGTGAACAAACAATGAATACCCACTTCGATGTGAGACCAGTCTGAGTAAACTCATACCTAAATATTCATTACAACATTGAATATAAGGTCTGACGGATAACATCGCTATCTCATTTCCAAGTCCTCGGGATTCCGTAATCTGATTGATTGCGTAAATTATTTTCCGTCCAATGAAACCGTATGGGTTAATAAACAAGTGTTAGTGGGCGGAGACTCCCATAATGTCACCTCTAAATATAGTAACAGAGCGGAATTTCTCCGATCGAAAGCGATGCTTGCAAATACAACAGAGACAGAAACAATGGCTTCGAAATTATATATTCGGTACGATTCGGATTAATTTGAAGGATGTGCTAGACCTGATAGATAGGCCTGCGCATGGTACCAACTTGGCCTCCCATAAATATAAATAGAACTCACTCATGTCCGTGTATTTCATTTACTTTATTGTACCATGGTTTGCAAATCAAATTATTTGTCGTAAAAAAGTCATCTGAAAGTTAACACCGAGGAAATGACTTAATTTTATGCTTTTAAATAGTTCTAAAGCATCATTTTTGATGACGACCTAATTTTTTGCTCTCAGATGCAGCTTTCCGGTTGATGCAGCGAGTTCATCTCCTGAAAAAGAATAGTCGCACACACGACAAATATTATCTGCTGTAAGTTTATGTCGCGACACAGGCCATTGCTATTGCGAAGCACAACAAATAACACGTGGGGACACCTGTCAATCATCGATGTATTTTTTTAAACCCGTGACAACATTTTGGGGAAGATCTTCGCTGAATAGAAATGGTTTTGGCGACATAAGCTCCAGACTCTATATTTCAAATATAGAGTCGACGTTCACCCAGACTGATGTGAGACATATTGATTTCATTTTCCAGCAAATAATGACATATTAGTAGGTTCCCCACCCCTTGGACCCGTCAATTGAAAATTGAGGTTGTGAGAGCACCCTGTCTCCGGGAAAAGAAATAAAAAACTTGACCACAGGAGCCAGCCTAGAGGATGACTTGGAGGAGGATCAGCCTAGAGGATGACTTGGAAGAGGACCAGCCTAGAGGATGACTTGGGAGACAGGGACTAGCCTAGAGGATGACTTGGGAGAGGACCAGCCTAGAGGATGACTTGGGAGACATCTTCTCTCTAAAATGTGCCACTTCTCCCTACGTTTGTCCTGGGGAGAAGTTGCTTCTCTCTCATAAACCAGTATTCATATGTCCCAACAGCATATTTAAAGTATATTTATTAATTATAATGGTGTTCTTACTCACTAAAATGGTTTTATAAATAGGTCCTTGTTTTGCATAATACTTTTTGGATCATAGAAGAGTGACATTGGGGTGTAAATTGAACTTCAGCCTTTCTCACTTCTCCCTAATAACAGTCCGCTTCTCCATAATAACAGAAATGACTTCTCCCAAGTCATCCTCTAGGCTGGTCCTCCCCCAAGTCATCCTCTAGGCTGGTCCTCTCCCAAGTCATCCTCTAGGCTGGTCCTCTCCCAAGTCATCCTCTAGGCTGGTCCTCTCCCAAGTCATCCTCTAGGCTGGTCCTCTCCCAAGTCATCCTCTAGGCTGGTGCTCTCCCAAGTCATCCTCTAGGCTGGTCCTCTCCCAAGTCATCCTCTAGGCTGGTGCTCTCCCAAGTCATCCTCTAGGCTGGTCCTCTCCCAAGTCCTCCTCTAGGCTGGTCCTCTCCCAAGTCATCCTCTAGGCTGGTCCTCCCCCAAGTCATCCTCTAGGCTGGTCCTCTCCCAAGTCATCCTCTAGGCTGGTGCTCTCCCAAGTCATCCTCTAAGCTGGTGCTCTCCCAAGTCATCCTCTAGGCTGGTGCTCTCCCAAGTCATCCTCTAGGCTAGTCCCTGTCTCCCAAGTCATCCTCTAGGCTGGTCCTCCCCCAAGTCATCCTCTAGGCTGGTCCTCTCCCAAGTCATCCTCTAGGCTGGTCCTCCCCCAAGTCATCCTCTAGGCTGGTCCTCTCCCAAGTCATCCTCTAGGCTGGTGCTCTCCCAAGTCATCCTCTAAGCTGGTGCTCTCCCAAGTCATCCTCTAGGCTGGTGCTCTCCCAAGTCATCCTCTAGGCTGGTCCTCTCCCAAGTCATCCTCTAGGCTGGTGCTCTCCCAAGTCATCCTCTAGGCTGGTCCTCTCCCAAGTCCTCCTCTAGGCTGGTGCTCTCCCAATTCATCCTCTAGGCTGGTCCTCTCACAAGTCATCCTCTAGGCTGGTCCTCCTCCAAGTCATCCTCTAGGCTGGTCCTCTCCCAAGTCATCCTCTAGGCTGGTCCTCTCCCAAGTCATCCTCTAGGCTGGTCCTCTCCCAAGTCATCCTCTAGGCTGGTCCTCTCCCAATTCATCCTCTAGGCTGGTCCTCATCCAAGTCATCCTCTAGGCTGGTGCTCTCCCAAGTCATCCTCTAGGCTGGTCCTCTCCCAAGTCATCCTCTAGGCTGGTCCTCTCCCAAGTCATCCTCTAGGCTGGTCCTCTCCCAAGTCATCCTCTAGGCTGGTCCTCCTCCAAGTCACCCTCTAGGCTGGTGCTCTCCCAATTCATCCTCTAGGCTGGTCCTCCTCCAATTCATCCTCTAGGCTGGTCCTCTCCCAAGTCATCCTCTAGGCTGGTCCTCTCCCAAGTCATCATCTAGGCTGGTCCTCTCCCAAGTCATCCTCTAGGCTGGTCCTCTCCCAAGTCATCCTCTAGGCTGGTCCTCCCCCAAGTCATCCTCTAGGCTGGTCCTCTCCCAAGTCATCCTCTAGGCTGGTTCTCTCCCAAGTCACACTCTATGCTGGTCCTCTCCCAAGTCCTCCTCTAGGCTGGTCCTCTCCCAAGTCATCCTCTAGGCTGGTCCTCTCCCAATTCATCCTCTAGGCTGGTCCTCTCCCAAGTCACACTCTATGCTGGTGCTCTCCCAAGTCACACTCTAGGCTGGTCCTCTCCCAAGTCATCCTCTAGGCTGGTCCTCTCCCAAGTCATCCTCTAGGTCCTGTTTGCAAAGTCATTTTATAGGCCTATAGGCAGGTTCCTGTCTCCCAAGTGGCCATATAGGCAGGTTCCTGTCTCCCAAGTGGCCCTCTAGCCAGGTTCCTGTCTCCCAAGTGGCCCTCTAGCCAGGTTCCTGTCTCCCAAGTGGCCCTCTAGCCAGGTTCCTGTCTCCCAAGTGGCCCTCTACTAGACAGGTTCCTGTCTCCCAAGTCACACTCTAGGCTGGTCCTCTCCCAAGTCACACTCTATGCTGGTGCTCTCCCAAGTCATCCTCTAGGCTGGTCCTCTCCCAAGTCATCCTCTAGGCCCTGTTTGCAAAGTCATTTTCTAGGCCTATAGGCAGGTTCCTGTCTCCCAAGTGACCCTATAGTCAGGTTCCTGTCTCCCAAGTGGCCCTCTACTAGGCAGGTTCCTGTCTCCCAAGTGGCCCTCTACTAGGCAGGTTCCTGTCTCCCAAGTGGCCCTCTACTAGCCAGGTTCCTGTCTCCCAAGTGGCCCTCTACTAGGCAGGTTCCTGTCTCCCAAGTGGCCCTCTAGGCCGGTTCCTGTCTCCCAAGTGGCCCTATAGTCAGGTTCCTGTCTCCCAAGTGGCCCTCTAGGCAGGTTCCTGTCTCCCAAGTGGCCCTCTACTAGGCAGGTTCCTGTCTCCCAAGTGGCCCTCTACTAGCCAGGTTCCTGTCTCCCAAGTGGCCCTCTACTAGGCAGGTTCCTGTCTCCCAAGTGGCCCTCTAGCCAGGTTCCTGTCTCCCAAGTGGCCCTCTAGTCAGGTTCCTGTCTCCCAAGTGGCCCTCTACTAGGCAGGTTCCTGTCTCCCAAGTGGCCCTCTACTAGCCAGGTTCCTGTCTCCCAATTCAGGATAGTCAGTCAAGTTTGAGCTATGGCCATGGGTTGATGTCCGTTGTCCATCTGAGAATGTGTGCGTCAATCCAACATTTTCTTTCAGCACACCTACAGGCCACAATTCTTATCTGATCATCACCAAATTTTATATGGATCTTTGGGGTGACCTCTGGATGGGAGTCATCAATTCTTTTCCAACATTCGTTAAAAATATGGCCGCCAGCAGCCATCTTGGATTTCACATTTCAATTCATTGGCACATCTTGCAGCCCACATTTATTGGAGAATCGTTTTGAAAACAGCCATGTTTAGGATCACCTCTTGATGGGAGCTATCTAGCTATCTAAAGGTGATCCTAAATATGGCTGTACATTTCAAAAAGATTTTACTCGTTTGATGACTAAATCATTTGGCACACCCTACAGGCCACATCACTCATACAATCATCACCAAATTTGGGTGACTTCTACATGGGAGCTATTAATTTTTTAGGAATTTTGTTGGAAAATATGGCCATCAGCAGCCGTCTTTGATTTTACTTTTGAATCCATTGAAACACCCTGCCGTCCACATTTATTGGAAAAATCTTTCAAAGGAAAAGTTTGATCTATCACAATACTAAAACTTTTTGACTTTCCTTATTCTTTTATCAATTAACGCATCTCCATGTTGAGCTACAGTGTCATTGACACTTCCATTTATATTGGCCTAACATTCCAATCTCTACCAGAGTGCACCAGTCATACATCCTTCTGACTCTGTAGCCGGCTGGGTACTAGTCTGTGCTTTTCTATATTTAGCGCAGGGATTTTGCAAACTGTTCTCAAAAGTCACTAGATTTGTTGATAGATCAGACTAATACAATATCAAACACTGTGGAGAAGATAAGCAGAACCCTGTTGTTCGAACTTCATTTAGCCAGAACAGCAATTCTTAATTCTCAGTAATTTCACAAACTAACTCTACAATCATGGACTATGTGTCAAATTAAATTTCTTCTAATCTAACCATTTGGTTAGGCTGTCTAATAACTACATAATTATGTGATATTCATACTACTTGTGCTTCTTCTACTGTGTTAGACACTTCTGATATATACCAGAACTGATTGGTGCTTCAATAGAAGATCACAACATACCTGTTTCTACAGGGTTCTCCGAAGACAACGGAGGAAGCTACATATATGTACTTCAACCAACCAATCAATGGCGAACCAAATTGCCCCAAAGTTCATATGTGCTTTGAGAACAATTCCTGCACTAAAAATTTAATGAATGGAGAATTAGAGCGGCAGTTTTGTTGACGATTTTCGTAAGCTACTCATCAAAATTGCAGCAAATTGGAATCCTTGTGTTTGACTTGCCATGCGTTTTGTCATGACAATGTCATCCATGTGTGTTTAGACGTTTGTGTTGGTAAAATAATTGGACAGCCAAATCACACTTGTTTCGTGATATAGTTCTTTGGTTCTAGTGGGACTTTCCAAACTTACGGTACGAAATTACACAAATTTACTAGGGCCCTGCGAATCGGGCATTTTCATTTTGAATCGAATCTCGAATTGAATCAGCCAAATGATTCCGAATCGCATCGAATCTCAAATCGAATCATTACATGAGACATATCAATAGTGAAGATGTAGATATCACTTGACTGAGTGGCTGTACCGGTATCAATTTACTAACTTCGTAACGACGATAAGTGATCGTCGGTATATAATGTACATATTACCCATTAATGGATTAAATTTGCATTTAAACAATTAAGTGCGCATTCTTTGTGGCTATCTCTGCTATAGAATATCGAAAAGGTATCAGTAAGCATTCACGTAGCTGAAGTTCGACATATATATGAAATTTTAGCTACATCAGTTTAGCGAAAAAGCAATGTTGTCCGTTGCCGTAAGAGAATAGAACTGGTGCCAGTGTTTCGATACAATTTGAATCAGGACAGCCAATTTCAAATCAAAATGAATCAGATGAAAGATTCCGAATCGCATCAAATCGATTCGCAGGGCCCTAGATCTTTCCGAGTCATCAAGGGAGGTAAACCCTGCATGGAGCTTGCTAACATTCATCCTTTATTATTGCAGATACACAAGTTGACGTTTGAGAATACACTGTTTAGAGCAGCATTTATTCACATCAAATCACCGGTATGGGATGATCGTACGCTGAAAAACATCATATGAAGTTTAGAGTGTAAAGAATGAGCGGAGGTTACTCAGATCACAAGTGAGGATGAGTGGAGGTTTAGCACCAAGTCGGAGCACCATTTACGTCTCCAATTTACCCTTCTCACTCACCAACAATGACATCCATAAAATCTTCGCCAAATATGGGAAGGTTGTCAAGTAAGTATGATTGAAGAATAAACATAAAATACTGTAGATCTATGATACCATCTACCCATTTTTACCAGAGTTATGGTCCTTTTTTTTTTTAGCTCAACTTGACAAAGTCAAGTATGTTGACTTCTGCTATTGCTTCAACATTTAAACTTTCCGCATTCAAGGTAATTAGGTACATGTAAGGTATTACATTATCCCATTATTTTTGAATTTCATTAACACTTTGAGTGCCAGGTCTGATTTTTGTATCGACCCATATACCCTGTGCCAATGCATTCTCTTATATATGCGAGTCGACCATAGGTCGCCTCGCATATATAAGAGAATGCATTGGCCTAACCCAAAAAAAAAAATCAAAATTCATTTTTTATATTTTTTTTAGGGCACTCTACAGACCATAAATTAAGGCCGATGAGATCGGCCCCTGGCACTAAAAGGGTTAAAAACATGGCCTTTTTGGATTGGTTCCTTGACTCAAAGCAAATATTTTTGCCACCGAAGCCAAGGAAATAGTAATTTGAAGTCGGCGGGTATATAGTCGACGTCTCCGTCCGTACGTCTGTCCGTACAAATATTTTGCATTATTGTTCAGCAACTGCTGGGCAGATTTAGCTGATATTTGGTATGGTGATAGAGCAGCATGGGGGAACAGCTACATGCATAGTGCGGGTTTCGTCCACCCATTTTCACCAGAGTTATGGCCCTTTTTTTACTTAGAAAATTCAATTGTTCTCTTGTTTTTTTGGTTTCCAGATGATAGCGTGAGCTTTTGTGGTACGATTGCAAATCCAGTATTTTTGTGGATCAGTTATATGAAAATACATGTCAAGTGCGAATTTGGGTTTCCGGATCGCTTGTTTTGGGGTTTTTAGTCAACATTTCTGTATGAACTTCTTTTGGAATGGTCATATAGACCTCCTTGGATATCCGCAGTTTCGTCCATGCTTAATCCGAATTGCTACGGTCGGGGGCAAATGCCACGCGACGGCATACCTCTTGTTTATCTTGTTTATATCAAATCATTGACATCACATTGGTATGTGGCTGGATTCGCTGTCCACGATTCCGGGATTTGTCCCATGATTCTCATGAAACTTATGGACCCATTTTGACTTTGATACCCATCATTATTCACGAATTAAAACAAACATTTGTATTATGTAAATGGCTTGTCCACGTGGTTTGAGTAATCTTTTTAAGTCTTTAAGTTTCTTTTTGCAGGGTGACTATCATGAAAGATAAAGATCAGAGAAAAAGTAAAGGTGTGGCGTTTATATTGTTCCTGGATAAAAATGATGCATACAAAGCGTGTCAAGCACTTAACAATACAGAGGTTAGTTTAAAGAGTAAAGGTGTGGCATTTATGTTCAATAGGAATGATGCATACATCCAAGGTTTCCATTACTACGGCTCAGCGTCCGTGTAACAGCCTCATTCCCCACGCTGATGATATGTTTGAGACATACATGTACCTAAAGTCAATAGCAATCTATCGTAAAAAGAAACTGACTGCAACGGGAGTTTGAGGGTTAAACAGAATACTGGTGAAAAAATGGGTCAATTCAGCACAGTATGTTACCGGTACAGTGTAACCCTGAGAACTAAAAGCGTTTGGTGTGCGGTCAAATAGAGATGTTAATTGTAATTGTATACCGTGTAATACACATATGAAAATGTCGCGGTAACATCAAAGAATGCCAAACTGCTGAGTATGGATATTTTGTGCACGGGATTTCTGTGGATGAAACTACTCACGCTCAGAGATCCCATGCAAAACATATCCCCCAATATGGAGATAAAGTCAAAGTAAGGTCAATAATAGTTTCATTATCCCGCATGAGGCCCCCAAGCACAAACGCATACACAACGATGCACATGTTCACATTTCCCCGGCAAAACTCAATTATATTTCATAACACGGGGGCTAAACTCTGTTTATAGCAGTGGTCCTAACTATAGTTGTTGGACTAATGCAGACTATTGAACAAGCTACGTGTTCCGAGTTTGAACGATTTCGATACCATTCATACTACGCCGCTATAAATATCTTCTGACATCACAGCACACAAATAGATTTACGATTGACAGAATATATCCTTTCGGTTTCATTTTCATGGAAGCTACCTGTTGACATTTTTGGATATAGTTAATTCAATCCCCCTTGCTTGGCATTATTGGTAAATGCATAGACGCTTTTTAGTGTTTAAATATACCTGTCGGTGTCGGAATCTTATAAATTTGTAAGCACTGTAACTCGTAGCTTGTTCATTTATGTAGTCTTCAATCAGACGGCGGTCTCACGTACTGTACGTAATTTCATGACCAATGCTCTGGATACCATCAACATAATTATTGCGCACCCACGGAAATTATCAACTTGCGTAATATACATGTACATAGCTTTGGGTTGCTTTAGGAGTATTTCAGGTGCAAGAAATGACTACTTTTCAGTGACAAATACAGAAATTTCCTCTCGATGGGACAAACCATTGTTGTCCCATCGCGTTATATATTTGCCCAATACGGCCTCATTTATTTCCCCCTGGTGGAAACCCTGATACATCGTCGCCATCCATCCGTGGACACGAATTTGTCCAGAGTTTATCTCAGTCGTTTCTTAATCATTCTCCGTGAAACTTGGCACAGACATCAACCACGATGGGAACCTGTGCACCTGCGATTATGATGTCTGTCAGACTTTGTTTGGTGGAGTTCTTCGGCTTAGAAAATGTTTTGCATCATGGATAAGTTTGTCTGAGCTTTTTTATTCCTACATTTTTCGGTCAATAGGTTTAGGGGTTAGGGTAGTGCACCTGCAATGGGAATCTGTTATTTTATTATTATCCCCCGCCAAATTTAAAATTTGTGGGGATATAGTAATGGGTTCCGTCCGTTCGTCTGTCCCGAATTTGTAAGAGTCATAACTTGAACAAATGTCAACGGATTTCAAAGATTTGTGGTATATGAGTTCACCTGACCATTACCTAGAATGAGTTCGCAAGCCAGGTCCGGCCGGATATTTTTACCGGTGTTATTGGACTTTGTTTATTATTTTTGTTGAATTTACCCAATAGCAAATAGACGTCACAGGGCTCATTTCCACAAATCTCAACGGATTTCAAAGATATTTGGTATATAAGTTCACATGACCAGTATCTAGAACAAGTTCGCAAACCAGGTCCGGCCGGATATTTTCAGCAGAGTTATTGGACTTTGTTTATTTTTGAGTGTGCAAATGGACGACGTCACAGGGCTCATTTCCACAAAAGTCAATGGATTAAAAAGATTTTTGGTATATTCGTTCCCATGACCAGTACCTAAAATGAGTTCGCAAGCCAGGCTTTTTGACAAAATCCCACCTCTTGTTTAGCACATACTGAGAACGCAACCATTATTGAGAATGCACTTCCCCAACTGCACTATTCGGCGACTGCTTGTTTTAACTTAATGTTTACTGACATGTAAAACATCTTAGTGTTTTTAAAAACACAGGGGGTATCCTAGGTCCCATTGGGACAGTCACACCTGTAGTTTCATATGTTTTATATAGTTTCTGGGGTATAAAATAATAAATATGACTCAAAGACACTTGTCTGGAAATGCTTCTATCAATTACTATACATTTTATATTGATATTTTCTTATATACCACGATAATCAATTGGGACATATTTTCGTTACTATTTTAGATAGAGTTATCCCGCATGCTATGCTCTGAATGAACGCGAGCCGTAAAATGTCCCAAATTGATTGTATGTATATTATACCAGAAAATATGAAATAAAATTAATATTAATTGATAAAAGGGTTTACAGACAAGTGTCTTTGAGTCATATTTATTATTTTATACCCCAGAAACTATATAAAACATGAAACTAGACGTGTGACTTGTTATAGGAAGAGATAGACCATATATAACTTGTTCATTTCAGATGTTTGACAGAACCATTAAATGTAAAATTGCTAAAGACAATGGAAGAGCAGCGGATTTCATAAGGAGGAAGGAGTATAAAGATAAAACGAGATGCTATGAATGTGGTGAATCTGGACATCTCAGCTATCAATGTCCGAAGAATCTACTGGGCGATCGTGAACCACCGAAAAAGAAAGAAAAGAAGAGAAAAAAGAAAGATGGCGAATTATCAGATGAAGAAGAGTAAGTTTGATTTTCTTAAATAACACTCCTATATGGAGCCCCACACAGATCCGAACAGACGGCAGTCATCAGTGCATTGTTCTCTCTTTATGGGGCTCCATATGGGTTATATAACACTCCTATATGGAGCCCCACACAGATCCGAACAGACGGCAGTCATCAGTGCATTGTTCTCTCTTTATGGGGATCCATATGGGTTATATAACACTCCTATATGGAGCCTCACACAGACCCGAACAGACGGCAGTCATCAGTGCATTGTTCTCTCTTTATGGGGATCCATATGGGTTATATAACACTCCTATATGGAGCCTCACACAGACCCGAACAGACGGCAGTCATCAGTGCATTGTTCTCTCTTTATGGGGATCCATATGGGTTATATAACACTCCTATATGGAGCCTCACACAGACCCGAACAGACGGCAGTCATCAGTGCATTGTTCTCTCTTTATGGGGATCCATATGGGTTATATAACACTCCTATATGGAGCCCCACACAGACCCGAACAGACGGCAGTCATCAGTGCATTGTTCTCTCTTTATGGGGATCCATATGGGTTATATAACACTCCTATATGGAGCCTCACACAGACCCGAACAGACGGCAGTCATCAGTGCATTGTTCTCTCTTTATGGGGATCCATATGGGTTATATAACACTCCTATATGGAGCCTCACACAGACCCGAACAGACGGCAGTCATCAGTGCATTGTTCTCTCTTTATGGGGATCCATATGGGTTATATAACACTCCTATATGGAGCCCCACACAGACCCGAACAGACGGCAGTCATCAGTGCATTGTTCTCTCTTTATGGGGATCCATATGGGTTAACCCTTTACCCAACAAAACGGCCAAAACCGGCCAAATAAAGCTTCAACAGCCTAAAATATCTTCGGTCTGTCTCAATAGAACCATACAAATATGGATATCATTGTGATAGTTACAGTTATGCCCTGTGCCAATGCATTCTCTTATATATGCGAGTCGACCATAGGTCGCCTAGCATATATAAGAGAATGCATTGACTTAAAAAAACACTTTTTACCATTTTTTCTTACATTCTTTAACAATTTTATAATTTTTAATGTGTTAAGCCAATGCATTCTCTTATATATGCGAGGCGACCTATGATCGACTCGCATATATAAGAGAATGCATTGGCACAGGGCCCTTCTGTTGGGTAAAGGGTTAATGACATATCTCAAGATATTAAGATACTAGTTAGCTTGACTTTGCCTACTGTTTGTCTGATCATCATGAAATTTGTCATGGATGTCAATATTAACATGTGGATGGGAACGAGTCACTTTGGGCGGATCGGCCATAAAACATGGCCACTGGCAGCCATCTTGGATTTTATTCTTTTCCATGAATAAATCGTTGGGCACGGGCTACAGGTCATACCTTTGGTCGGATCATTATGAAATTTGTCATGGGCATTGACATTGACATGTAGTCATTTTGGGGTCTTTCAGCAAAAAAACATGGCCACCAGCAGCCATCTTGGAATTCAAAATTAAATCCATTAGCACGGGCTACAGGCCGGAGTTTTCGTCTGATCATCATGAATTTTGTCATTGATGTTAATATTGATGTAGATGGGAACGAGTCATTTTGGGGTCATTCAGTCATAAAACATGGCCGCTGACAGCCATCTTTGATTTTACTCATTGCATTACAAAATCCTTTGGCACTGGCTACAAGTCGTAGCTTTGGCCGATCATTATGAAATTTATCATGGCTGTAGATGGGGAACGAGTCATTTTGGGGTCATTCATAAAACATGTCCACTGGCAGCCATCTTGGATTTTACTCTTTGCATGACTAAATCCTTTGGTACACCCAACAGTCCACTTCCCTCAGCCGATCATCACCAAACTTCATATTAATCTTGATATTGATCTAGTAGATGGAATCTATCAAATGTTTTTGAATTTTATTCGAAAAACATAGCCGCCAGCAACCATCTTGAATTTTACTTTATATATATCTCTTCATGTTGACACTTTCATTTATTATATTTTCATTACTTTTTCTGCTAAAATAAAAATCGTAAAAATAATCCTCCGCATCTCACTGGAGGAGAATCTTTGTTCGTCACTGAGGACAGTTAACTATTGTCTATATATAGAGAACAAGTGCGATGAGATATCATGTCTGTTAATTATTGTCTACAGTTTATATATAGAGGATCTCCAATGAGTTTTTGATATCTTGGCCCGTGAGATAAAACGGTACTCCCAGATTGGCCAATTACTTATACAAGGGGATACTAATGGCAGGACAGGGGGACTGGCAGATTATCCTCGGAACGAGGCGAACAGACATCCCATAAATAAACGGTGTAATGTTGATAAAACAATAAACAGCAGGGGGAGGGCTTTAATTGATATATGTATTGACTCGGATATGCGAATCGCCAATGGCAGAACGACAGGTGACATTACAGGAAAGTTCACATCATTCCAGCCAAACGGGTCATCGGTTGTTGATTATGTGATATACAGTGATCCCCTTTACCGGGGTTTCCGCTAGGGGTAGGGGAATGGGGCCTGTTTGTAGATAGGGGAAAACACGAACACCTGCTTCGAAAATTTAGAAAAGTGCAACACTAGAAATGCATTGTCCAGCATGCCCAGAACGCGAATTACGATTATAATTATGGTATGTATACATTCTCAAAATTAAAACAAGAAATGTAACAATTTACATTGTTTATGTGATACAACAGTCAGTCAATTAACCACATTATTGTGATTGAACTGAGTGAAATAAAAACGAACTTTTAACTGAGACTAGCTTCAGATTTATTTTTTATTTCCGGTGGGTAGAATAATTAAATGTACTATGATATTTCGTACCAGTTAAAATTCAACTATACTCTTCGCATGAGGAGGTGCCTCGCCAAGTCATCAAGGGAAGTTCATGACCAACAGTAACATTCACTCGTCTTTTAAAAATTAATTCGATCTACGAACACTGGTTTAAAAAGCTTGGAACTATTTTGTTGTCACATTCAATCATTTGGGGGTCGCACAATTGAAATTACCTCGAGAGAATTGCTGCTATTGGCGAGAAAGTGTTAGCTATGATGCTTCATTGGGCGGGGGGGGGGGGGGGGGGGGGGGGGGGGGGTCACACAATTGAAATTGACTCGAGAGTATTGCTATCGGCGGGAAAGATATATACTTGGTAACCAACGAAGCTATGACGCTTCATTGGTAGAGTTACGTCACAAATATCGCATTCGCATCGTACACAAAATATAACATATCGTTTCCGGCTATATATTACGAATTGATATACTGAGGGTTTTACGGTTACACGAAATTCCAGGGTTTTCAAGGAGTTTGCATTAAAACAAGGGGTTCAAGGGCCCTGGGAGGGGAATGCGTCAGGGGAAAACTCAGGAAAACTTGGCTAGGGGAAAACTTGGCTAGGGGAACGGGGCCGTCAAAGGGACCGCCTGTCGGTATAGCGGAATCCCTGCCTTTACGAAACACTCTCACACTTCCACGTGGAGCCTTTAACGATACATTCAGATCACTGTCAGAGCTGGTACACATTAAATGTTAATACGACTCTAGCAACAGTAGATCAAAGTGTCACAATCGAACTCACACAATTACCAGAAAGCTTCATTTGGAGTGACGCATCAAAGAAAACTTTTCAAGATGCATTTCAACATATAGATATTCAAAACAATATACAGGAACTAATGTGTTCAGAAATCTCAGATCCAGAAATAATGCAATGTAAAGTGAATGCTATATTTCATGTTGCCGCTTCTCGTTCATTCAAATTGCGGAAACAAAGCTGCATGACTAAGATTCGTGTCAAACATAAACCGTGGTTCGATCGCGCATGTTATGAGATGAAACAACAGTTGAAGCTTTGTGCACGGGAACTTAATGCTCAGCACTGTGATCCAGTCGTCCGGGAAAATTATTTTTCGCCAAAAACGTCAATATAAAAAACTCATAAAAAGGAAACGTGGTGATTATCGGAGTAATATATATTGGCAACTGGTACACATGCAAAACAATAAGCCGAAGGAATACTGGTCGCTAGTTAAACCATTGGATCGCGAGTCCTCTAATTCAAATAAAATGTCGCAATCAGTTAGCCCCGATGAACTCTACGAACACTTTAAAAATCTCGGACAGACAACGGACGACACCGGTGACCCTTTCTCTGATAACATCCATGGCCAGGTATCGGACATGGAACAAAATATCTCCTCCAATAATCACCTTGATTATGACATATCTACAGAAGAAGTTGAAAAAGCATTGCATAATTTAATAATCGGAAAATCAGCAGAAATGCTGAAAGCTTCTAAAGTATATACTCTCCCACTGTTAACACGTCTTTTTAATTTGGTTCTCAGTAAGGGACATATACCTAGAAAATGGACTGAAGGCATAATTGTTGCTATTCCAAAATGTAATAATGCAAATTCCCCGGACCAGATGCGGGGTCTGACATTAACTAGTGTTCTTGGGAAAATGTATGCCAGCATTCTTCTTGGGTGTCTAGACGAATACTTAAACGAAATGGAGGTTCCTTCCGAATATCAGTGTGGCTTCAGAAAGAATTACAGGACCACAGACAATTTATTTATTTTAAAATGTTTAATTGAAAAACGTATGCAGGTAAATGATGGCAAAAAATTATACACATGCTTTGTGGACTTCAAAAAGGCATTCGACAGTATCTGGCGAGAAGGATTATTATATAAACTATTAAATCTAGGAATTGGTGGGAAACATCTATATGTGCTTGAAAGAAATAATAACCTGCTATTCTTCAAGGTTAAAAATCAATGGAAATTCTCTTACTGCACCCATAAACAGCCAAATCGGCTTAATGCAAGGAAATAACCTTAGCCCTTTATTATTCAATATTTTCGTAGATGGTCTAGCAGAAGAACTAATGGCCGACGACATGCATGCACCTTGCATAGATAATTTTAAAGTACCGTGTTTACTGTACGCTGACGATCTCGTATTAACTTCGGAGTCACAAGACGGCTTGCAAAAAATGTTGACTCAACTGAAAAAAATTTGTACCCGGTGGAAACTAACTGTGAACAAAAATAAGACCAAAATATTGATTTTTAACAAAAGTGGAAAAAAACTAAAACCCAATCCTTTTCAAATTGGTACTCATACGTTGGAAACGACACAACAATATACATATCTTGGGTTGAAACTAGCGGGCGTCTGGCACTTTCTCACATGCATTAAACGATTTAAAGATTAGAGCATCGAGCGCTCATTTTTCACTACAAAGAACATGTGACGACTCGGCGCCCATTGATGTCACGTGCAAACTTTTTGATTCTTGTGTAAAACTGATATTGACTTATGGGTCTGAAATATGGGGTGACTATTCAGAAAGCCGCAAGGAAAATCCCATCGAAAAATTCCGCACACAATTTTGTAAACGAAGTTTGGGATTATTTAGGAACACATCTAATATGGCTGTACTAGCCGAAATGGGTAGATTTCCGATCTATATCAATGTATTAAGGAACATGATACTCTATTGGCTTCGAGCAAACACCTTTGTGTGAGAAACGATTGGTGTATAAATGTTTAAAATAGTTTTTCTTGTGATGCGGATAATGAGTGGTTACAGTGTATTAAAAATAACTTATATAAATATGGATTTGGGTACGTGTGGGAATCACCAAAATCGGTCAACATAGATACTTTTGGGGAGAAATTTCAATCCCGATTACAAGACCATTTCCGACAATCATGGAGGCACCTTGATATAATAGTAAATTAGAATTTATGGGAAAATCAAAACAGATTTTGAAACAAGGGCTTCTTATTTAACAACGTTATCTCGAAATTAAAGACGTCCAATATCGAAACTTGTTACAAGCTCGCACAAGCTAGAAATAGAAATAGGCAGACAAGTGAAACCTAATCCAATCCCCGTAGAGGAACGAACTTGCAAACAATGTAGTCATAATATTCCCGCTAAAGATAAACCTATCAAAGATGAGTCTCACTTTTTATTACACTGCCCTAAGTACCCTAGGCAAGTCTTTAGCAGTTACGCGAAGAATGTGATATCAAATTACAATGTGTTAGACGAGCGCCAAAATCTTCAAGAAATATTCAAATCTAATGATAAACAACTGAGCAGAGCTCTAAGTAAATATTTAATTGAAGCCGAAATATTACGACAATAACACTGTAATCACTCAGCACAAATATTCTAGTCATATATTTTATTTGCATGTTTATGTATATATATATTTTTGTTTTTCTCTCTTTGCCATATCCTGTATCCGTATAGCGATTGCGCAATAAAGTATCTATCTATCTATGTTGAGATATAAGATTTTATGAAACGAGTTTGATAAATTTGATTCACAACGAGTCATAGATAAGTTGTCAGAGAAATAGATGACTTCTCAAATAATATTGTGGTATTAGGAATTGTTTTTGTTGGTTAATTGAGCAAGGAGTTCTCCAAATTTGACCTGGTGACCTCATTTTAACAAATCTGATTGTGAGTCACCTAGGGAACATCCACACCAAATATGAACCCATTCAGTCTTATTTCTGGAGAAGATCTTTAAAGAATTGTAGATGGATGGACGGACGAAGAGTGATGACTATAGCTCCACCGGAGACTTCGTCTCAGGTGACCTAAAAAGTGCCCAGTGACGTTGTTTGCATTTTCTATTCTAGAGTTATCCTTCTTTAGATTTTATTTTTGTCCTGCCCATGTTTTAATATTCTCAACATCTTGTTGATTTTATTTTCTGGTTTTATAGGAACAGTAACGATGAAGAGGTGGGAGAGGATACATCTATGGATTCCTTATCTGCAGCCATTAACTATCAGGTAAATCTATCATTCTATGGATTCTCTATCGGCAGCCATTAACTATCAGGTAGGGCCTTTCCATGGGGCCTACAATGTAGATTTGCGCAGATATCAAACTGGAAAATGAAGTTCCAGGTTTTGGAAACTCATTGGAAAAAAAATTACCGTTTTTTTTTGTGAAAATGGAGAATACTGGAATACATTTAAGCAAACACGATGCCAAGTCACATAGTAAGAAACACGCTGCCAAACATGCTGCCAAAGTCAAATAGAAAAAAACACACTGCCAAAGTCAAATAGAATAAAAGGTCAGCCCACCACAGTGTTCCCCGACAACGTGGCAAGTCGATGCCGCTTTGTTAAAGAAATTTTAAAAAATGTTGAAATGTTCTAAGTCGAAACGGTTAATATACCGGTAACTTAATAACTCCATAAACAAAAATTTTTGTCACCTATATACATGTTGCACATCTCCAATATGTGGGTAACAATACTCTGAAGTTTCAAATATCTACGTTCAGAAATTTTCTGTCAAAAAGGGTTAATAACTCCGTAAAAAATAATTTTTCCGTCATCAATATAAATGTTGCACATCTTCAATATATGGGCAACAATATTCTGAAGTTTCAAATCTCTAGGATGAAAACTGTAGGAGGAGTTGATTACACCATGAAGGTACCCTCATACTGAAAATTATAAAAAATGTTTAAATTTTCTGTCAAAAAGGGTTAATAACTCGGTCAAAAAATAATTTTTCTGTCATCTATATACATGTTGCACATCTTCAATATATGGGCAACAATGTTCTGAAGTTTCAAATGTCTGGAATGTTGGGGGACAAAATAACACACTGCCAAAGTCAAATAGAAAAAACACGCTGCCAAAGTTTCAATTAGAAACAAACATGCTGTGAAAGTCAAATAGAAAAAAAAACACGCTGCCAAAGTCAAATAGAAAAAAATGTGGTCTAATAATGACTAAGAATTGTTTGTCATTATAGTTTCCATATACATGTGTTCTGTTAACTCTTTTGCTGCCACACCGCCACATGGACATACCCACAGTTCCAAGTAGAGGGCAGAAAGAGCACACCAGAGTTGGGGGCAGAAAGAACACACCGGATTAGGGGGCAGAAATAGCACACGGAGTAGTGGGGCAGAAAGAGCACACCAGATTGGGGGAGGGGGGCAGAAAGAACACACCAGAGTTGGGGGGGGGGGAAAGAGCACACCAGAGTTGGGGGCAGAAAAAGAGCAGCGGATTAGGGGGGGCAGAAAGAGCACACCAGATATGGGGCTGAAAGAGCACACCAGACTGGGGGGGGGGGGGGTAGAAAGAACACACCAAGTCATGATTTTTTTCTGTTTACTTTTTCAGTATCATAAGATGTCCGAAGCTTCAGGGAGTGGATATGTTCCGTATTACAGCGGTGATCTATCAGAGCCGAAGAAAAAGAAATACAAGAAAGACTCGTACTTCAGTGATGAAGAGGAGCTCGACGGCTGACCAACGATGATGTAGGGATGAGGAGCTCGACGGCTGATCAACGATGATGTAGGGATGAGGAGCTCGACAGCTGACCAACGATGATGTAGGGATGAGGAGCTCGACGGCTGACCAACGATGATGTAGGGATGAGGGAGACAATGAGGAGGAGCTCGACGGCTGACCAACGATGATGTAGGGATGAGGAGCTCGACGGCTGACCAACGATGATGTAGGGATGAGGAGCTCGACGGCTGACCAACGATGATGTAGGGATGAGGAGCTCGACGGCTGACCAACGATGATGTAGGGATGAGGAGCTCGACGGCTGACCAACGATGATGTAGGGATGAGGGTGACTTCCGGACAAGGAACTGGACATACGGATGTACGGATTATAACAAAGTCCTCAGAAATTTTAGGGGGACAATAACAGGACAAAATGAGAATTACAGATCGTCGACTGATCAGCGCAGTGTTACTAAGATCAGAGATCGATAAGCACGATTATTTTGGTTTTGGATTTTGGATTTATTATTTTTAGATGGGGTGGATAAAATTAGCAGGGGTGAATGTATGGTATATGTCTGTTTAACGGAAACATCACTATTTTTTTTAGATGGGGTCGATAAAATTAGTAGGGGCGGATGTCTGGACTATGTCGGGTTAATGGAAACATCATTATTTTTGTTTAGGCCTAGGGACAGGCCTGAGTATATTGTACCGGACATCTGCAGAATGAGGTCCCCAGAGGGTGAATTTAGTGATAATACATCACAAAGGAGGCTAGCATCACTAAATGAACCTTCTGGGGACCTCATTCTGCTTTGGCCTCATCTTCTTTGGGAAGTATCTTTATTATCAAATTAACCCTTTACCCAACAGAAGGGCCCTGTGCCAATGCATTCTCTTATATATGCGAGTCGACCATAGGTCGCCTCGCATATATAAGAGAATGCATTGGCTTAACACATTAAAAATTATAAAATTGTTAAAGAATGTAAGAAAAAATGGTAAAAAGTGTTAAAAAAAGATTTTTTTTAGGCCAATGCATTCTCTTATATATGCGAGGCGACCTATGGTCGACTCGCATATATAAGAGAATGCATTGGCACAGGGCATAACTGTAACCATCACAATGTGGTCAATGAGCCGGTTCCAATGATATCCATATTTGTATGGTTTTATTGAGACAGACCCAAGATATTTTAGGCTGTTGAAGCTTTATTTGGCCGGTTTTGGCCGGTTTGTTGGGTAAAGGGTTAACAAGTTTTTTTCTTTCTTTCTCATTTTTGGAAAGTTATTAATAATGAAAATAAGACGGTCAAGCTGTTTTAGCATGTACATGTTAATATTTGTTTTATAGACTTCTATTTTATTTGGTTTATGCCAAATGGCAAAGATGATGTCAAGGCCTAGTAATCTACAAACTGGGTGGACTGCACCACACCGACCCCACGGACTAGCAGGAAAAAACTAGTATGGAAGATCGACTGGTAACCGAGGGCGAACCCTCGGCTATCTATAAGTCAACAAAGGATATAGAATAGTAAAATGACTGATAATTCTGTCGCTATAAATATAATTTTTCACGTGATACGTGCATAAAACGGGTGTGTGTATATCATGATGGAAAAGGAACGTAGCTGTAAAGCATATTAAAGATATGGGGGTGGTTTAAGGTTCTGTTGCCCAATTTGTACAGATACAGGTTTCCCCGTCCATCATGATATAAGATTTGTGAGGCATGATCCAGGAGCGGTTTACAGAAATTTGGAAAAGATTTGGAACGTACATACCAAAGTAAAGTTGAATAGCCAAAATAGATAATTTTGAACTTTAACAAAGAGCTCCCACATTTTGGAAAGATAGAATTGACACCGGAAGCGTCATCAGTTGCTAGCGCTTGATTCATGACTTCCTAAACGGTTGCCATGTTTATCCTTTTCGGCACTTAACTAGCAAGATAATATTTGTTTTATAGACTTCTATTTTATTTCACATGAACCCACTTTGATGGCTTTGTGTCCCTTTAAATAAGAAAGAACATTGTTGTATTAAATGTATAAAAGAGAAGTGTTATGTTATTCATTATGAGGCATCGTATTGGGTTATCCCTCTTAGTACATGTTATTCATTATGAGGCATCGTATTGGGTTATCCCTCTTAGTACATGTTATTCATTATGAGGCATCGTATTGGGTTATCCCTCTTAGTACATGTTATTCATTATGAGGCATGGTATTGGGTTATCCCTCTTAGTACATGTTATTCATTATCAGGCATGGTATTGGGTTATCCCTCTTAGTACATGTTATTCATTATCAGGCATGGTATTGGGTTATCCCTCTTAGTACCCGCATGCCAACAGTGTGTATGATACTAAATTGATTTCCTCTGTCCAAAGCAATTACCATTCAACAATGTAATGGGGTATGCAATTCATTTATTTACAAAAAGGTTGGAAGGTCAATAGGTTCGTAGAAGACGATTTCGAGGTAAACATTAATTGAATACCTGGGAAATGTTTTATGATTGCAAGAAAAAAAAAAGCGATTTCGGTTCACAAGAGTCACCTAAATAATGTACTTTTGAACCTGGAACCTTTACCGACTATGTATGAAATATATTGTTAACCCTTTACCCAACAGAAGGGCCCTGTGCCAATGCATTCTCTTATATATGCGAGTCGACCATAGGTCGCCTTGCATATATAAGAGAATGCATTGGCTTAACACATTAAAAATTATAAAATTGTTAAAGAATGTAAGAAAAAATGGTAAAAAGTGTTAAAAAAAAGATTTTTTGTAGGCCAGTGCATTCTCTTATATATGCGAGGCGACCTATGGTCGACTCGCATATATAAGAGAATGCATTGGCACAGGGCATAACTGTAACTATCACAATGTGGTCAAGGAGCCGGTTCCAATGATATCCATATTTGTATGGTTCTATTGAGACAGACCGAAGATATTTTAGGCTGTTGAAGCTTTATTTGGCCGGTTTGTTGGGTAAAGGGTTAAGGGACAAAGAAATATATTTCCTGTATTAAAGATGCTCTATCTCTTCCTATAACAAGTTTTATATAGGAACAATAAGTAACAAACTCTTTGCCGAAACTTTCCACCATTACGTCGACTAAGGAGCTGAACATTAATGACTTGAGTCTCTAATTATGTTCTGTATCTGTAGCTGTTACGTCCTAGTGACCAAGGCTGGCTTTTACAGGACGGGATCGAGTAGATCCATAATTTTTCCAGGAAGTTTTTTTGCCGAACCCGTGACTTCTTCGCCACGGTAGGGATCTTTAACGTGCGCACATTGTTGCACATGGGACAGCCATTAGCGTCGGCTCCCGATCCGACGGTGTGCCAAGTGTAGTGTCATCCCTGGTCATGACATTACGAGAGGAGCAGAGGTACGAAGTTAGTCCAGTACGCATTTTTTCAAATTTTGTCTGAGACTCTTTGGCTTCTGGAATCTTTCTCAGATCACTGATCGTGGCATCGATGATTGATTTTGTGATGCCCATGGTACTGGGAATGCAGATGGCGACACAAAGTCCGACCGATATTTTGTCGGATTTGAACCCTCGACTGTGTCGAAGGTGTAGCTCAGAGGTCGGCCCACAAACCAACTGAGCTGACCACAACTGTGTTATACCGTTGATAAAGGCTGCGACGGCCGAAAGCTTCGGCAAAGAGTATGTTACTTATTGTTCCTGTTATGCTGACGAGTCCCTTAACCCTTTGAGTGCCAGGGGACGATCTCATCGGCCCTAAACCTACAAAATAAGTCTGTTAAAGAATATAAGAATAAATTATTAAAATTGTAAAAAATTGTAAAAAAAAAAAAAATTGTTAGGCCAATGCATTCTCTTATATATTAGGTCGCCTCGCATATATAATAGAATGCATTGGCACAGGGTATATGGGTTGATACAAAAATCGACCTGGTACTCAAAGGGTTAATATATATGGACCTGCTATTATTAAGTTTCATATGTTTTATATAGATTTTTTATATTATAAGATTCCTGGGTATAAAATAATAAAGACACCTGTTCGGAAACTCTTCTATCAATTTATATTGATTTTATTTCGAATTTTTTGATACACAAAACATGTACATACTTTTACCTAATATATTTCATTTACCTTATCATTATGTTGAAATTAAATTGTTGTTAAAGGTACTCAATCCGATAAAACTCCTCTCAATTACTATTTCAATGGCTTCGGGGGTCAAAAATATTTGATTCGAGTCGAGGAAGCCACCCATCAAAGCTCAGATTTTTTAGATATCGATTTTAGAAATCTATTATTTTTCATTATCGGGAATACTTTCTGGCCCAGAACACAGTCAAAATTGCGTTATTATTACCACTTGATTTTAGAGTTATCCATCCTTGTCTGTTTGAATAGTGTTTTGGTGTACACATCTCGAGCATATTACGAAGTTGAAGGCAATTATTAGTACTCATCTCGAGAAAATAACAAATTTCAAAAAACAATATCTAATAACTCTGAGCTTTGTTTGATGGGTTCCTCGACTCGAATCAAATATTTTTTACCCTAAAAGCCAAAGAAATAGTAATATAGGACCCTCTGATCGGATTGTTGTTGTTGAGATGGGGACCCTCTGATCGGATTGAGTACCTTTAACTTTAGCTTATATAATACAATAACCGAAGATAAACTGAAACATTTGCCCTTTTATCTGTTTTATCCGCTAAAAAAATTTCACACTGGTTACATTTCAAGTGACTGCTTTACGTTCTTGGCATGTGAATTATTACTTCTGGTAGAAACCTCTTATGAGCGACCACCTGTCATCAGCGACTGTTTTTCCTTGGCAAAATGGGTGGTCGTTCATAAACAGGTTTCACTGTAATATACATAGAAACTATCTGGGATATTTTATAGCTCGTGTTCGTTCGGATTGTATCATGCGGGATAACTCTGTCTAAAATTCTAAAAATAGTCACGAAAAAATATCCCACTTGATTATCGCATTATATAAGAAAATATTGATTTAAATCAATTTAACCCTTTACCCAACAAAACGCCCAAATAAAGCTTCAACAGCCTAAAATATCTTCGGTCTGTCTCAATAACACCATACAAATATGGATATCATTGGAACCGGTTCATTGACCACATTGTGATGGTTACAGTTATGCCCTGTGCCAATGCATTCTCTTATATATGCGAGTCGACCATAGGTCGCCTCGCATATATAAGAGAATGCATTGGCCTAAAACAATTCTTTTTTACCATTTTTTCTTAAATTCTTTAACAATTTAATAATTTTTTCTTACATTTTTTAACAATTTTTATAATATTTTTCTACATTCTTTGACAATTTTATCATTTTTAATATGTGTTAAGCCAATGCATTCTCTTATATATGCGAGGCGACCTATGGTCGACTCGCATATATAAGAGAATGCATTGGCACAGGGCCGTTCTGTTGGGTAAAGGGTAAAATTGATAGAAGTGAATCCGGACAGGGGTCTTCGTGCTAGCATACCCCCACCGTGGCAAATTCAACACGCATTATCCGTAAACCCAACAAAAAAGATTTTTAACTTTAAAGAAAAATTCGGACTAATAATATCGATATGGTGTCACAAGAAGCTTGTACAGAAAAAATTATTCAAATTGGTTCATATTTGTTAAAGTTATTAAGTCGGACAGAATTTTCTAAGTGTAATATTACGAAAAACAGTCTGAGCCAATCCCTAGCCGCATCATATAGAGAGGGTATTGTGAGAAGCATGTATACCAAAAATTATTGAAATCGGTTCATATTTGTTAAAGTTATTAAGTCGGACAGAATTTTCTAAGTCGAAAATGAGGCGTAACTTAAAAAAAAAAGTCGGACCGAACCGCAATTAGCATTATGCGGAGAGGCAGTCCCAAAGAGATTGCATACAAAAAAATTATTGGAATCAGTTCTTAGTTGTTCGAGGTCAATCCAGTATACCCCCCATTTTCTTCGAAAGTGGGGGTATAATTAGAAAGAGATAGACCATCAAATCAGTCTTAAGGTTCCCAGTAAGAATGATCTATATTAGGAAACGGACTATGAATCAACTGCGACATGGCTCTCTCTGTAACCAGGTCAGGCCCATCCTGAATTCCACTATTAAAGTGGTATACGACCATAACATATTCATGTTTCCTTTATTTGCGTCAGGAATAGAAGACGGCTCATACCATTGCATGCCAAATTTCACTCTTAACAATATCACAGCGAATGAAACGTCTTCCGACAAAATTTGTTGTGCAATCTTTTGCCCCAGCTTTGTTATTCAATAATATTACTAATATATGCCTTTCTAAATGATAATAACAGAATGACTCAAACGCTTCTTCATAACAATATTTAAACTAATTGAATGCTAATTGAGTTGCTTATCATGTGCCGTCATGATTAATCATTCTGGACAAAATATATGTATGACACTGAATTAGTACGACACTGATTTAAAATAATTTGGGTGTCATGATTTTGGATCAAATTCACGTAATGGTCAGATACTACTGTAATAGTGGAATTCAGGATGTGCCTGACCTGGTGACGTATTTGTCACTTTTCATTCATGATATCTTAGCCACCGGTTGTCAGATCTTTTTTGTCTGTATCTCAGCCATGGCTTACAGAATCTTGATGAAATTTGGCATTCATGTTCACCATCACAAAGGCTTTCAATGAAAGCCTGAATTTAGTGTGCCGGTCATTTGCAGATTGAGGTCCCCAGAGGGTAAATCTCTATCCCACATAGAAGGCTAGCATCACTAAATTCACCCTCTTGGGACCTCATTCTGCTTAGGCCTCATCTTCTCTGGAAATTTTCTTTTTTGTCAAATTTCTATAGAAACTTCTTCACACAGATTTTATTTCTTTTTAGCTCAACTTTACTTGTAAAGTTTGAGCTATTGCCATGGGTTGGTATCTGTCGCCCCTGTGCATGTGTGGTTAAGTCTGTCAACAATTTCCATTAGCACGGGCTACAGGTCGTACCTTTGGTCGGATCGTTATGAAATTTGTCATGGCTGTTAACATTGACATGTAGATGGGAACGAGTCATTTTGGGGGCCATTCTGCCATAAAACATGGCTGCTGGCAGCCATCTTGGATTTTACTCTTTACATGACTAAATCCTTTGGCATGGGCTACAGGTCACACCTTTGGTTGGGTCATCATGAAGTTTGTCATGGATGTTAACATTGACATGTAGATGGGAACGAGTCATTTTGGGGTCATTTGGCCGCTGGCAGTCATCTTGGATTTTACTCTTTGCATGACTAAATCCTTTGGCATGGGCTAGCGGTTGTATCTTTGGTCGGATCATCACGGAATTTGTCATGGCTGTTGACATTGACATGTAGATGGGAATGTTCATTTTTGGGTCATTCGGCCATAAAACTTGGCCACCAGCAGCCATCTTGGATTTTACTCTTTGCACGACTAAATCCTTTGGCATGGGCTGGAGGTTATACCTTTGGTCGGATCATTATGAAATTTGTCATGGACGTTGACATGTAGATGGGAAAGAGTCACTTTGGGGGTCATTCGGCAAAAAAAAAATGGCCGCCGGCAGCCGTCTTGGATTTTACTCTTTACATGACTAAATCCTTCGGCATAGGCTACAGGTCGTACCTTTGGTCGGTTTATCAGGAAATTTGTCCTGGATGTTAACATTGACATGTAGATGGGAATGAGTCATTTTGGGGTCATTCGGCAAAAAAACATGGCTGCCAACAGCCATCTTGGATTTCAAAATTCAATTCATCATTACATTTATTGCTCATCACAACAATTTAACTTCTTCGCATAGTTGAGCTAGTGTCTATATCCACAAATTGGCAGATGACACATTGCATAATCGAGGTTCCCAATGGGTATACATCACAATCGGACATATTCAGGCTGGTTTTCATACCGGTTTGGGCTCTCATTGAGAGCTTTCCGATGAATGGCAACAAGCCATATTTCCGACTAAATCCTGAAAAGTTACCCATAATTCTGCTGTGGTTAAGGAGTCGATTATTTAGAGCATTACTGTATGCCCACGTTAGACGGTACCTGGTGACAGCCCAACTCTTGTTGTGATTGTGACATAAACCCAGACCTACTTATTTAACCCTTTAATGATGGGAGCTGCGCTGGTGCAGCATTAGAAGACCCTGTGCCAGTGCATTCTCTGATATATGCGAGCCGCGCATGTATAAGAGAATGCACTGGCTTACCAGATCAAGGTAAATATTGTTAGGCCAATGTATTCTCTTATATATGTGAGGCTCCCAATGGGAGACTCGCATATATAAGAGAATGCACTGGCACAGGGTTTTCGCAAAATTTCAGGAAGCTCCAGTCATTATAGGGTTAAGATAGTGGATAAACAAAGAAACAGAACAAACAATTAATGAAACATTCTAATTTTCTAGAACAAATATCACATAATTTAACAAAAATTATTCTTAGTTCAATATGATTAATGACTCTGGTTACCAAATTTTCCACAGAACTCCCCAAGATTTTCATATTAACCCTTTCATGACTGGAGCTGCGATGGTGCAGCATTTAAGATATTGTGCCAGTGCATACTCTTATAGGGAGCCTCGCATATATAAAAGAGTGCACTGGCTTACCAGGTCAAGGTAAATAGTGTTAGGTCAATGTAATCTCTTATAGGGAGCCTCGCATATATAAAAGAGTGCACTGGCTTACCAGGTCAAGGTAAATAGTGTTAGGTCAATGTAATCTCTTATAGGGAGCCTCGCATATATAAAAGAGTGCACTGGCTTACCAGGTCAAGGTAAATAGTGTTAGGTCAATGTAATCTCTTATAGGGAGCCTCGCATATATAAAAGAGTGCACTGGCTTACCAGGTCAAGGTAAATAGTGTTAGGTCAATGTAATCTCTTATATAGGCAAGGCGTGAAAATTGACGGACGGAACCCAAATTCGAACTTAACCTGTATTTTGTGCTAGTAAACCCACATTTAAGTCCATTCAGTTCAGACTTACTAAAGTTATCATCCGGAAACAAAACAAGCAGACGGACGGAAAAATAACATAATAGGATTTTTTTTTTTAAATGGGCGTATAAAAATAAGATGACTTTAACGGGAGTATAAAATAAGATGACTGTCTTTAGAAGATTTCACATCAAGAAACTGGTAGAGTTTTTGGACAGCACTGTATTCCTTTTAAATGAGAAACACTACTATCATTTCAAATTAACTTTGATCACGTTAGATCCCAGGAGAAAACTGAAAGCGGAGTGTAATAATTTGAATGTCGCTGTCACGTTATTCATGTGGGATTTCATGTTAATAAAGTGACATGGGCTCCGCGGGTCTCTCCTCCACTATTACTCAAACACGTTTTAACCCTTGGATGACGGCAGCTGTGTTGGTGCACCATTAAAGATCCTGTGCCAGTGAATTCTCTTATATATTCCGAGTCTCCCATAGGAAGGGTCACATATATAATTGCTTTATTTATATCCCCTCCTCAATTTTGTTTATTTGGATATCTTTTAATGTAAACTTTTTTCTCATGCCTTGACTGTCAAATAACATTTCAATGACCCATTAATCAGTCAATGTTTATTAAATTGGATAATCTATTAATCTATTAATCCAGTCGTAAGTCGGGATTTTTTTTACCCTGTGCCAATGCATTCTCTTATATATGCGACCATAGGTCGCCTCGCATATAGAAGAGAATGCATTGGCCTAACAATTTTTTATCATTTTTTTAAAATAAATGTTTCTTACAATTTTTAGGACATAAAATAAAAAACATCCATTACCCTGCAGGGAGCCCCACACATATATAGAAGCATATAAAAGAGTGTCGTCTGCTCATGTTTGTCTGTGGCTCTGTATGGGTGAAATTATAAAATTGTTAAAGAATACAAGATAGGATAATGCTTCAATATCTAGATGTCCATGTCCATTTATGTTAACCCTTTGAGTGCCAGGTCCGATTTTTGTATCAACCCATATACCCTGTGCCAATGCATTCTCTTATATATGCGAGTCGACCATAGGTCGCCTCGCATATATAAGAGAATGCATTGGCCTAACAATTTTTTTTTTTTTTTTTTTTTTTTTTTTACAATTTTAATAATTTATTCTTATATTCTTTAACAGACTTATTTTGTAGGTTTAGGGCCGATGAGATCGGCCCCTGGCACTCAAAGGGTTAAGAAGAATAAAATATATATAATAAATCCGCCCTCCCACCCCATTTTTCTGAAAAAAGTTGGATGTAAATCGGGCAATTTATACAATATTGTTAGGCCAATGTATTCTCTTATATATGCAAAATACACTTGTGTGCTCAATGAACAATGCAAAAATATTGTAATTATAATGAAAATTAATTTATGACTGGAGTCATAAATTCATTTTCATTATATTTATCATGTTTGTTTGCATCATTCATAGAGCATACAAGTGTATTTTTCACTTTTTGTATAAAAAGAGATGGTGTCTACTCTCATAAATGGTCGGAGGTCTCTACTCTCATAAATGGTCGGATTTACCCCTTTGAGCCCCTTTTGCAGTACTATATAGATAATAAATCAGAATATGGTATCGAGTGCTGTTATATATCTATCTGATTCTATTTTGATATTTGTATTGTATTTGGTAGACTAATATTATCCATCATGACCTGGGGTGTGGGATGGAAAAATCTCACCCGAGGGGCCAGATATTTGGGCCGGACACGAGGCTTGCCCCGAGGGTGAGATTTTTCCATGCCACACCCCAGGTCATGATGGATCATTTTTCTCCCAACCCAAATAGCCTCATTCCGATTTTTTGTTTTATACCAATCAATGGCAGATTCCAGTAGCTTTATAACGGTATATCTGGGGAGAAATCTGATGCTATATTTGTGATTATCTGGGATGATTTCGGTATATACTGTAAAAACAAAGCGCGCCATCCGTGCTCGCGGGGTTAATACGTTAGAGTGAAATTGACATGGTCTTGTTGAAATCGACATCATACGTCACAAAGTTGCACCTGCACATTATTCCGAAAAATGCGCGTATTGATATGAAGTATAAACAAATCGACTAATCAATTTTGTCATGGGAAATGCCCATATCGGTACCATTAGAAAAGGAAACATGTGAATATATGACAGACAAATGTTAGTTAGTCGCGATCGACGATTTATTGCAACGATGACAACTATTCAAATGTGGAACTATTTCGTTCAAGCCTGGATATAAGAGGTCGGACACGGTCATTGACCGAGCCAAATACACGATGACCGGCGCCGCCTTATTATCGTCCGTCAGTTTGTCCGGCGCCCATTATCTTCACAAAAAATATATAATTAAGGGGAAAACAACAAGTAGATGTATTATCCACGGCATAGACATTCAATTACCACTACTGTGCACTAAATATCAAATCCCCCCACCAATACAACGCGTTTTACCGAAAACATGTTAATGATCCGTTCCGTATACAGGACCTATAAATGTAATTTTAATGCAACCTCTAACCTAAATTGTCCGCGATTGATGATTGATCGCAAACTGTGAATTATCGCTGCCTTCACGTCCGCACTATTTACGACTTTCTATTTTTAGAACGTGAAAAACCCAGAAAAAATGGCTTCCACTGGGGGGAAACTCCAACCAAGAAATACACTTCGTCGTGTTTTTCTCGTTTGACGTAAGATACACGGAGATGTCACAAGTTATATCAGCACAAGTGTAATATATTCCACAAGTTAAGGGTGTTAGTTGGAGATTTAGCGCAAGAAATTCCGAAAAAATTCATACCGTTAGTTTTTAAATCGCCGCGTTTTGAAACATGTGCTCGTGTTTACTTGGGGGAAGCACGGCGTAGGATTTTTTCTGCGGACTAATAATGTAATAGTATTTTTGAAACTGGAAAAGAATTCAGCAGAGACATACTGTAAATGACAGCCTTGTCTGACTTTGCGCCCCTGTCACATTATGACATGATAATATGAGCTTCAGCTAAAAGTGATGTAAAACACCATAATTCATAACATGGTACATCAATGAATCTAATTTGTGCATTGGAATGGGCTAAAAAACAACTAATTGCTGCTATTTATTGATACCAGGTAAATAACAGACACACTTTTCAAATGTCAGACGCCGAATCTTTGGTGCCTGTCATTTTGTCAGACACTCAAAAAAAAATTATATCCAGGCTTGATTTCGTTTGTCATTTGTGAATCGGCTATTGTTTACTAGTCACGAAATGTGCATGCCAGTTTCGCTTTGGCGGCCTTCTGTTTTTTATGGAATGTGTTCGCATAATTAGTTGCTTATATTGCATGTTGTGCAACTTTGCGTCTGCAAGTGAAGTTATGTTGAAGGTGCTTCGTGATTAACATGTTCAAAGCTTATCTCCATGTGTAGTGTATTAGCGACAGTGTAGTTTCCAGTAATTATTTGGGGACACCTGTTTATATGCCAAAGTCATATCCGAAGGCCGCAGCCCTAAGCTGGGGAGGGTATGGGGTGGCCTCCCCCTTGAACTACATGTACATACTGCCATAATATGACAATTTATTGCTTTATTTGATGAGTTAGTGTTAGTTGTGTTTGTTTTCTAGTAATAATGGTCAAAAAACAAATTATCTGAGGAATTTTTCTTCTTTCTAACTGTTTTTTGGGCGCCTGGAGTTTGGGCGCCCATACCTGTTACAGGTACCAAAACTGGCCTGGAAATTACCCTGATTAGCGTCCACAAATTCATCCGTATTTATGTACTTGAAATGCGAAGCATAACTGGTTGGTAGCCATTGTATTAGTTCACACAAAACATTATGACGGATTGTTAAATTAGCTCTTAATTAAATAAGTAAAGCAGTCACGTGGGTGGGGTGAGATAGATGGTCACTTGTTATGTGAGACAGGGAAATCTCACCCAGCTATCTCACACGGGCTGCCTGTGCTAAAGTTTGTAGTGGGTGGGAGATATCATTATCTTGATTATTGCCTTCAATAAATCTTCAATCTTCAGTTGCATCACTGTCCATATCACGTTGGTGAGGATCTACGGGCCTGATTCATTTGTATCACTTTCCATATCACGTGTGTGAGCATATATGGACCTGTATGACTTGTACCACTGTCCATATCACAGGCGTGAGGATATATGGGCCTGAATGAGTTGTATCACTGTCCATATCACGTGCGTGAGGATATATTGGCCTGATTGACATTTCATCTATTTTACCACTTAAGTCACTGAGTAGATCTAGATTTGAGCCTACATCAATCTGGAAGTGACGACTCTTCGTTAACAAGCCTTTCTGAGCCCCGTCCTTCGATCTCAATTCTTTTCCATCTGTTCGGAGGCCACACTATGTGCGTTGCCTTTGCAATTATCATTCCCCTGGACACCTGTAATGAAGAATTATTTCAATCTGAAAACAGATAGCAAAAATAGAAGTAACACATAACCAAGCGGGCTAGCATCACCAAATTCACCCTCTGGTGACCTCATTCTGCTTAGGCCTCATCTTCTGGGAAATATATACAGTATCAAATTAACATTGTTTTTAGTTTTCCCTTCTGGGAAGTTTCTATATCCCCTAATTTGCAGGAGATAAAATGCATAATCGAGGTGCCCAATGGGTGAACATCATCAACTTCAACTGGGGAACTTCAATCTGATCCTAGGTCTACCATAGCAGTTGAGGGCCTATGCAGAATGAGGTTCCAAGAGGGTGAATTTAGTGATGCTAGCCCACTAAATTCACCCTCTGTGGACCTCATTCTGCAAATGACAGACACACTATTTGCAGGCTTGGTAACACATAATAATCTGTTAACCCTTTCATGACAGGAGCTTCCTGAATTTTTTTGAAAACCCTGTGCCAATGCATTCTCTTACCATAGGTCGCCTCGCATATATAAGAGAAAGCATTGGCCAAACAAATTTTATATTATTTTTTATAATTGTTAAAAAATGAAAGAAAAAAGAAAAAAATGATAACAAATTATTTAAGAATGTAAGAAATAATGAAAAAAAAAAGATAAAATTGTTAAAGAAAATTTGTTAAAAATTGTTATAGAATGTAACAAAAAATATAAAAAATTATATAAATTGTTAAAGAATGAATGAAAAAACAATTAAAATTATAAAAATTGTTAATCAGTGTAAGAAAAATTTATAACGAGAGGCCGATCACGATCGGCAGATGTTTAACCCATACCTTGGCGATACCGATTAGCTATTTTAATAAATCCTTACACCAACCTTTTCACGAGTGCAAAAGTTTCAATAATTGACACCTTACTATTAAGGTCACAAGTGGAATCAGACTTATCGGGCACCTTGCTCACATAAACACAATAGGAACACGGATGTGGCATTCCATTTCAACCTATTAAGTCACTTCAACACAGATATGTCTTATAGAGTGATAAAGCTAATTAAGCTCAATCCATATTCAGAGAGAAGCACCATAGCAGTTAAAGACAAAATAGTTATTTATTTGCTTATTACACTGGAATGTGAGACATAACATATTACGATTTTTTTAATATTGTTATTTTTTTATTATGTTTTGTGTTAGCTGCATATTAAAAATTCTTGGGATCATTTAGATGGGACAAAAGAGTTAATAGTTCCCGATTCAAAAACTAATCAATACCTGAACAACTATACAAGTGAGGGATGAAAAGACCTGGATATAAAATGATTGATAATGATTGGATATAAAATGTTTTTATGCAGAATTTTCAGATAGCTAGAGGTAGGATATGAAATTGGTCAGATTGAAAATATTAGATTCATTACATTGGATAGCATACTGTATGACTATGGAATGGGGTGGGTTAATTTTCTTCTAAGCTGATCATTGGAAAGATATAATGTATCTAAACAGCGGAAATATAATTGAAGTTACGGTTAATATATTATCAAAATCATTCAATCGATACCAAAATTTATACAGGTGAAGAATGTTTCATCATTAACATGGATGCAATTATTTATATAGTGATCAAGTGAAAAATAATTAGTTATCACATTGTGTCAACATGATTGGTGGAGGATGTTAATATTTTTGAGCAAATAAACCAAATGACCCTCACTGTGCAGGTTAGTGGTGTGTTATCATAAACTATGCCAAGAACTATAAACATAATCAATGGAAATATTTGAGTCATAAAATCGGATAGAATGGGGTTAATCTTACCCAAACTAATGAACTGATAAGCACAAAAAGTCTATAAAAAGCATGTCATTGGATTTAGAAACCCATACAATAAGTCAGTCTCTAATGTCATGAACCTGTTTCAACAAAGGGGTTAACTTAATTTTGTACAGAACACAGAATGGACCACAGAGTCATCAATCATGGTTTTGACAATTTTTTAGAGATGCTAGCCCACTGTGTGTGATAGAGTCTGAGAGTCGGGAGAGAAATTTTATTAGTGTTGAGAGATTTGTTTGATCAGGTGTTCTGGTCCATAAAGGAGAGAACCCCTATCACTGTGATATGTGTCTAAAGAGATTTGACTCTGTGAGCCATGGTATTTATCTAATGTCAAGCTAAACAAAACTCATTTCCAATAAGACACTGGCTGTGTAATAAGATCTCCTCTTCTAAGCTCACAGTGCCTGCAGGTAATAATTAGATTATCAGCTACTTGAATTTTAAATGGCCATAACTCTGTTAAAATATACCAGATCAAACTCAAATTTGAACCTGAGCTGTATTTTGGGGTGAGGACCATATGTACCAAATTTGGTGATGATCAGATGAAAAATATTTAAGTCAACACAGCTTGGATTAATTCTATTTAAAAACAAGAGCAGAAAAGGTTAACTAAACGATACCAAAAACCATACAGATGAAGACCATGCTAAGAAAAACCTAGGTAAGAAATATGAGGCAGATCAGAAGAAATGTTCAACTTATTGCATTGGATAGCATGTGTGTGAAGGGTTAATTATTTTCTAAACTGATCAACTAATCGATACCAAAAACCATACAGGTGAGGGGTGTGTCATCATAAACCTACATATCAGATATGAAAACAATCGGACGGACAAAAAATACTTTGGTTACAGCATCGTATAGCTCATGCCTATGTGCGGATGCAAAGTGTTAATAATTTCTAAACCGATCAACCGATCGATACCAAAAACTATACAGGTGAGGAGTGTGTTATCATAAACATGCACATAAAATTTGAACACGATCCGATAGAAAATATTCGAGTAATTGAATCGGATAGCAAGTGTCTACGGACAGACGGACGGACGGACGAACGACGGATGGTTGATCCAGACGTCGGCATTATGTGTACCATACATGGTATGGGTACACATAAAAAATGATAAAAAATTGTTTGGTCAATGCATGCTCTTATATATGCGAGGCTACCTATGGTCAGACTAGCATATATAAGAGTATGCATTGAAACAGGGTCTTTAATGTTGTGCCAGCCAGCTCCCATCATGAAAGGTTTAAGTTTATGACAAACGAGAGGCCGATCACAATCGGCAGATAACTAGCTATAACTGATAATTTGTTAAAGATATGATCACAGGAATCCATATATCAGTACCCAACTTGAAATCAAAAGCTCAAATAATTTGTCTTAAGAAGGGTTAAAGTATTTGGGGTGGGGGAGGAGTAGTTTTAAATCTCATAACTCTGTCCCTATTCACGCAAGGACCTCTCACTGTGAGATCCAACGGTTTAGTGATTTCGGAATATATGTTTAGGAGTTTAAGTTTAAATAACTCATTGGAAGCCAAAGTGATAAACCCCTTTCTCTGCCACTATTGATCTGCCAAATATTCAATAATTCATTCACTTCTAAAGATAAATAAAAGGTCAGCTGACTACAGTGTCCCCCGAAAACGTGGCAAGTCGATGCCACTTTGTTGAAGAAAAGGGTTAATAACACCGTAAAAAAAAAAAATTCCGTCATCTATATACATGTTGCACATCCACAATATGTGGGTAATAATACTCTGAAGTTTCAAATATCTACGATCAAAACTGTAGGAGGAGTTGATTACACCACGAAGGTACCCTCATGCAGAAGATTATAAAAAATGTTGAAATTTTCTAAGTCGAAAATGGTTAATAACTCCGTAAAAAAAAAAAAATTCCGTCATCAATATACATGTTGCACATCTTCAATATATGGGCAACAATATTCTGAAGTTTCAAATCTCTGGGACGAAACCTGTAGGAGGAGATGATTACATCATGAAGGTACTCAAAAGTGTGACGGACAGTGCAACGGACGGACGGAGCCCGTTTCTATAGTCCCCCCAAAATTAATTTTTCAGGGGACAATTATAATTAGTTGACAAGCCAGACTGCTTAGAACAACATACATGCATGGGATTCAATATCAAATTTAATTTGTATTTTAATTACCCCCCCCCCCCCCATTCTCCCCAGTTGTGATTTATTTATCAAAAATGTCAGAATTGAGCGAGGAGTTCAATCTAAAACAAATTAACAAATTTTATTTTCTTGAAAAAGGGTCATAACTCCTTTAAAATAAATCGGATCAAACCCATATTCGAACTCAATCTGTATTTTGGGCTGAGAAACTCGTGTACCTAATTTGGTTCCAATCAAATAAAAATTGTTGGAGTTATGGCAGCATGCGTGAATTCTAAGTCGAAAAAGGACCATAACTCCTGATAACTCTGCAAAAAATGTTTGGATCAAACCCATATTCGAACTCGAACCTCCAGAGTTTTATAGAAAAAGAACATTTAAAGTGATACTTTATACAAGAACAAGAGGTTGCACCTCGGGTAGGTTGCACCTCGGGTGCTGGAATATTTAAATATGGGCAGGTCAGAAACCAAATTGTGAAGAAAAAAATGTGATGAAAAACAAATTACTGGACGGAGGGAAATCCAACATTTTCAGATAAAGAAAGAGGGATAACTCTTGAACGGAAAAGTGAACAATGTCAATGAACCCTCTTTTGAAAGCCCTCATGATGGTATACCTGCATACCAAATTTCATTGAGATCCGATAACCCATGGTTGAAATATAAGAGCGGATGGACGGAAACCAACATTTTCAGATAAAGAGGGATAACTCTTGAATGGAAAGCATGGTCTATGAACCCTCTTTTGAAAGCCCTCCTGATGACAAACCTGCATACCAAATTTAATTGAGAACCGATATCCCATGGTTGAGCTATATGAGTGGATGGACACATGGACGATGGACAGACGCATATAATCCAGTATACCCCCTCCCCCATCTGTTGGGATGGGAGTATAATTAAAGCCAAGATATACAACATAACAGAGGCCAAGATAAATGCCACAGTGTATAGTGATGAGCTTTCTGTTATTCACACCCTCAGCTTCAAGATAAATGCCACAGTGTATAGTGATGAGGTTAGAGAAATGCCACAGTGTATAGTGATGAGCTTTCTGTTATTCACACCCTCAGCTTCAAGATAAATGCCACAGTGAATTGTGTATTATATATAATGTGACACATAAATGAGGTTCCCAATCACAATATTCACCATTTGGGAACTTCAATCCGAGTCCATGTCTCTCATAGCAGATGAGGCAATGCAGAATGAGGTCCTCAGAGGGGGGAATTTGGTGATGCTAGCCCGCTGTGCAGGATAGCATCACTAAATTCACCCTCTGGGGACCTCATTCTGCAAATGACAGACACACTATTTCAAGGCTTGCTCACCGGACCAAAATGGTTGCTATCCATGCTGGACTTATGCTGGTCGCCCTCCACCCAGCAGTGTCCCTCCGGTACATCGATCACATCTCGATGTTCATTAACAGGTCTGAAAAGTGAAAAATTCACTCAATTTTAATGATCAGAGAAAACTATGATCCAGTCCCAGGTGGGACAAAAGGATACAAGCCTTGAAATAGTATGTCTGTCATTTGCAGAATGAGGTCCACAGAGAGTGAATTTAGTGATACTACCCCACATAGCAGGCAAGCATCACTAAATTCACCTTCCTGGGACCTCATTCTGCTTACACCTCAGTTATGCGGGGTAGCATCCCTAAATTCACCCTCTGTGGACCTCATTCTGCAAATGACAAACACATTATTTCAAGGCTTGAAAGTATACCCCCCCCCCCCCATATAAAATAATAACATGGAATACTGAATACAGCCTTGTCCAAGTGTATTGATACTTATTTGTTTTCCAAAATTTTACTATAAATGGTTACACAATCAAAGCAAAGTTTGTCCACCTTCCTATTTTAAAGAGAATAGTAAGTTGTTTATCCAACAATTTATTTAATTTATATCACTTTTCTGCTGTGCAAAATGACACATTTTGTTCGTTCACAGATTGGGAAACTGAAAGTGACCGGAACACTGTTGTCGCTTATAATATATGACTCACTGTACTGTGTCTCCATCTAACATTGTGTAAACCGGATGGTGATTTGTACTGATTCTTACAGGTGATAATTGTGTGACTGTAGAGGGTGTATGATTATCAGTATGTATGACTCACTGTACTGTGTCCCCATCTAACATTGTGTAAACCGTATGGTGATTTGTACTGATTCTTACAGGTGATAACTGTATGAATGTAGAGGGTGTATGATTATCAGTATGTATGACTCACTGGACAGTGTCCCCATCTAACATCGTGTAAACCGTATGGTGATTTGTACTGATTCTTACGGGCGCTAATTGTATGAATGTAGAGGGTGTATGAGTATCAGTATGTATGTATGACTCACTGTACTGTGTCTCCATCTAACATCGTGTAAACCGTATGGTGATTTGTACTGATTCTTACAGGTGATAATTGTGTGACTGTAGAGGGTGTATGATTATCAGTATGTATGACTCACTGTACTGTGTCCCCATCTAACATCGTGTAAACCGTATGGTGATTTGTACTGATTCTTACAGGCGATAATTGTGTGACTATAGAGGGTGTATGATTATCAGTATGTATGACTCACTGTACTGTGTCCCCATCTAACATTGTGTAAACCGTATGGTGATTTGTACTGATTCTTACAGGTGATAATTGTGTGACTATAGAGGGTGTATGATTATCAGTATGTATGTATGTATGACTCACTGGACTGTGTCCCCATCTAACATCATATAAACCGTATGGTGATTTGTACTGATTCTTACAGGCGAAAATTGTGTGACTGTAGAGGGTGTATGACTATCAGTATGTATGACTCACTGTACTGTGTCCCCATCTAACATTGTGTAAACCGTATGGTGATTTGTACTGATTCTTACAGGTGATAATTGTGTGACTGTAGAGGGTGTATGATTATCAGTATGTATGACTCACTGTACTGTGTCCCCATCTAACATCGTGTAAACCGTATAGTGATTTGTACTGATTCTTACAGGCGATAATTGTGTGACTATAGAGGGTGTATGATTATCAGTATGTATGACTCACTGTACTGTGTCCCCATCTAACATTGTGCAAACCGTATGGTGATTTGTACTGATTCTTACAGGTGATAATTGTGTGACTATAGAGGGTGTATGATTATCAGTATGTATGTATGACTCACTGGACAGTGTCCCCATCTAACATCATATAAACCGTATGGTGATTTGTACTGATTCTTACGGGCGCTAATTGTATGAATGTAGAGGGTGTATGATTATCAGTATGTATGACTCACTGGACAGTGTCCCCATCTAACATCGTGTAAACCGTATGGTGCTTTGTACTGATTCTTACAGGCGCTAATTGTATGAATGTAGAGGGTGTATGATTATCAGTATGTATGACTCACTGGACAGTGTCCCCATCTAATATCGTGTAAACCGTATGGTGATTTGTACTGATTCTTATGGGCGCTAATTGTATGAATGTAGAGGGTGTATGAGTATCAGTATGTATGTATGACTCACTGTACTGTGTCTCCATCTAACATCGTGTAAACCGTATGGTGATTTGTACTGATTCTTACAGGTGATAATTGTGTGACTGTAGAGGGTGTATGATTATCAGTATGTATGACTCACTGGACAGTGTCCCCATCTAACATTGTGTAAACCGTATGGTGATTTGTACTGATTCTTACAGGCGATAATTGTGTGACTGTAGAGGGTGTATGATTATCAGTATGTATGACTCACTGGACAGTGTCCCCATCTAACAGGTGATAATTGTGTGACTATAGAGGGTGTATGATTATCAGTATGTAACTCACTGGACAGTGTCCCCATCTAACATTGTGTAAACCGTATGGTGATTTGTACTGATTCTTACAGGTGATAATTGTGTGACTGTAGAGGGTGTATGATTATCAGTATGTATGACTCACTGGACAGTGTCCCCATCTAACAGGTGATAATTGTGTGACTATAGAGGGTGTATGATTATCAGTATGTAACTCACTGGACAGTGTCCCCATCTAACATTGTGTAAACTGTATGGTGATTTGTACTGATTCTTACAGGTGATAATTGTGTGACTGTAGAGGGTGTATGACTATCAGTATGTAACTCACTGGACAGTGTCCCCATCTAACATTGTGTAAACCGTATGGTGATTTGTACTGATTCTTACAGGTGATAATTGTGTGACTGTAGAGGGTGTATGATTATCAGTATGTATGAATCACTGGACAGTGTCCCCATCTAACATCGTGTAAACCGTATGGTGATTTGTATGATTCTTACAGGTGATAATTGTGTGAATGTAGAGGGTGTATGACTATCAGTATGTATGACTCACTGGACTGTGTCCCCATCTAACATCGTGTAAACCGAATGGTGATTTGTACTGATTCTTACAGGCGATAATTGTGTGACTGTAGAGGGTGTATGATTATCAGTATGTATGACTCACTGGACTGTGTCCCCATCTAACATTGTGTAAACTGTATGGTGATTTGTATGATTCTTACAGGTGATAATTGTGTGACTGTAGAGGGTGTATGATTATCAGTATGTATGACTCACTGGACTGTGTCCCCATCTAACATTGTGTAAACTGTATGGTGATTTGTATGATTCTTACAGGTGATAATTGTGTGAATGTAGAGGGTGTATGATTATCAGTATGTATGACTCACTGGACTGTGTCCCCATCTAACATCGTGTAAACCGTATGGTGATTTGTACTGATTCTTACAGGTGATAATTGTGTGACTGTAGAGGGTGTATGATTATCAGTATGTATGACTCACTGGACTGTGTCCCCATCTAACATCGTGTAAACCGTATGGTGATTTGTACTGATTCTTACAGGTGATAATTGTGTGACTGTAGAGGGTGTATGATTATCAGTATGTAACTCACTGGACAGTGTCCCCATCTAACATTGTGTAAACTGTATGGTGATTTGTACTGATTCTTACGGGCGCTAATTGTATGAATGTAGAGGGTGTATGATTATCAGTATGTATGAATCACTGGACAGTGTCCCCATCTAACATATAAACTGTATGGTGATTTGTATGATTCTTATAGGCGCTAATTGTATGAATGTAGAGGGTGTATGACTATCAGTATGTATGACTCACTGGACAGTGTCCCCATCTAACATCGTGTAAACCGAATGGTGATTTGTAATGATTCTTACAGGTGATAATTGTGTGACTGTAGAGGGTGTATGATTATCAGTATGTATGAATCACTGGACTGTGTCCCCATCTAACATTGTGTAAACCGTATGGTGATTTGTACTGATTCTTACAGGTGATAATTGTGTGACTGTAGAGGGTGTATGATTAGCAGTATGTATGACTCACTGGACTGTGTCCCCATCTAACATTGTGTAAACTGTATGGTGATTTGTACTGATTCTTACAGGCGATAATTGTGTGACTGTAGAGGGTGTATGATTATCAGTATGTAATTCACTGGACTGTGTCCCCATCTAACATAGTGTAAACTGTATGGTGATTTGTATGATTCTTACAGGCGATAATTGTGTGACTATAGAGGGTGTATGATTATCAGTATGTATGAATCACTGGACAGTGTCCCCATCTAACATATAAACTGTATGGTGATTTGTATGATTCTTATAGGCGCTAATTGTGTGAATGTAGAGGGTGTATGATTATCAGTATGTATGAATCACTGGACTGTGTCCCCATCTAACATAGTGTAAACTGTATGGTGATTTGTATGATTCTTACAGGTTGTGTGAATGTAGAGGGTGTATGATTATCAGTATGTATGAATCACTGGACTGTGTCCCCATCTAACATAGTGTAAACTGTATGGTGATTTGTATGATTCTTACAGGCGATAATTGTGTGACTGTAGAGGGTGTATGAGTATCAGTATGTAACTCACTGGACAGTGTCTCCATCTAAAGCTACTATTCTTTTGATCAGCTCTTGCTTGGGATTCGTTGGGCATCTGCAAAGAGAAAAAAATATCTTAACTATCTTTATGATTACTAGTTACTATTTAAAGGCACCATCTGTATGATTACTAGTTACTAGTTCCCACTTTATGATTACTAAATGTAGTTCCCACTTTATGGCACCATCTGTATGATTACTAGTTTCTACTTAAAGGCACCATCTGTATGATTACTAGTTACTAGTTCCCACTTTATGATTACTAATTGTAGTTCCCACTTTATGGCACCATCTGTATGATTACTAGTTTAATAGCCTTGTTTATGAACAAGTCCTACAATTTTCATAGGTCTGTTTTGAAGAAAAACCAAATCCCAGGCTAAGATTGGTGTGGCCTAGGCTAAGATTGGTGTGGCCTAGGCTAAGATTGGTGTGGCCCAGGCTAAGACTGTTGTGGCCCAGGCTAAGATTGGTGTGGCCCAGGCTAAGATTGGTGTGGCCTAGTCTAAGATTGGTGTGGCCTAGGCTAAGATTGGTGTGGCCAAGGCTAAGATTGGTGTGGCCTAGGCTAAGATTGGTGTGGCCTAGGCTAAGATTGGTGTGGCCTAGGCTAAGATTGGTGTGGCCTAGGCTAAGATTGGTGTGGCCTAGTCTAAGATTGGTGTGGCCTAGGCTAAGATTGGTGTGGCCTAGTCTAAGATTGGTGTGGCCTAGGCTAAGATTGGTGTGGCCTAGGCTAAGATTGGTGTGGCCCAGGCTAAGATTGGTGTGGCCTAGGCTAAGATTGGTGTGGCCCAGGCTAAGATTGGTGTGGCCCAGGCTCAGATTGGTGTGGCCCAGGCTAAGATTGGTGTGGCCCAGGCTAAGATTGGTGTGGCCCAGGCTAAGATTGGTGTGGCCCAGGCTAAGATTGGTGTGGCCCAGGCTAAGATTGGTGTGGCCCAGGCTAAGATTGGTGTGGCCCAGGCTAAGATTGGTGTGGCCCAGGCTAAGATTGGTGTGGCCTAGGCTAAGATTGGTGTGGCCCAGGCTAAGATTGGTGTGGCCTAGGCTAAGATTGGTGTGGCCTAGGCTAAGATTGGTGTGGCCCAGGCTAAGATTGGTGTGGCCCAGGCTAAGATTGGTGTGGCCCAGGCTAAGATTGGTGTGGCCTAGGCTGAGATTGGTGTGGCCCAGGCTAAGATTGGTGTGGCCTAGGCAAAGGATATAAACAAAGCACACAATTTAGTTATGAGATCAGATAATTTTATACTGATAGACTAACTACGTCGTGTTGGCAGTCACAGACATTCCCGAGGGGTGTAAACTGTGTCAGCGATATGTCCAACTCATGGAAAGGATTGCCACTCCTGAATGATTCTATCCCGATATCCGGCAGATCAATAACCAAATCTTAGGAGAATCGAGAACTAATTAGGTCGGCATGATAATGGACTTTCCTCCTATTTTGGCAAGTCATAACTCTATCACGAAAAATGCAAATCTTATTTTGAAAGCATTCAGATGGCAGACATTCATGCAAAATTTCAGTCAGATTCGATAACCCATGGCTGATATATCTGACCGGACAGACAAAAAAAACCCTATTTCCAGATGAACAAATGTCTAGAATGGAAAACAAAAATGGACGAACTAAAGAACCATAACTATAAGTTATCGTACTTAAACGGTCGTAAAATTGCTAAAAATAACAGGTCAAAAATATCGGACAAATCGAGTTTTCGAACATGATCGAGATATTGTTGTGAAAGATCGATGTACCAAATATGAATGAAATTGTTTGATGTTAATTTGTTCAAGTTATCATGCAATAAGACATAAATTTTCCTAAAAATTAATTTCTAAAATTGATATAAAAAAAAATAGCAAACTACTTAAGGGCCGTAACTCAGGTGAAACATGTTTTTTTTAACTCGATCAAGATATTTATTGTTGTGAAAGGTCGATACACGTATACCAAATATGAATGAAATTGATTGAGATTTGTTCAAGTTATCATGCATATTATAACTGGTTAGAATGTCGGGAACGCGCGCGGGCCTACTTGTCTATGTGCAGCTATCACATGTGACAATAAACTCACACACCAAATATTGTCATTATCCATTAATAAACCCGCGATGTTATATAGGTTTGGGGCCCGCCAACCGTCCCTCATTAGACCATAAAAACTTGAATAAAAATCTCTGCACAAAGAAGATTTCCTCCTATTTTGACATGTCATATCCTTCAAATCTGCACAAAGAAGTGTTCATCTGACTTTGACATGTCATATACAGCTGCAAATCCTTATATACTAAGACAATCAAGAAGGTCATATACCAATAATTATAATATTTTTTAGTAATATTTAAAAGCTTTATTTCACAAATCGTTTGAGAAACCCATATAATATCGAAGACAGAAACCTATATAGTATCGTAGACAGAAACCGATATAATATTCTAGACATTAAGTGTCTGACATAATTACAATCCCATATAATTTCCTTGCAGACACAGGATGTTCCAACCAACCACGGTGTCAACGTTCCAGAAACAATGTCTTTGACAGGTCAGAGAGCCGTGCTATACATTTATATCTCATGTTTATGTTAAGAACCATAAAGGAAAACCATGACAACAGTTTCATCATCTCACATTGGCCTGATTTTTTTTCAAGTTTGAAGTTGTGCAAGGATTTAAATTTTTACTATATATATCAATTCTCAGGTATAATCAATTCTCAGGTATAATCAATTCTCAGGTATAATCAATTATATGGTATAATCAATTCTCAGGTATAATCAATTATCAGGTATAATCTAAATTCTCGGTATAATCAATTATCAGGTATAATCAATTCTCAGGTATAACAATTCTCAGGTATAATCAATTCTCAGGTATAATCAATTCTCGGGTATAACCGGCCATATAATTTCCTCTCCTTGTTGAATCACAAATTCTCAATATCTGATTTGCTGTTTGTTCTATAATGAAAGACGGTTCTGTCGACACGAAACATGAAAGTTTGTTTTCTATTTTCTTAGTGACGTAATATGTCGTATCTGCATTTGTTTCATCTATAAAATTATCCTACAGAGATTCCAGTTCTCCCAAAACTCAAACCAAACTCGCATTTATATTTTGAGTACACCATGCATGTAGATATAGCCATGGGTATTAAATTTATGCCGTTACGTCACCATATATGCGCATAACTCTACATAATGACATCCAGTTGATGCCTGGACTTGTTGTGCACCTAACGGTTTGTTTCCTATCTTCTTCTTGGTGTATCTATGTTTTATCTTAGAACGAAAGGATCTTGCTAATCTGCAGAGATGCCTATTTTTCTCCTGAGTATCGAACCAAACTGCGTTATTTAATATTTACATGGGCCTAATTTAATCCTTCCATCACTGGAGCTTCCTGAAATTTTGCGAAAACCCTGAGCCAATGCATTAATTCTCTTATAGATGCGAGTCTCCCATAAGGAGCCTCGCATACATAAGAGAATACATTGGCCTAAAAATGTTTACCTTGACCTAGTAGGCCAGTGTTCAAATTCTCTTATATATGCGAGGATCCCTATGGGAGACTCGCATATATAAGAGAATGGACTGACACAAGATCTTTAATGCTGCACTAGCGCAGCCCCCGTCATGAAAGGCTTAACCCTTTACCCAACAAACCGGCCAAAACCGGCCAAATAAAGCTTCAACAGCCTAAAATATCTTCGGTCTGTCTCAATAGAACCATACACATATGGATATCATTGGAACCGGCTCCTTGACCACATTGTGATAGTTACAGTTATACCCTGTGCCAATGCATTCTCTTATATATGCGAGTCGACCATAGGTCGCCTCGCATATATAACAGAATGCATTGGCCTAAAAAAAATCTTTTTTTTAACACTTTTTACCATTTTTTCTTACATTCTTTAACAATTTTATAATTTTTAATGTGTTAAGCCAATGCATTCTCTTATATATGCGAGGCGACCTATGGTCGACTCGCATATATAAGAGAATGCATTGGCACAGGGCCCTTCTGTTGGGTAAAGGCTTAATAGAAATCCTAAAGAGAATAACGCTAAAAAAATCAGGAAATAATAAATTCAAAACAGCCGTGTGACTTTAACCCTTTCAGTGCCAGGGGCCGATGTTATCGGCCCTAATTTATGGTCTGTAAAATCGGCCCTAAAAAAATAAATAAAAAATAATTATTTATTTAGATTAAAAAAAATTATTAAAATTGTAAAAAATAATAACAATGATGAAAAATTGTTAGGCCAATGCATTCTCTTATATATGCGAGGCGACCTATGGTTGACCCGCGTATATAAGAGAATGCATTGGCACAGGGTATATGGGTTGAAACAAAAACGGACCTGGCACTGAAAGGGTTAAATGAGAAAGGATGACATCAACGCCTCGGGTCCATTTCAGCAGTGTACACAAACAAGAATGGAGGGAAAATATGTCACGAAAACAATACGATCATGTGTGGTTTAATGAATTATGCATCGCGATTGATTTTTTGATAATGAATTTTTCATCAGAGATGTCTGAATTCTCGGGTGCATATGCACACGTAACATATTGTCGATAATTTACTGAAAATGTATTGTGTTTGTGTTTTTTTATTTAGTACCGTGACACTTTTGAACCTGTTTCTCTCTGTTAACACACTCTTTTAGCGGTGTTGAATATAATGGATATATATGTAAACAACATAACGGTTCACTTTCTATCTTCTTTATGATGTATCTATGGTTCATCTTAGTGTGAAGGGATCCAAATCTACAGAGATGCTAAATTCTCCTGAGTATCAAAGCAAACTGAGCTATTTAATCCTTTATATACTAAATGGATTCTCCCACTCAGTTATAAAAGTATACAGTGGAATGGTCTATTATTTAACTGGAGGGGTTTTCACAGACAATAAGCAGACAACAGTTATGACAATTACAGAAATACTGATTAAATAGTCCTATTTATTGGAGGGAAATGTTCAGATAATAAGTTCAGTCAACGATCTATGGCCATTTGTTGCACTTATTATTTTATTATTTCCTTAAAGGAATAACTATATTCATCAATGAGTATTTTGTATAGAAATGGTTACCATTCCATGACTGGAGCTTCCTGAAATTTTGCGAAACCCTGTGCCAATGCATTCTCTTATATATGCGAGTCTCCCATAGGAAGCCTCCCATATACACATATATAAGAGAATACATTGGCCTAACAATATTTACCTTGACATTATAAGCCATGCATTATCTTATATATGCGAGTCTCACATAGGGAGCATCCCATATACACATGTACATGTATAAGAAAATACATCGGCCTAACAATTTTACCTTGACATTGTAAGCCATGCATTCTCGTATATATGCGAGTCTCACATAGGGGCCTCCCATATACACATGTATAAGAAAATACATTGGCCTAACAATATTTACCTTGACATTATAAGCCATGCATTATCTTATATATGAGAGTCTCACATAGGGAGCCTCCCATATACACATGTACATGTATAAGAAAATACATCGGCCTAACAATTTTACCTTGACATTATAAGCCATGCATTATCTTATAAATGCGAGTCTCACATAGGTATAGCCTCCCATATACACATTTATAAGAAAATATATTGGCCTAATAATATTTATCTTGACAATGTAAGCCATGCATTCTCTTATATATGCGAGGCTCAAGTCTGAGTGTATAGTGTGCCTGTCATTTGCAGAATGAGGTCCCCAGAGGGTGAATTTAGTGACGCTATCCCATCTAGCGGGCTACCATCACTAAATTCACCCGCTGAGGACCTCATTCTGCTTAGGCCTCATCTTCTCAGGAAACTTCTTCACATAGATTCTTTTTTTGTTTAGTTTCTCTATATCCCCAAATTGGCAGATGACACATTGCATAATCGAGGTTCCCAATGGGTGTACATCGCAATATTTACCATTTGGGAACTTCAATCTGAGTCTATGTCTCCCATAGCAGATGAGGCCATGCAGAATGAGGTCGCAAGAGGGTGCATTTGGTGATGCTAGCCCACTATGCAGGATAGAGTCACTAAATTTCCCCTCTGGGGACCTCATTCTGCAAATGACAGGCACACTCAGGCTTGGCATCATCTGCTATGGGATAAAAACATCATGAAAAAATAAGATTTAAAACTGCCGCGGAACTTTAATTGAGAAAAGATAGATAATCAACGCCTCGGGCACATTTCAGCAGTGTACACGAACAAGAACAGATAGATAATCAACGCCTCGGGCACATTTCAGCAGTGTACACAAACAAGAACAGACAGAAAAATATGTCACGAAAATAATAAGGTGATGTGTGGTTTAATGAATTATGCAACACAATTGATTTTTTTATAATGAATTCTTTATCAAAGGTGTTTGAATTGTCGGGTGCATCTGCACGCACATGATACTTGAGTAAACTCCATCACTGCATGATTGACATCTGAAATGAGATTTATGAACGATATTTTCATCTGAATGTTTGTACAGCATTTAGTTAGTTATCGATCTGTTGATTTGAGGCTCAAACTGAATCAAGATTATCATCCAATATCGATGTGATTTAATTTATTCAGGAATAAAAAACATCAAAAACGACAAATTCAGCAATCCATTGGGTATCCACCTTGGAATGTCCATCTACACCACACCCCCATCTACACCCCATCCCATCGACACCGAACCCCATCTACACCCCACCCCCCATCTACACCCCACCCCCATCAACACCCACCCCATTTACACCCCACCCCATCGACACCCCCATCCACACTCTACCCACATCGACACCTCACCCTCATCTACCCCTCATCGACACTACAACAACCCCCATCAACACCCCACCTCCCATCTACACCCCACCCCATTGACACCCCCATCTACACCCCACCCCCAACAACACCCACCCAATTTACACCCCCATCAACACCCCACCCCACCCAACACCCCATCTACACCCCACCCCCATATACACCACCCATCGACAAACAGTTTATCTATTTTTATTGTGTCAATATTTCAGATATACTATAAGAAAATTCAGGACATTTTTTAGTCTAATCATCCCATGATTCATCATTTATTCTGGTTCAAATAGTTATGAAATGGTAAAAAAATAACTTAAAAAAATATTCTATATAACTCATCGGCCCTAATTGTTTGTTTTTTTTTTTTTTTTTAGATTTTTATGTTTTTTGGGTTGAATTTTTTTTGGGTATGCTTAAGCATGCTATATCGAATTTAAAAACAAACTGGATAAGTCCTTAGGGGCATGTTATAACTCAAAACTATCACCAAGTATTCATAGTAAGATTCCCTGGCACTAAACCTACAAATCAAGCCTGGCACTGAAAGAGTTAACAAATATTCTCATGTATCAGTAATAGAAGGAGCCCCCCCCCCCCCCCCCAAAAAAAAATCCCTGCCATTCTGATGTATGCTGCTATTGTCTACAGTAGCAAGTTACATGTGATCATTACACTATAAACATGTACGCAGTTATTCAGAGTATCTTCGCATTACATTTCCAGCATATTGTGACACAACCAAATCACCAATCAATATCTTAATTTATCGTCTTAATTGAAATGGAAGTGTTTGCTATATAAGGAGCATGGATTGGCATCGTGTATTCTACAGACATCTATTTTGATTTTAAAAGTCTCTAGCTGTCGAAGACGAAGGAAAGTTAAGACTTAATTAATTTATAGACGAGTATATCCAAACCGTGAACTTACATAGCTCTATTATAGTTATCTAAATATGGATACACGTCTGTCGGAAACATACGGAAATAGACTGCATGACAACCACCTACAGGAAACCCATCATTTTAGGTTTTGAATCTGGATTATATAGTTTGTCTCCAGTAAAAAGTTAACAGCATATTCATTCAACAATAAAACAAGGGGTACCCCACCCCATCTACACCCCCATCGACACCCCACCCCCATCAACACCTCACCCCACCCCCATCAACACCCCACCCCATCTACACCCCAATCGACACCCCACCCCACCCACACCCCCATCAACACCCCAAGGGGTACGCATCTAAGATGCTATGTCAAGGGGTACACATCTAAGATGCTATGTCAAGGGGTACGCATCTAAGATGCTATGTCAAGGGGTACGCATCTAAGATGCTATATGTCAAGGGGTACGCATCTAAGATGCTATGTCAAGGGGTACGCATCTAAGATGCTATGTCAAGGGGTACACATCTAAGATGCTATGTCAAGGGGTACACATCTAAGATGCTATGTCAAGGGGTACGCATCTAAGATGCTATGTCAAGGGGTACGCATCTAAGATGCTATATGTCAAGGGGTACGCATCTAAGATGCTATGTCAAGGGGTACGCATCTAAGATGCTATGTCAAGGGGTACGCATCTAAGATGCTATGTCAAGGGGTACACATCTAAGATGCTATGTCAAGGGGTACACATCTAAGATGCTATGTTAAGGGGTACGCATCTAAGATGCTATGTCAAGGGGTACGCATCTAAGATGCTATGTCAAGGGGTACGCATCTAAGATGCTATGTCAAGGGGTACGCATCTAAGATGCTATGTCAAGTTTATTGGCAGTCGAAAAAAACTTCTGCCAATAACTTGGCAATAAGGCCCACACAAGGCCCGAAAATTCAGACAAACCTGGTTTTCGAACTCGTCCGAGATATTGTTTCAAGAGACTTATATACCAAATATGGTTTGAATCAGTTAATATTTAATTGAGTTATCGTGCTAGCGGTGAAAAAAATAGACAAACTAAGGCCCATAACTCCGGGGAAAAAATTCGGACAAACCTGGTTTTCGAACACGTCCGAGATATTGTTGCAAGAGACTCATATATCAAATATGGTTGTAATCAGTTAATATTTTATTGAGTTATCGCGCCAACAGGTGATAAAATTGCAAAAAAGTCATCAAAGATAGATAACTCTTGTCAAAAAGTTTGGACGTGACCCATTTTCTACAGGCAGTAAATAGTCATTGGGAGCAACTCAGATACCAAAATATTTTAGAATCCGTCCACAAATGTAAAAGTTATAAGGCATTCTTTAGGTCCGCACGCCGCCCGCCCGCCAACCGTCCCTCGTCAAACCATAAGTCGAGTTTTTGAAAAAACTCGACTAACAAGTCAGAAATGGTAATGCCCTCAAGATTATATTATTAGGGTATACATAAAATATAAAATATACAGGTTTCATGAATGCACCACCTCAGAATTCCGTTAAAACAACTAATTTTTCAAATTATTACAACTACTGCTTATCACTGAAGGTTTCTCATCCACCATACCAGAATGCCTCTAAATGTGACCAAAAGTCTACCAATCGGACTAAATACACATCCGACACTTTGCAATACGACCTTTAGTCCACATTTCAACTGAGACATACTTCATCAGCAATGTTAGCTGTTATATTATGCATTGTGTTCCCACAATAAAATCCTCAAGAGTGGCCTGGCCATTGTTCACACATAAATATCGAAAGCAATTAACACGGTAATAAAAGTTACATACTGCAAGAATGACTCAGATTTTATTTCCCATATTGTGAATAAAGAAACTTTCGAGAGAAGATGAGGCATAATCAAAATGAGGTCCCGTTCTGCGGGATAGCGTCACTAAATTCACCCTCTGGGGACCTCATTCTGCCAATGACATGCACACTAAACTCAGACTTAAGCTCTCAAGGTACGTACCCAAAATTCTGAGCTTCAAAGGTATTTAACCCTTCGAGTGCCAGGTCGATTTTTGTATCAACCCATATACCCTGTGCCAATGCATTCTCTTATATATGCGAGTCGACCATATATAAGAGAATGCATTGTCCTAACAATTTTTTTTTATTTTTTTTTACAATTTTTTACAATTTTAATAATTTATTCTTATATTCTTTAACAGACTTATTTTGTAGGTTTAGGGCCGATGAGATCGGCCCCTGGCACTCAAAGGATTAAACAATTATCCTACATGAGATTCAAATAAGGTATGTCCATTTAAACAATTATCCTGCATGATTCTATATAGTTTGATCCAACAGCAATTCATGTTCCTCAGAAATTCAATATATCTGGCAAAATGAGCAAATTCTTGACAAGTTTATTAAATCATGTACACCCCCTCGACTCTGACTGCTCTCACATTCTAAGTATAACGTAAGCTTAGATATCCCGCCTTCCAAAGTACAGGCCGGTAATTTGGAGATTCGTGCAAATCATGACCATGTCTGTTTAAAGGTACTCAATCCGATAAAACTCCTCTCAATTACTATTTCAATGGCTTCGGGGGTCAAAAATATTTGATTCGAGACGAGGAAGTCACCCATCAAAGCTCAGATTTGTTAGATATCGATTTTAGAAATCTATTATTTTTCATTATCGGGAATACTATCTGGCCCAGAACTCAGTCAAAATTGCGTTAAAATTACCACTTGATTTTAGAGTTATCCATCCTTGTCTGTTTGAATAGATTTGGAGTACACATCCAGAGCAGATTACGGCAGTTATTAGTACTCATCTCGAGAACATAACAAATTTCAAAAATCAATATCTAATAACTCTGAGCTTTGTTTGATGGGTTCCTCGACTCGAATCAAATATTTTTTACCCCCAAAGAAATAGTAATATAGGACCCTCTGATCGGATTGTTGTTGTTGGAATCTGTTGAGATGGGGACCCTCTTTACGGATTGAGTACCTTTAAGCAATTATCCTGCATGATTCTATATATTTTGATCCAACAGCAATTCATATTCCTCAGAAATTCAATATATCTGGCAAAATGAGCAAATTCTTGACAAGTTAAATCTCAATATTGACAAATAGCTCAAACGGATCATGTAATCTCGCAGCTCGGCTGGTACATCGTCCAAATGGACAAATTGATTATAAATTTATCATGAAACCAACGGCATAAATTGGCAGACAGGGCCGCAGATTGGCACAGAATTAGTGAGATCTGCCACCTTTATCTCACCGAGGTATATCCTGGGGTGACACATGGATACTTTGATATAAACTTAATTGTCCGTCGGAGTTTCCGAGAATTAGTACCTCCGTCACTGACAGCTCAATTCATTTGCAATTATTTTTAACACTTCTAGAATAATCTGGATCTCAAAGAATATTATACAAAAACAAGGCCAATACAGAAATGCCCTAATTAATCGACTCCTTAACCACAGCAGATTTATGGGTAACTTTTCAGGATTTAGTCGGAAATATGGCTTGTTGCCATTCATCGGAAAGCTCTCGGGGAGAGCTTTCCGATGAATGGCAACAAGCCATATTTCTGCTGTGGTTAAGGAGTCGATTATTTAGAGCATTACTGTAGCTTAACAATAAACTGTCTTGACATATAGCTCATGTGTGGAATCCCTTAATGAATCATATATGGAATCGGACAATGGTTTTTTTAGTTTTTTTTTCACTTGAATTTAAGCTCATTTTAACACTCATTGACGAGTTTAGAAATTTGCGTTATAGCTGTGCATTATCATCTGCTCAAACAATAATTGTATAATATTTATAGCCCCGGGTATAGCTCATACATCCACATGTAATTTAATATCTGTCCTATAAAGGTCTATCATTAATGGGATAAAGAATGTATTATTACATTGATCATGCGAAGATGAGAAGGAATTAATTTTTTTCGGAAATTTTATGCCCTGCAGCTGAAGATATGGCATGTTAATCATACGATTGATTATGAGCAAAGATTGATACGGGATCGCGTGATGATAACCAAGCCTTGTAATAGTCTGTCTGTCATTTGCAGAATGAGGTCCCCAGATGGTGAATTTAGTGACGCTATCCCACATGGTGGGCTAGCATCACCAAATATACCTCATTCTGCTTATGGGAGAACTTAGGATCAGATTGAAGTTCCTCAGTTGAAGTTGGTGATGTTCACCCATTAGTCACCTCGATTATGCAATTTATCTTCTGCTAATTAGGGGATATAGAAACTAAACAGAAGGGAAAAGGTAACTAAAAACAATGATAATTTAAGACTATGGATACTTCCCATAAGATGAGGCCTATGCAGAATGAGGTCCCCAGATGTTGTATTTTTGTGATGCTAGACCCATGTGAGGGGTAGCATCACTAAATTCACCCTCTGGGGACCTCATTCTGCAAATGACAGACACACTATTTGCAGGGTGTTAGGATAACGCATGCAAATACAGTCCCACTCCATAACCATGCAATATCATATAATATGAGAACGTTCAATCTGTTTTCAGATTTACTGCATTTTGCACTTAAAATTCGCATTTGGAAGTCAATAGGCGATTTATATGTGACATGCTTGTAAAAATCAATCGACCTGTCATAATTTGACGTTAGCCTCCGGGATATTTATCTACGTTAAAAAACTTAATGACGAGTAAATAGTGATCATCTTATGTTCGTTTTATGCCGAGCTTGTTCCATGATTCTGATGGGAAAACTTAAAACAGTTTTACGATTTTTATTGACAGAGATTTATTTTAACATCACGATGTATAACATGGATTCAAGTGTAGTTCTTAAAGGCAGGATTTATTAACAAAGTGTGAGTATAGATTCAAGGCTTTTATTTTAAAATAATATTCATAGGTATTTTATATAGGTCTAGTTTATATGAAATATTTGATTTTCACTTTGTTTTCAACAGAACAAAACAGAGAATGATGTTAAATTACCATTCAGATGTTGTTGATGTTGTTGTAACTGGAGGTCTGGACCCTGAATGCATCTTTAAATTGAACACTGATTTTCTGATTCTTGTGAACATTTAGGTTGAACCTGGGGATAAAATCAATTGATCAGTCGCCACATCAGATCAGACTCCAGGATATTTATCTACGTTAAAACACTTGTTGACGTGTAAATAGTGATCGTCTTATGTTCGTTTTATGCCAAGCTTGTTCCCCAATTCTGAGGTGAAAATTTAAAACAGTTTTCTGATTGTTTTCTATTGACAAGAGATTTAGTTTAACATCAGGATGTAAAACACTGATTCAGGTGTAGTTCTTCAAGGCAGGATTTATTAATAAAGTGTGAGTATAGATTCAGGGCATGTCGAACCAGCTCAAGACTGAGTTTAGTGTGCCTGTCATTTGAAAAATGAGGTCCCCAGAGGGTGAATTGGAAAACGTTATCACGCATAGCAGGCTATCATTACCAAATTCACCCTCTGGGGACCTCATTTTGCATGGCCTCATCTTCTGTGGGAGACATAGGCTCAGATTGAAGTTCCCAAATGGTGAATATTGTGATGTACACCTATCGCGAACCTCGATTATGCAATGTGTCGTCTGCCAATTTTGGGATATATATGGAGAAACTAAACTAAAAATAGAATCTATGTGAAAAATAACTTTCCAGAGAAGATGAGGCCTTTAAAGCAGAATGAGGTCCCCAGAGGGTGAATTTAGTGATGCTAGCCTGCTATGCAGGATAGTGTCACTAAATTCACCCTCTGTGGACCTCATTCTGCAACTGACAGGCACCATATAGTCAAGCTTGAACCACCCTAAAGGTTTCAAATAGAGAGAAGTCATGTCCCCTTAGACCTGTACACACTGGAACCACCAGGTTTCAAATACAGTAATGCTCTAATTAATCGACTCCATAACCACCGCGAAATTATGGGTAACTTTTCAGGATTTAGTCGGAAATATGGCTTGTTGCCATTCATCGAAAATCTCTCGGCGAGAGCTTTCCGATGAATGGCAACAAGCCATATTTCCTACTGAATCCTGATAAGTTACCCATAATCTCAGTGAGAGCTTTCCGCTGAATGGCAACAAGTCATATTTCCGACTAAATCCTGAAAAGTTACCCATAATTCTGCTGTGGTTATGGAGTCGACTAATTAGAGCATTATACTGTAGAGAAGTCATGTGCCCTTAGATAGTTGGTATGGTAGGTTTAAGCTGCTATACCACAGTATACCACAATACAAATATATATGTTTGTAAGTATTTTAATGTGTGTGTGTGAATTGAGGTATGTTTTGTATGTGTATGTATGTATGTGCGTATGTGTGTATGTAAGTATGTATGTATGAATATATGTATGTGCGTATGTACATGCATGTATGTATTTATGTATGCATGTGTCGTGTATGGGGACGTCGATCGTCTGTATGCGCGTGTAAGACAGAAGGGCTCTGCATGTGTATGCCTATAACTAATGCAATGGTAGGCGTAGGTGTACATAAGAATGAAATTGTGTAAATAGATGCTGCGTGTGTTGTGTTATCATTCTACTTGTTATTCGTATAGATATGACATATTTATACTTTTTGTGTTGTCATGTTTTCTAATTGTATATATGTTAACTTTTCGTGATTGTATTTGACATCTCTTCATTATATGGAGGAAAATAAAGATATATATATATACCTGCTGAGCAGGAAATAGGATTCTGTATTGTGCATTTGGCCTCGCAAAAAAGCTCTTAATCACCATTTAATATTTATCCACATAATTTTTTATGTAATGTACCACCACTGCATATACACTGCATATACAGAATAGGCCATGGCCATAGGTTAATAAAATATCAATGCAGTCAATTGTATAAGTTGTATGGTAGGTTTAAGCTGCTAACAGTATACCACAATACACACAGGATTTAACGCAGACTGAAATCCGGACATCCCACCCCATCACATCACTTTCCTTACTGACTTGGATTAGATACACAGGGTTAAAAGTAAAATGTCAATACAAGTCAATTGTATAAGTTGTATGGTAGGTATAAGCTGCTAACAGTATACCACAATACCCACAGGATTTAACACAGACTGAACTTGAGATATATCAATGTTTGAATCTGATTACTTAGTGCAACGTGGGTCACGATGAGAATATAATTCCGTCTGGGATTAAATAATACGATTTCACAACACAAATTCAGTTATGGCCGTAAGTCTGGTTGTATAAAGACAACAGAATACGAGCAGGAAGAGGTTTTATTGCTTTTTCTTAGGTCTGCGTGACCCCAGGGTGCCGAGAATTTGAATTATGGAGATTTATTTATTGGGATTAGTTGTTGAATTAGCCACTACACCCAGCTACACCATACAAATGAACCAGATCCATAAATCGTGTTAACCCCTATCTTACATGACGCTAGACTATACCACGACCATGAAACATAAATCACGTTAGCCTCTCTTCTACACAACCGTAGGTCATACTGTAACCCTTGAGATACATCAGATTGCCCGCTCTCCTTGCATAGATAACAAACACGATCTAGTCGGAAATCGACTAAACATTGATCGACCCCCAAATTATCAAGGTTAATTATTTTTGTGTTATGAATTGAACACTGCTGGCTTCCCCATTCTTTCATTTGTAGGGATGTTCATATAATAAGTTCAACAAACAGCCTTACTGAATCTATTAGATGAATATCGACACAAATGAATCCGGACTGTTTCTCTGCCTGCCTTCTGCTTATAGAATCTGAATGAAGAATGGAAGATTCAAATTTCGATCCAAATTTTGTGTAATAGACTGGTCCTTATCCCTATTGAAACAGTTGTCTGAATCATAAGGGGAGTGTATCTGTATGTAACCAGGGAAGTGTATCTGTATGTAACCAGGGGAGTGTATCTGTATGTAACCAGGGGAGTGTATCTGTATGTAACCAGGGGAGTGTATCTGTATGTAACCAGGGGAGTGTATCTGTATGTAACCAGGGGAGTGTATCTGTATGTAACCAGGGGAGTGTATCTGTATGTAACCAGGGGAGTGTATCTGTATGTAACCAGGGGAGTGTATCTGTGTGTAACCAGGGGAGTGTATCTGTATGTAACCAGGGGAGTGTATCTGTATCCAGGGGAGTGGGTCTGTATGTAACCAGGGGAGTGTATCTGTATCCAGGGGAGTGTATCTGTATGTAACCAGGGGAGTGTATCTGTATCCCGGTACCAGGGGAGTGTATCTGTATCCCGGTACCGGGAGTGTATCTGTATCCCGGTACCAGGGGAGTGTATCTGTATCCCGGTACCAGGGGAATGTATCTGTATCCCGGTACCAGGGGAATGTATATCTGTATCCCGGTACCAGGGGAGTGTATCTGTATCCCGGTACCAGGGGAATGTATATCTGTATCCCGGTACCAGGGGAGTGTATCTGTATCCCGGTAAATGGCATAGTCTAAGAGTAGTCTAAGAGGTGTCTTATCCAAATACATGTACATCCTTTGTACAAAGATGCAGCTTAAGCCCTCGAAATTAGCTTCGGCAAATCGCAACGCGTTAGAAAAAGCCATAGAAGCCAATGTAGAATTTCTTGCAATTCTAAATCAATGTTTAACCCACAGAGAGCCTCACACAGATGGAAGCATGCACTACGGAGTGTCATCTGTTCCAGTCTATGTGGGGCTCTCTATGGGTTATACAATTTCAAGGGCTGAAAATGACTCAGTTGGCTAGTTGGCATTGGTACCAGTGTATCATCTCTATACCACAGAAAGTATTCCCAGACACATATCAGCCACAAATATAAAGATTGAGGAACCATGCAATAAGCTGATCCCATACCACAAGGCCGGTTATTCTGGGGAACATCAGTCTTTCATCTCTATACCACCAGAAAGAACAGTAATGCACTAAATAATCGACTCCTAAACCACATCAGAATTATGGGTAACTTTTCAGGATTTAGTCGGAAATATGACTTGTTGCCATTATTTGGAAAGCTCTCAGTGAGAGCTTTCCGATGAATAACAACAAGCCATATTACAAGAATCTTAATGATGATGAATATTTCATTGCTGTCAAATATGTAGACAGGTTCAGATTTACTGATTTGGTTGAAGATCGTGTATTCTTTGTGTGACCCACTTGTATGAGTGAAGGGGGGATGCCCAATGCTTTGTGTGACCCACATATGAATAGCAACAAGCCATATTTCCGACTAAATCCTGAAAAGTTACCCATAATTCTGCGATGGTTAAGGAGTCAATTATTTAGGGCATTACTGTATTGCCAGACCCATATCAGCCAGAGATAACATTGAGGAAGTGATAGGCTGATCCCATACCACATTGAATTCCTCGGCCCGTCATTCTCGGAGAAGAAAGAGCAACTTTCAGAAATCGATATCAAGTATTTAAACTATAAATCTAAACCTGGATATAGTGTGTCTGCTATTTGCAGAATGAGGTCCCCAGAGGGTGAATTTAGTGATGCTATCCCACATAGCGAGCTAGAATCACGAAATTCACCCTCTGGGAACCTCATTCTGCTTAACCTAAGGCCTCAACTGCTATGGGAGATCTAGGATCAGATTGAAGTTCTCCAGTTGAAGTTGATGATGTTCACACATTAGTCACCTCGATTATGCATTTTATCTTCTGCAAATTTGGGGATATAGAAACTTCCCAGAAGGGAAAAAGTAACTACAACAATGTTAATTTGAGACTATAAGATACTTTCCAGAAGATGAGGCCTAAGCAGAATGAGGTCCCCAGAGGAGATAGCATCACTAAATGCATAATCGTGGTGACTAATGGGTGAACATCACCAACTTCAACTGGGGAACTTCAATCTGATCCTAGATCTCCCATAGCAGTTGAGGACTAAGGCTAAGCAGAATGAGGTTCCCTGAGGTGGTGAGTTTGGTGATGCTAGCTTGCTATGTGGGATAGCATCAATAAATTCACCCTCTGGAAACCTCATTCTGCAAATGACAGACACCCTAAATCTAGGCTTGAATAAATCAATAAACATGGGAACGGAATGCATGGCGCGGCATAAAATGTCTGTGGAATATTGTTTATTCATTATTAGTCGTTACGGATGTCAATTCATAACAACTTGATCAACATTCATTTTGATTACGACGGAGGTTACTGGCCAATATTTCATCCCTGACTCAATAGAAGACGACGTATAACTGGCAGTTTATAGTAATATTGGTCATAAATGCATTAGGTGGATAACATGATATAAATGGCAGAAGTCTAAAAAAGTAACGCAACAAAACATTAATGGTGATATATTTAATATGTTTGGTTGGAGATGTCATTTAGCCATTTTTGGTTTGACGTCATCCAAAGCAAATATACCTGTATTAAATATATAAGGCCGCTCTGCCACACGACAAGGAAAAAGTGCCTTTTCTATTTTAATACTATTTTAATATTATTTTAATACTATTTTAACACTATTTATAATTTTTGAGAAACAAGGCAATGATAATTGCGATTATTGCCAGAAAAAACAATTAACAAATTATTGACGTTTGATCAATAACCTGACCACATACTGCAGTAAATCAAGGCCTGAAAATAAGCCAGCTGGGGGGGGGGGGGGGGGGTATCCATATAATTTGGCTTTATTTTGATAATCCGGCCTTGTAAATATAATGTCGGTACGAGTTAGGTTGTGGTTGATCAAAACAGTATCACAGACACCAGAAAATCGGGTTGTGACTGATCAAAACAGTATCACAGACACCAGAAAATTGGGTTGTGACTGATCAAAACAGTATCACAGACACCAGAAAATCGGGTTGTGACTGATCAAAACAGTATCACAGACACCAGAAAATCGGGTTGTGACTGATCAAAACAGTATCACAGACACCAGAAAATCGGGTTGTGACTGATCAAAACAGTATCACAGACACCAGAAAATCGGGTTGTGACTGATCAAAACAGTATCACAGACACCAGAAAATCGGGTTGTGACTGATCAAAACAGTATCACAGACACCAGAAAATCGGGTTGTGACTGATCAAAACAGTATCACAGACACCAGAAAATCGGGTTGTGACTGATCAAAACAGTATCACAGACACCAGAAAATCGGGTTGTGACTGATCAAAACAGTATCACAGACACCAGAAAATCGGGTTGTGACTGATCAAAACAGTATCACAGACACCAGAAAATCGGGTTGTGACTGATCAAAACAGTATCACAGACACCAGAAAATCGGGTTGTGACTGATCAAAACAGTATCACAGACACCAGAAAATCGGGTTGTGACTGATCAAAACAGTATCACAGACACCAGAAAATCGGGTTGTGACTGATCAAAACAGTATCACAGACACCAGAAAATCGGGTTGTGACTGATCAAAACAGTATCACAGACACCAGAAAATCGGGTTGTGACTGATCAAAACAGTATCACAGACACCAGAAAATCAGAACAAACATGATGAAGGATGAGCTACTTCGACATATTTTACATTATATCCACATCATGTTCGTGATATTCCACCAGCACTGATATTTTATAAACGTAGTTTATCACAATTTTAGCTACATGTAATTATGTAAAAACTACCATATCAATTCCATTTTCTTCAGACAAATGGGTTAACTCAAACCAATTTTCGATGCCAATGTCACCCGAAAATGAATAAAGAGTATTTATGAGAAATCCAATAGTAAATATCTGAGCTGCTCTGCCACATGTCACCCGAAAATGAATAAAGAGCGTTCATGAGAAATCCCATAGTAAATATCTAGGCCACTCTAGCTGCCACACGTCACCCAAAAAGAAATAAAGACTGTTTATAGATGGGCAATCCCCTAGTAAATATCTAGACGACTCAGCAACATGTCACCTGAAAATTCTTTTATTTGAAAAACAGGAACATTTAATTTATAAGCATAGAAATATCTCCCATGCCACATCCCCGACATTCATATAATACTAAAGATTGGACCTCCCTGAATGTTTTGCAGAAACCCAGTGCCAATTCATTTTCTTATATATGCGAGTCTCCCTATTTAAAGCGAGCCTTGCATATATAAGATAATTTTAATGCATTGGCCTAACAATATTTACTACTTGTCAATTAGTGTGTCAATGTAGTATTAAATATAGAAAGCGTTAATGAGGGAACTACTCATCAATGAGTATTTAGTATGTAAAGGGTTAATAAGGGAACTACTCATCAATGAGTATTTAGTATGTAAAGGGATAATAATTAAGGGAACTACTCATCAATGAGTATTTAGTATGTAAAGGGTTAATGAGGGAACTACTCATCAATGAGTATTTAGTATGTAGAGGGTTAATAAGGGAACTACTCATCAATGAGTATTTAGTATGTAAAGGGATAATAATTAAGGGAACAACTCATCAATGAGTATTTAGTATGTAAAGGGTTAATAAGGTAACTACTCATCAATGAGTATTTTTAGTATGTAAAGGGTTAATAAGGTAACTACTCATCAATGCGTATTTAGTATGTAAAGGGTTAATAAGGGAACTACTCATCAATGAGTATTTAGTATGTGAAGGGTTAATGAGGGAACTACTCATCAATGAGTATTTAGTATAGAATGGGTTAATATTATTTGAGGTTTTGTGGGGAGGAATATATATTGATCTGAAATTATAGCACTCTGTCCTCAATAAACACACCACAGTTATTAGCCCCTCCGCAGTATCAGCCGATGATTTCATTTAGCTCCGAAACAAATTTCGTGTGAAGTAAATTAGCTAATTTTCTGCCGAGTTGCTTCGGCATTGTGAGGAGTGTTCGCTTTGTGACTCCTGAAATATAGTCACACGTAAAAATCAATGTTATTTGCGGAGAAGTATCAAAATCTTCATCGACTCTCATCAGTGATATATACTCAACAAGTCTGCAAATAGTGTGTTGGTCATTTGTATAATGAGGTCCCCAGAGGGTAAATTTAGTCATGCTATCCCACATACAGCAGGCTAGCATCACCAAACTCACATTCTGTGGAACTCATTCTGCTTATAGGCCTCATCTTTCTGGGAAGTTTCTATATCCCCTAATTTGTAGAATATAAAATGCACAATCGAGGAGACTGTAATTGGGTGAACATTACCAACTTCAACTGGGGAACTTCAAATCTGATCCTAGGTTGAGGCCTACTAGCAGAATGAGGTCCCCAGAGGGTTAATTTGGTAATGCTAGCCCACAGTGTAGGATAGCGTCACTAAATTCAACCTCTGGGGACCTCATTCTGCAAATGACAGACACACTATTTGCAGACTTGATACTCAAAGCGGTCAATGAATTATCAATGTCTACAATTACAAACATTTGCCTGGCGTGGTCCATTTGTCAATGTCTTTTAGAAGTGCTTGTGGACATCTGAGTATTGACAGGAAAAGGAAATATAAATAATAAGTCGAGGTCAAGGTCACACCACATTAATCTGGAGTTTATCAGACAAGAATCACTTCCCTGGTCAGACAGTTGTCATTTACATCAAAGGAAATTCTGCATCCATAAATATATATTCCTGGCTCCAGACATTCAGATTCTATAGTATATAGCAACATACAGTAATGCCCTATGTAATCGACTCCTTAACCACAGCAGAATTATGGGTAACTTTTCAGGATTTAGTCGGAAATATGGCTTGTTGCCATTCATCGGAAAGCTCTCGGGGAGAGCTTTCTGATGAATGGCAACAAGCCATATTTCCGACTAAATCCTGAAAAGTTACCCATAATTCTGCTGTGGTTAAGAAGTCGATTACTTAGAGCATTACTGTATTATGCCGTGAGGATCAACAAGCCCTCTTTATCACTTCTGTTTATTGGATACATGATGATTGTATAAACCAGATTCCCATTAATTCATTTGTAGGGATGTTTAATAGCTAAAAAGTTCAAATTTAATAATAATAAAAGGTCGGTAGACCTCATGTCCGCCTCTAAGCGTCGGCTTGATACGACCGTTGTTTGCACATAAAAACCTGTCTTTAGTGCTAGTAAACCTATAATAATAATATTAATAATAATAATAGAGGTGAGTCGTATGTGGCAAATAAAAACTTCCATCATACCTAGTAATGCTGTGGTTATGGAGTCGATTAATTAGGGCATTACTGTATAGTGATTGGTGCAACTGGAGCAGTGAGCAACAATATTAGCAAATGGTTAGCCCTACTTCCTACCTCCATAGATGCATGTTGCTCACCTACGGAAAACTGTACTTCTTGGCACTGCCAGAATACTGCGCAAAATAACATCCATGCATACTGTCTAATGAGTATTGCTACGACTGTGGCTCAGCCGCCAATACACCATTTATACACCTCCAAGAGAGTGACCTTATGGAAAAAACAATAATAATAATAATAATAATAATAATAATATTTCAATAGTTCTTGTGTTGTGAAATACATGTTATTTGTAGAGGGTAATGAAAGCTTCAACCGTCAACGATGATATATATACACCGAAGTGATGATATATACACCGAAGCGATGATATATACACCGAAGCGATGATATATACACCGAAGTGATGATATATACACCGAAGTGATGATATATACACCGAAGTGATGATATATACACCAAAGTGATGATATATACACCGAAGCGATGATATATACACCGAAGTGATGATATATACACCGAAGTGATGATATATACACCGAAGTGATGATATATACACCGAAGTGATGATATATACACCGAAGTGATGATATATACTATAAGCAATGATATATACTCGAAGCGATGATATATACTCGAAGCGATGATATATACTCGAAGCAAGGATATATACTCGAAGCGATGATATATACTCGAAGCGATGATATATACTCGAAGCGATGATATATACTTGAAGCGATGATATATACTCGAAGCAATGATATATACTGGAAAAATTGACTTAGCAACGAGATATATACTCGAAGTGATGATATATACTCGAAGCAATGATATATACTCAAAGCAATGATATATACTCGAAGCAATGATATATACGATGATATATACTCGAAGCGATGATATATACTCGAAGCGATGATATATACTCGAAGCGATGATATATACTCGAAGCAATGATATATACTCGAAGCGATGATATATACTCGAAGCGATGATATATACTCGAAGTGATGATATATACTCGAAGCGATGATATATACTCGAAGCGATGATATATACACCGAAGTGATGATATATACTCGAAGCGATGATATATACTCGAAGCGATGATATATACTCGAAGCGATGATATATACTTGAAGCGATGATATATACTCGAAGCAATGATATATACTGGAAAAATTGACTTAGCAACGAGATTTTCTTTATCAACTGTGATATATGATAAGAAAACAGAAACTGTGATAGACAAAATTATGAGAATGTGGGTTGGTGGTGGATTCGGTGTACCAGCGAGATTCTTGTCAGACAACGGTGGTGAATTTTCATCAGATAAATTCAGAGATATGGCTGAAAATCTCAATGTTGAGGTATGGAACACATCTGCAAACTCTCCATGGCAGAATGGCATCTGTGAAAGAAATCATGCAGTTACAGACAATAATGTTTCTAAGATTCTATGTGACAATCCAAAGATGGACCTTGAGATAGCCCTTATTTGGGCTGTCAATGCTAAGAATTCCCTTCACATGGTTTACGGCTATAGTCCTCACCAACTTGTGTTTGGTATAAACCCCAAGCTGCCATCTATTCTGACTGATGCTCCTCCAGCTTTAGAAGGAACCACAAGAAGTGAAATCTTTGCAAAACATATTACATCTTTGCATGCTGCAAGAGAAGCTTTCATAAATTCGTCCAACTGGAGAGACTTTTAGCATTGGTGAGAGAGTATATTTCAAGAATGATAAATCCTCGGAATGGAAAGGGCCTGGAAAAGTGTTGGGTCAAGATGGCAAGGTGGTTTTCTTAAGACATGGCAGTCTTTACATCCGAGTTCCGTCTTGTAGAATGATGAAAGTTGGACAAGAATTTTCAAATGGAAAAACTGATGAAGTTAAACTGTTAAGCAATGATAACGAAGAGGAGAATTTGAAGGTTCAAACTACATGTATGACAATTCCAACTGCACAGATGACACCAGAAGATGAAAGTGAAAGCGATGATACCGGTAGAAGTGTAAAGTCTACAGCAGCGTGTGAAGAGACTGATGATACAAATAATCCATTTAATTCCAAAGGAAAAGACTCTGGACTACCAAAGTTGAATGACTGTATCTTGTACAGAGTCAACAGTGATGATATATGGAAAAAGGCAGATATTGTGAGCAGAGGTGGAAAGACAACAGGAAAGTACAAAGGATGGTTTAATGTTATGAATTCACACAGTTCAGAAGTGTCAGGTGTAGATTTTGAAAATCCGAGTGTGGAATGGAAGATTTTTGACACATGCAGAGATGAACATATATGTAGTGATGATCAGAACATTGATGAAGTTAATGTGGTAATAACAGATGGACGAGAAGAAGATATTATGATTGCAAAAATGAAGGAAATTGACAACTGGAAAAACTTTAAGGTGTATGAAGAAGTAGATGATGTTGGTCAGCCATATATATCAACAAGGTGGGTCGTTACAGAAAAATTCAAGAATGGGGAAAGGCAGTTAAAGGCAGTTAAAGGCTCGACTTGTTGCTAGAGGATTTGAGGAAAAAGATGAACATAGGACAGATTCGCCAACTGCAGGGAAGGAAACTCTAAAAATCTTATTAGCATTAGCTTCATCATTAGAGTGGATATGCAGTTTTATTGATGTGAAGGCTGCTTTTCTGCAAGGAATGGAAATTGGACGAGAAGTATATCTCAAACCGGATATATCACTGTCATCAGGGAAGTTATGGAAACTCAAAAAATGTGTATATGGCCTGAATGATGCTTCTAGAAATTGGTATTTCAAAGTTTGTGATGTGATGAAACAACTAGGGTGCCGAAAATCAGTAACTGATCCAAGCTTATTCTACAAATATGACAATAAGGAACTTTCTGGAATGTTCTTAATTCATGTTGATGACTTTATCTGGGCAGGTACAAAGGAATTCAAAGAAAATGTTATCATTCCTCTGTCTGAAACCTTCAACATTGGAAGACATCAAACTTCTCAATTCAAATACATTGGACTTGATATCAGACATTCAGATGAAGGAATATTCATGAATCAACAACAATACATAGAATCTACACAATTCATTCCGATAAACAATGCACGGAAATCTATGAAACATGAACCGTTGACTGAAAGTGAAATAACACAATTGCGGAGCTCATCTGGACAAATCAATTGGATAGTTAATCAGACACGCCCCGATGCAGCATATGATGCTTTGGAGATCAGCACATCTATCAAAGAACCCAAAGCTGAACACTTAGTTAAATGCAACAAAATTCTAAAACAGCTCAAATTGGAATCATTCGAAATAAAATTCCCGGTACTTAATGATGTTAACAATCTTCGACTGAGACTATACTGTGATGCCTCATTTGCAAACCTTCCTGATGGATATTCTAGCTCTTGTGGTTATATTATATTCTTGGTTGACAATAATGAAAAATGTAGTCCAATTTGCTGGAAGTCTAACAAAATTCGGAGAGTTGTGAAGAGTACACTAGCTGCCGAGGCACTAGCCATGGTTGACGGACTGGATGCAGCATATTATTTGGGCTGCATATTGAGTGAATTACTTTTCAACACTGTGGATAGAAACAAAATGTCCATTCACCAAAACACATCGTAACAGTATCCTCTTATAGTCAATCCACAATCGAGTGTTATCCAAATCCTCTTATAGTCAATCCACAATCGAGTGTTATCCAAATCCTCCGATAGTCAATCCACAATCGAGTGTTATCCAAATCCTCCGATAGTCAATCCACAATCGAGTGTTATCCAAATCCTCCGATAGTCAATTCACAATCGATGTTATCCAAATCCTCTGATAGTCAATTCACAATCGAGTGTTATCCAAATCCTCCGATAGTCAATTCACAATCGAGTGTTATCCAAATCCTCCGATAGTCAATTCACAATCAAGTGTTACCCTTTCACAAGAATAACATACAAACTACAGTAATGTCCTAAATAATTGACCCCTAAACCACAGCAGAATTATGGGAATTTTTTTAGGATATACATGTAGTCGGAAATATGGCTTGTTGCCATTCATTGGAAAGCTCTCACCGATAGTTGGACTTTTTTGGAATATCTTATATATTATTCTGGAAATTATTTAAAGTCGCTGTGGCAATAATTCTCAATATATGCTCATTTATTCATATTCGTATTTACTTATGCAATCTGAAACCTCTTGGCTGGTCCCTGTGTACTGGTCTGGAGAGAAGTGACTTATCTCAATATGAAACCTCTAGACTGGTCCCCGTCCCTAATGGGGTCACTATTCAAGGTTGTGTTTGTACTTCAATCTCGCTCCTATGGAATGATGAACAATTTGGAATTACAATGGAAGTGTCGTCTGCTCCAGTCTATGTGGGGCTCTCTATGGGCTTAATTACGTTGGAAGTGTCGTCTGCTCCAGTCTATGTGGGGCTCGCTATGGGCTTGATTACAATGGAAGATTGTTTTTCTCTCCACTGATTGCTGTAGAGTCAAATGGATTGCTGCGTATGTAAATGTATTTCACATGAGTGAGAATATTTTACTGATTGCGGCAAAATTAAATGGATAGTTGCGTATGTAAATTTATTCTATATGAACAGAGAAACAAATGGCTTGCACGTAATAACCCGATCATCAATTCCGTTGAAAATGTTCAAATGCCAAGCAACGCAATTAAACTGGGAGGTACGGCTCCGACAAGACTCGGCCGAACTTAATGAAATCTTCAATCGGGAATTAAACCTGCGTTAATTATGGTCTGCACAACACAGACTAGCTTACGATAAATTATTCAGCGGAGTAAATTAGTTTTCCACTGGAGACGTGTTTCTAAGTTGCAGCTAATTTTAAGCTGATATCGGCCTCCTGAGAATACTTCATATACCTCGAACGGGAAGCGTGTAATACAATCAGTTAAAGGCAAAACCTACACTCAGGAAGAAGTCGCGACAAATAGTCGACCCTCGAAACAAATACATTTGATAAATAACTGTTGCTCTTAACCCTTTCATGACTGGAGGTTCCTGTAGGGAGCCCCATACAGGTGGAAGCTTGTATTGCTGAGTGTCATCTGCTCACGTCTGTGAGGGGCTCCATAAGGGTAGTTTAACCCTTCCATGACTAGAGCTTCCTGTTGGGAGCCCTATACAGGTGGAAACATGTATTGCTGAGTGTCGTCTGCTCACGTCTGTGAGGGGCTCCATAAGGGTAGTTTAACACTTCCATGACTGGAGCTTCCTGTAGGGAGCCCCATACAGGTGGCAGCTTGCATTGCTGAGTGTCGTCTGCTCACGTCTGTGAGGGGCTCCATAAGGGTAGTTTAACCCTTACATGACTAAAGCTTCCTGAAATTTTGCAAAAACCCTGTGCCAATGCATTCTCTTATATATGCAAATCTCCCATAGGGAGCCTCGCATATATAAGAGAATCCATTGGCTTACAATCTTCAGGTAAATATTATTAGGCCAATGTATTCTCTTATATATGAGAGGCTCCAGATGGGAAACTCGCATATATAAGAGAATTCATTGGCACAGGGTTTTTGCAAAATTTCAGGAAGCTTTAGTCATGTAAGGGTTAAACTTCCCTTATGGAGCCCCTCACAGACATGAGCAGACAACACTCAGCAATACAAGCTGCCACCTGTATGGGGCTCCCTACAGGAAGCTCCAGTCATGGAAGGGTTAAAAATACTTCCATCTCGACACCTCGTCCACAAATTACGACTGCTCACTCGATGCTCTCGTGCCTCCAGGGGAAACAAAATTCATAGATTATTGTGAACCATGTATTGATTCAAATGATGAATTACCACACGATAAACACCAATGATTAATCTCTATGCAATATTCATCAAAGTTGAAAATTCTGCGTTACCGCCTGTGTCAGGTCTAACAGATTACGTTGTCAATACATGCCGCTCGATCTGAAGGGCTGTAGTCGAATCATATTCAATAGGAATCAAGTGGTGTTGAAACTGAGTCAACATGTGGACTTCCTTTCACTCCCATTCAAACGTTTACTGTACACGACTCCAGGGCGAATAGTCACTTGACTCCGACATGCAAGCCTTGAAATAGTGTGTCTGTCATCTGCAGAATGAGGTCCCCAGAGGTTGAATTTAGTGATGCTACCCCGCATAGTGGGCTAGCATCACCAAATTCACCCTCTGGGAACCTCATTCTGCTGAGGTGTAAGCAGAATGAGGTTCCCAGAGAGTGAATTTGGTGATGCTAGCCCACTATGCGGGGTAGCATCACTAAATTCACCCTCTCAGGGGACCTCATTCTGCAAATGACAGACACACTATTTCAAGGCTTGGACCCCAACATCGTCAAATGGCCCCGACTTCCTCTACAATTTATGTTTCAAAATGATTATTAGCCCCTTCACTAGATATATGGTATATTGTCAGTCCATAGGCTGTAGCGAATCACAGTCAATACATGTCGGTCGATTTGAGGGGCTGTAGTCAAATCACAGTCAATAGGGATCAAATGATTTTCTGACTGAGTCAACACACCGTCTTCCTGTAACTCCCATTCAAACGTTTACTGTGTACGACTCCGGGGCAAATCGTCACCCGACTCCGATGTGGTCAAATGGCCATGATTTCTTATATCAGTGACTATTGTATCATAGATTAAAAACTTAACCCTTTCATGATGGGAGCTGTGCTGGTACAGCATTAAAGATCCTGTGCTACTGCATTCTCTAATATATGTGAGTCTCCCATAGGGTGCCTCGCATATATAAAAGAATACACTAGCTTACAAGTTCAAGGTAAATATTGTTTGGTCAATGCGTGTTCTTATATATGCGAGGCTCCCATAGTGAGCCTCACATATATAATAGAATGCATTGGCACAAGGTTAAAGTACTCTTATGGAGCCCCTCACAGATGTGAGCAGATGACACTGAACAATACAATCTGTCACCTGTATGGGGCTCCCTACAGGAAGCTCCTGTCATGGAAGGATTGAGTAGTAACAATTTTCAAGGCTAAAAAATTACCTTGGCTAGAAATTTCTCTTCGGCTAAAACTACTAGGCTCTGCATTGTTGCATGCTCAACGCATACATAGAGTAATGGCATAAATAATCGACTCCTTAACCACAGCTCAATTATGGGTAATTTTTCAGGATTTAGTTGGAAATATGGCTTAATTTTAATTGTTACCATTCATCGGAGAGCACTCACTGAGAGCTTTCTGATGAATGGCAACAAGCCATATTTCCAACTAAATCCTGAAAAATTACCCATAATTATGCTGCGGTTAAGGAGTCGATTCTTTAGGGCATTACTGTTTAACTTCAGTTTTAGAATTAGAATTTGGTTAATTATCATGGCAGATCTTGGTTGAGTCGGGCTTAAAATTTCTGATTATTAAGATAGCCCTTGTTAATTATCTCAGTATTATTTCGGCCAATTTGGCCGGTTACTTCATGTGTGTTTTTCATCTGACGTGTGTGTCGGAATAATGATGTGGAGGATTTATGTAAATGTTAGCCCAAACTACATTTCCAAGTAACGATGGTTTTGTTGTTTATTTTGAGGAATAATACCGCGTCAGATGAATTCAGCCCAAATATGTTAACAGTTGTCGTGTAAAACATTCGGCAGTAGGTTAGCGTTATTTAGTATTTGTGGATGTCCTTTAACATGGGGAAAATAGATTACTGCGCTTGAACGAGCATGTGAATTGTCGTTTTTAATGTATAGCAACTTTATAATCAATAACAGAGGCATTCTCTGTCAAATAAGGTCGCTCTATTTACGATACCAATTGGGGAACTTTGTAAATTAAATTACGCGTAAACGTATACCTGCTGCAAATAGAAAAGGTGTCGGAATCGGCGTACTCGCCCCAGGGCTAACTCGCCCCAATCGACGCGTGCCAACTCGGAATAAAAGGCCAACTCGGAATAAAAGATGCATACGGGGTGTTATGTGGCGTTTGGTCCGTTGTTTCTCAATGAATATTATTGAAATTTGGTGTATATGTCCGGGCTGGGACATGGAATACAACAACGTTTGAATTGTTTTTAAATTTACAAATTTGTTGATTTTATTCATTTTTTTTTCGTTCTGAAACACACTATAAAGTGTATATAATATAATAACGAACACGAGACATACATAATTTATAAACTGTTAACAAAAGATATCAAATTCAATACATGACAAAGATGACTCAGTGGAGTTTATAAAGTGAACATAAAAACATTGAGGTAAGAATCTTTTTAAGGAATGCAACTTTATTTAATGATAATAAACACATAAATTAAAATAACAAACATGAGACATACATGATTTATAAACTGTTAACAAAAGATATCAAACTCAATACATGACAAAGATGACTCAGTGAAGTTTATAAAGTGAACATAAAAATATTAAGGTAAAAATCTTTTTAAGCATTACTAAACTGTTTAGCACAGTCCACTTCACTCATCCGATCATCACCAAACTTCATATTTATCTTGATATTGATCTATCAGATGAGAGCTATAAAATATTTTTTTAATTTTATAGGAAAAGTGGTCGCCAGCGGCCATATTGCATTTACGTTATATGTTATCGCGTCATGTCGATATCTATAGTATTACTTAGAAATTTCACCTTTCCAGATTCATAATTGCTCCATTGACTGTAACAGATGGAATTATTCCCCTCTTCGGATAGAGTGTCACTGAAACTTTATTTTGTCAGACTGTCTGTATAGTCAGTAGTCACTGATTATATATGGCAATAATCTGTAATAAGATGTAGCACTATTTTATTTTATATTTACATGCAGTGCTGTTTTTATACAACAATTCTAATCCCCCCTAGATCATCATGTGATCGACCATACATCGCGCGAGGACCTGGTTGAATTAAGGGGGGTTTTATGGATAACTTCTGTCCTCAAGCTAGATTATACTTATGACATTTAATGGCATGTGCTAACGTGGAGGGTTAGATATGCTTGAGACACCACCACTCTTCAATTCACACCAAGTTATCAGCTGTCATATTCGGATATTAGAACCCATAGCCATGATATATGGTTTATTTTGTGTATACTAGTAATATTGTTATTTTCAGTACCTTTATATACCAGTACTGTGTATAACAATGCATATAAATTAATCCATGTATACATGTATATTGATTCAACGGATTCAGTGGTTTTGTCCATCAGTCTATCAAATTTGCGGGGAAAACATAGCCACAAGCAGTACACCCTGTTAAATTTCGAATTTGAATCAATTGGCGCACCCTGCAGCCAGCTTTTATTGGAGAACTTTTTCTCATGTGGATAGTTTGGGTCACCGCTAGATGTGAACCATGTTTTGTTCTCAAGCTGTCCTTGTGAAGACATCACTGCCAGCGGTGATCTTGAATTTTACTATTTTTATGGCTAAATAATTTGGTTGATCCTACAGACGACACCCCTTGTCCGATCGTCACCAGATTCCACAATGATCTTCTGGATAACCAGGGTGAGAGTAATCTAATTTTCCCGAATTTCGTTAAAAAACATTACCACAGGCAGCAATTTGGTATCTTACTGTTTGATCCTATTTTGCGTGACTGAATTGTTTAGCAACTGTACAGTCATATCCCTCATCTGATAGTCACCACACTTTATATTGATCTTCGGGCTGACAACTAGATGGGAGCTATCGAATGCTTTGAATTTTTTTGGAAAACATTGTCGCCAGCAGTCATCTTCTATTTTGGTTTTTATATACATGTATATCTCTTCATTCGGATAGCCAGTATTACGTAGGTACAGTAATGCTCTAAGTAATCGACTCTTTAACTACAGCTGAATTATGGGTACCTTTTCAGGATTTAGTCGGAAATATGGCTTGTTGCAATTCATCGGAAAGCTCTCGGGCAGAGCTTTCCGATGAATGGCAACAAGCCATATTTCCGACTAAATCCTGAAAAGTTACCCATAATTCTGCTGTAGTTAAAGAGTCGATTAATTAGGGCATTACTGTACTTCAACTTTCCGCATTCCTGTCATCATTTGAAATATAAAAATTTTACCTGATACCATGCACCCTTCAAAATTTGTTTCGTCGTATCTATTTTAATGACCCGTATGGTAATATTGATACAGATATATTTGTCAAACATTTCTTTGTACAATATACAGGTATTTAGTTTGTAACTAAATCTAGAAATATATAATAGTAGCTGGTGGACCCTACTTCGTCCGGGATGTTCCCCTCTTATTTTCGGAGAATTGCGCGATTTAACCTTGAATTGACCATTTTAAAGGTGAACGTCATGTCGGGTCACGATTTGACCGGTCCAAAACACTCCCCGGACAAAAGTCACGACAAAAGTACCCGTAGGCTTTACCCGATTTGACCTTGAATTGACAATTTTGAATGTCAAGATCAGGTCAGGGTCATAATTTGACCCACCCGAAACACTCCTGGGACAAAAGTAACAGTAGGTATTATATTTCGTTGAAATACTTCCGTTTTACCAGATTTGACCTTGAATTGATCTTTTTGAATGTCAAAGTCAGGTCGGGATCAAGATTTGACCCGTCCAAAATACTCCCTGGAAATAATTTCCCCTAGGTATCAAATTTCGTCCAATCTGTCCGGCAGTTTTCCCGGCCATAGCTAACAGACAAACAGACAGACAAATGTCCAAAATATATATTAAACTAGCTGATGTACTCGACTTCGTTCGGGCTATTTAGGGATTTTTTTTTTGTGATCGCCTCCATCTGGACAGTACCCAGTATATACAGCGTCTGGCCAAACTATTGTTCAATTAGTCCAGAAACATGCCTACATCAGCACGTTCGAGAACATGGTCCCACGTGAAGTTGGACCCGTCCATATTGCTCCCGGGATCGAAGTAGTCCTACACACAAATTTTTAGTCGGATCGGTCAAGGTCCAGAAACATGCCTATGAGCGAGGTCAAGTTGACACGTTAAATACCAAATCCGAGTCGGATCAGTCGAGCAGTGTTAGAGTCTATAACACATACACACATGCATTCATGCATACACACATACATACAGACAGGTGTTCCAAAATGTATAATCGATAGCTACAACAATTCTATGGTAGATAGTTCACGGCCGACCTGATGCATGCATCTTAGTTTTCTTGTTAAGATAGCCCTTGTTATCTCAGTATTATTAAGATAGCCCTTGTTATCTCAGTATTATTAAGATAGCCCTTGTTATCTCAGTATTATTAAGATAGCCCTTGTTACCTCAGTATTATTAAGATCGCCCTTGTTACCTCAGTATTATTAAGATCGCCCTTGTTATCTCAGTATTATTAAGATCGCCCTTGTTACCTCAGTATTATTAAGATCGCCCTTGTTACCTCAGTATTATTAAGATCGCCCTTGTTATCTCAGTATTATTAAGATCGCCCTTGTTATCTCAGTATTATTAAGATCGCCCTTGTTACCTCAGTATTATTAAGATCGCCCTTGTTATCTCAGTATTATTAAGATAGCCCTTGTTATCTCAGTATTATTAAGATCGCCCTTGTTATCTCAGTATTATTAAGATCGCCCTTGTTATCTCAGTATTATTAAGATCGCCCTTGTTATCTCAGTATTATTAAGATCGCCCTTGTTATCTCAGTATTATTAAGATAGCCCTTGTTATCTCAGTATTATTAAGATAGCCCTCAATGTTATCTTAGTAGTCCTTGGCATTCAATAATGAGTTTTTGTTGTCTGCAAACTTCCACAGTGCCAAGCTCCATGCAGAGTTCAGTCCCCTACGCAGGAATTACCGTGGCCAGCACCTACTCGTGATGTGAAGAAATTTGGAATTTATTTATTTGAGATTTTTGTAGGTTGCAAACTCATTTTGCATTATTCTGAGAAACAGAACTGTTCATATTCATTTAAAAATGGTCTAGATCAAGACAAAATGAATTGTAACTGGCAAAACACTTCAATAAAAAATGTTAGATTTAATTTTTAAAATACATGTGCAGGCAGCGTTCAGACATCGCTTAGCGAGGGGACTGAACTCTGTTATTCAGCTTACCACAGTGCATCACTAAGGTTACAATACACCAAATGATTTACATAGGCCTCAGTGTTAACAAATCCAGCTGGCCTCTATTCGCAGGAAAGCTTTGACCCTGCACGAGTATTTGAAATTAAAGAACGTCCTTTTAGACACACAGAAATGTGCCCAAAAGTACTTGTGAACGTGGTAAATCACACTGCAGCTTGACAAACGTCAGACTACCCTTAAAATTGAGAAAAAAATGACATAGAAAAAAACACAAACACCTCCCATAAATTATTCGCCATTTGCACAGCCATAACCGTTTACCATGTGGTTATATATGATGTTTCTCGACGGGAAACACATTTGTGCAATTTTTTCGTGCACTTTTCATCCATGTATCAATAAGTTGACCATTCAGCTGCCAGAATTTCTTTTATGCTGATCCTAGCTTGGTAGTGCCAGGGGAAATCACTCCACTAATTTGTATTTGGTGTATTGTAACCCTAAGACAATGTCAGCAGCAATTTGTTTCCAATTATTTCACATAACATTGGCAGGTTCTGAAATTTGCCTTGGCTTAAAAATAGCAGATGAAATATCTTTTTGCCTTGGCTTGGCCCACGCTAAATAATGCTAAATAACAGGACTGCCTCTTTAACCCTTTACCCAACAAACCGGCCAAAACCGGCCAAATAAAGCTTCAACAGCCTAAAATATCTTCGGTCTGTCTCAATAGAACCATACAAATATGGATATCATTGGAACCGGCTCCTTGACCACATTGTGATAGTTACAGTTATGCCCTGTGCCAATGCATTCTCTTATATATGCGAGTCGACCATAGGTCGCCTCGCATATATAAGAGAATGCATTGGCCTAAAAAAAATCTTTTTTTAACACTTTTTACAATTTTTTCTTACATTCTTTAACAATTTTATAATTTTTAATGTGTTAAGCCAATGCATTCTCTTATATATGCGAGGCGACCTATGGTCGACTCGCATATATAAGAGAATGCATTGGCACAGGGCCCTTCTGTTGGGTAAAGGGTTAAACAAAGGCATAGTGAAAGTGATGGACACCAAGGGGAATAACTCTTAATGGACACAATGGTGAATAACTATAAACTATGTCACTATGACATTTATATTATCCTGATGCATGCCGTTTTCAATATGCACTACATTCAAAGCTACGTCGAGTCTGCTAACACTATATTGAGATATAAACCTGAAATATTCATGTGCCATTCTCCCGACGGATGGAAGGTTTTATGGAAAGCAATTTCGTAGATGCACTATCCAACCCACATGAGGCTTATTACACAAAGGGGTACGGGGATTCGTAAAAATTTATGACGGAAACATTTGAACAGTTTATTATGATTTAATGAACTGCTCTTTCAATCGACACAGTGAAAATTAGGACGGAACATCAGACGTCAGTATCAATATGTTTTATATTCTCGTGTTTCAGTACATTATTGAGGAGCAATAATCTTTGGGGATCAAGCCTGCAAATAGTGTGCCTGTCATTTGCAGAATGAGGTCCCCAGAGGGTGAATTTAGTGATGCTCTCCCGTACAGCATGCTAGCTTCACCAAATTCACCCTCTGGGAACCTCATTCTGCTAAGGCCTCATCTTCTCGGAAGTATCTACAGTATCAAATTAACATTGTTTTTAGTTTTCCCTTCTGGGAAGTTTCTATATCCCCTAATTAGCAGCAGATAAAATGCATAATCGAGGTGCCCAATGGGTGAACATCACCAACTTCAACGGGGGAACTTCAATCTTATCCTAGGTCTACCATAGCAGTTGAGGGCCTAAGAAGAATGAGGTTCCCAGAGGGTGAATTTGGTGATGCTAGCCTGCTGTGTGGGATAGCGTCACTATATCACCCTCTGGGGACCTCATTCTGCACATGACAGACACGCTATTTGCAGGCTTGTTGGGGATTCATCTGTAGTATTACTGCATCAGACCGGGATCTACTTTAGTGTGTCTGTCATTTGCAGAATGAGGTGCCCAGAGGGTGAATTTAGTGATGCTAGCCAGCACTGCGGGTTAGCATCACTACATTCACCCTCTTGGTACCTTATTCTGCATGGCCTCATCTACTATAGGAGACATAGACTCAGATTGAAGTTCCCAAATGGTGAATATATTTAAGAAATAACCCGTATTTCGATTAAGGTTATGGATCTAGATCGAGGTATGACCATAAAGTTTGAAGATAAATTCTGTAATTGCGCGTAGTGCATTTATAGTAATGTTATCTTCAAACTTTACGGTTATACCTTCATAACCTTAATCGAAACACGGGTTATTTCTTATAATTTAATAGTCATTTCACAGGAGAACCACCCTAAGTTGAAAGTTTAAGTATAAAAGAAGCTTTTAAAAAAAACGCGGAACATCCAAAGTTGAAATTGACATGTGTCAATCCCATCATTAATTTGTCGTTTTTGATTGGTTAGTGAACAGGTTGCAAACACTCATCAACTGGTCATCTCCACTGCGGCAACAGGTGCATATGTTTCGGAAATGTCTCGCCTGACTGTGGTGACATTATTTGTTAGTTTCGGAGCAGAAGTTAGCTTGATCGAGTCTTGTTGATTTCTCAAAGTACATATACAAGTTTTATACAAGGTAACACATCTGCCCGGCTCAACGAAAATCACACCTAGCCCTCCGGAATGGCAATAACAAGTCAGCATGGAGCACTGGCTGACGGACCTTACGGCCTTTCCGTTTGTCAACATAAGTAGAGTGAAAGAAATAATGGCTAACAACCTCTCCATCATATAATTTCCCCACATAATGAAGGTGGTGCATAAATGTATGGATGTCAAAAGAAAGGGGAGGTTGTCTGCTATAGGCATATTAAAGAAGATTTGGGGCTAAATGTGATGACCAAGGTCCCAATTTCTCGCAGACAAATTGTTCCTCGTTTTGATGACATGAATTTTGAGGTGGAATCTGGACCCTGGAGCGGTTTATTACAATTTTGAAAATAGTTTTAGAATGTACCCCACAAAAAAGATTCATTTAATGCCAAAGGTAGAATTTCTAAATATTTGAAAATTACTCCCAATGAGTTAAAAAGATGCCAAAATGTTTTGATAAGGCCATCATCAGTTGCAGATTGCTGACTATATGCCATGCTAAGTGCATGTCACATAACGTTTCGACTTGTACATGTACAAGAACTGATGGCTAATTAGCAATAGATTTCATGTACATTTCAATTTCAGCCACGATGTATAGGTGTGGTCATATGACACGATGTATAGGTGTGGTCATATGACACGATGTATAGGTGTGGTCATATGACACGATGTATAGGTGTGGTCATATGACACGATGTATAGGCGTGGTCATATGACACGATGTATAGGCATGGTCATATGACACGATGTATAGGTGTGGTCATATGACACGATGTATAGGTGTGGTCATATGACACGATGTATAGGTGTGGTCATATGACACGATGTATAGGCATGGTCATATGACACGATGTATAGGTGTGGTCATATGACACGATGTATAGGTGTGGTCATATGACACGATGTATAGGCATGGTCATATGACACGATGTATAGGCATGGTCATATGACACGATGTATAGGTGTGGTCATATGACACGATGTATAGGTGTGGTCATATGACACGATGTATAGGTGTGGTCATATGACACGATGTATAGGTGTGGTCATATGACACGATGTATAGGTGTGGTCATATGACACGATGTATAGGTGTGGTCATATGACACGCGGTATAGGTGTGGTCATATGACACGATGTATAGGTGTGGTCATATGACACGCGGTATAGGTGTGGTCATATGACACGATGTATAGGTGTGGTCATATGACACGATGTATAGGTGTGGTCATATGACACGCGGTATAGGTGTGGTCATATGACACGATGTATAGGTGTGGTCATATGACACGCGGTATAGGTGTGGTCATATGACACGATGTATAGGTGTGGTCATATGACACGATGTATAGGCATGGTCATATGACACGATGTATAGGTGTGGTCATATGACACGATGTATAGGCATGGTCATATGACACGATGTATAGGCATGGTCATATGACATGATGTATAGGCATGGTCATATGACACGATGTATAGGTGTGGTCATATGACACGATGTATAGGTGTGGTCATATGACACGATGTATAGGTGTGGTCATATGACACGATGTATAGGTGTGGTCATATGACACGCGGTATAGGTGTGGTCATATGACACAATGTATAGGTGTGGTCATATGACACGCGGTATAGGTGTGGTCATATGACACGATGTATAGGCATGGTCATATGACACGATGTATAGGTGTGGTCATATGACACGATGTATAGGTGTGGTCATATGACACGATGTATAGGTGTGGTCATATGACACGATGTATAGGCATGGTCATATGACACGATGTATAGGTGTGGTCATATGACACGATGTATAGGTGTGGTCATATGACACGCGGTATAGGTGTGGTCATATGACACGATGTATAGGTGTGGTCATATGACACGATGTATAGGTGTGGTCATATGACACGATGTATAGGTGTGGTCATATGACACGATGTATAGGTGTGGTCATATGACACGATGTATAGGTGTGGTCATATGACACGATGTATAGGTGTGGTCATATGACACGATGTATAGGTGTGGTCATATGACACGCGGTATAGGTGTGGTCATATGACACGATGTATAGGTGTGGTCATATGACACGATGTATAGGTGTGGTCATATGACACGATGTATAGGTGTGGTCATATGACACGATGTATAGGTGTGGTCATATGACACGCGGTATAGGTGTGGTCATATGACACGATGTATAGGTGTGGTCATATGACACGCGGTATAGGTGTGGTCATATGACACGCGGTATAGGTGTGGTCATATGACACGATGTATAGGTGTGGTCATATGACACGATGTATAGGTGTGGTCATATGACACGATGTATAGGTGTGGTCATATGACACGCGGTATAGGTGTGGTCATATGACACGATGCATAGGTGTGGTCATATGACACGATGTATAGGTGTGGTCATATGACACGCGGTATAGGTGTGGTCATATGACACGATGTATAGGTGTGGTCATATGACACGATGTATAGGTGTGGTCATATGACACGATGTATAGGTGTGGTCATATGACACGATGTATAGGTGTGGTCATATGACACGCGGTATAGGTGTGGTCATATGACACGATGTATAGGTGTGGTCATATGACACGCGGTATAGGTGTGGTCATATGACACGCGGTATAGGTGTGGTCATATGACACGATGTATAGGTGTGGTCATATGACACGATGTATAGGTGTGGTCATATGACACGATGTATAGGTGTGGTCATATGACACGATGTATAGGTGTGGTCATATGACACGATGTATAGGTGTGGTCATATGACACGATGTATAGGTGTGGTCATATGACACGCGGTATAGGTGTGGTCATGACACGCGGTATAGGTGTGGTCATATGACACGCGGTATAGGTGTGGTCATATGACACGCGGTATAGGTGTGGTCATATGACACGATGTATAGGTGTGGTCATATGACACGATGTATAGGCGTGGTCATATGACACGATGTATAGGTGTGGTCATATGACACGATGTATAGGTGTGGTCATATGACACGATGTATAGGTGTGGTCATATGACACGATGTATAGGTGTGGTCATATGACACGATGTATAAGTGTGGTCATGTGACACGATGTATAGGTGTGGTAATATGACACGATGTATAGGTGTGGTCATATGACACGATGTATAGGTGTGGTCATATGACACGCGGTATAGGTGTGGTCATATGACACGATGCATAGGTGTGGTCATATGACACGATGTATAGGTGTGGTCATATGACACGATGTATAGGTGTGGTCATATGACACGATGTATAGGTGTGGTCATATGACACGATGTATAGGTGTGGTCATATGACACGATGTATAGGTGTGGTCATATGACACGCGGTATAGGTGTGGTCATATGACACGATGTATAGGTGTGGTCATATGACACGCGGTATAGGTGTGGTCATATGACACGATGTATAGGCATGGTCATATGACACGATGTATAGGTGTGGTCATATGACACGATGTATAGGCATGGTCATATGACACGATGTATAGGTGTGGTCATATGACACGATGTATAGGTGTGGTCATATGACACGATGTATAGGTGTGGTCATATGACACGATGTATAGGCATGGTCATATGACACGATGTATAGGTGTGGTCATATGACACGATGTATAGGTGTGGTCATATGACACGCGGTATAGGTGTTGTCATATGACACGATGTATAGGTGTGGTCATATGACACGATGTATAGGTGTGGTCATATGACACGATGTATAGGTGTGGTCATATGACACGATGTATAGGTGTGGTCATATGACACGATGTATAGGTGTGGTCATATGACACGATGTATAGGTGTGGTCATGACACGATGTATAGGTGTGGTCATATGACACGCGGTATAGGTGTGGTCATATGACACGATGTATAGGTGTGGTCATATGACACGATGTATAGGTGTGGTCATATGACACGATGTATAGGTGTGGTCATATGACACGATGTATAGGTGTGGTCATATGACACGATGTATAGGTGTGGTCATATGACACGATGTATAGGTGTGGTCATATGACACGATGTATAGGTGTGGTCATATGACACGATGTATAGGTGTGGTCATATGACACGATGTATAGGTGTGGTCATATGACACGATGCTGCTGCGAGTGCTGTCATATCTATAGCAGAAGTAATCAGGAAATTTAGGTTATCAAGAAATAACTTTAATAGATAAATGTGTGACAACCAATGGTTTTATAGTATTCTGTGGGTTAACAGCTTATGTAATTGTGATATAAACCCATTGGGAACCTCAATTAAGCAATGTGTCATCTGCCAATTTGGGGATACAGAGAAACTAAACTAAAAAAGAAATAGAATCTATGTGCGGTTTCTATAGAAATTTGACAATAAAGAAACTTGCCAGAGAAAAAGGGGCCTAAGCAGAATGAGGTCCCCAGAGAGTGAATTTAGTGATGCTAGCCGCTATGTGGGACCCGAAATGGATGGGGGGACATCGGTGGGCGTGAGTGGGATTGGTGCTTGGCGGAATGTGGGACCTGAAATGGGTGGGGGGAATATCGGTGGGCATGGGGGGATATCGGTAGGAGTGGGGGGGGGGGGGGATATCGGTGGGTGTGGGGGGATTGGTGGTTTGGAGAATGTGGGGGTCATCAAATAGTGCAAAGATGAGAGTGATGCAGATGAAAGACATGTGAAAATCACTTATCCACTAATTCGGTCCTTTTTGTATAGAAATTGGGCCGACTCGATTGATTTGTACAGAGCTGTTAGTATTGATTGTGTGAGGTCAGGACAGTACTGCATCTAAACATCACACATGTGGCTCCATGTGGGAAACAAATGAGGGAAACAAGTACCCAAGAGGTGGCAAATTTTATTTATTCCTCAATTAACCTCAGCTTGTAATCGACCTTCAATAGCTTCCATATAGAGTGGACGATGCAATTCATTTGCACCGACGTGAAGCCATAATAATGAAGGATGCGTGGAGTGTGAATTTCGACGGTTTGCCCAGAGGTCCTTTCCAATTATTGGTTTTCCGCGAGCAAAGATCCCTTAGAATGCCTGAAAGCCTCTTACGGTAGTTTTTGTTGCATGCGTCGAATGCTAATATAATGAGTTTTGTGGAACAGTCTTAAAAGCCTTCAAGGAAAATTTGGTTTAATTGAAAAATGGAAATACGCTAATGCAAATATGCTAGAATTAAAGTGGAAATGAACTTTATACCTTTAGATCCATCACTTGAAATTGTTTGTTTTTTTTGGGTTAGGCCAATGCATTCTCTTATATATGCGAGGCGACCTATGGTCGACTCGCATATATAAGAGAATGCATTGGCACAGGGTATATGGGTCGATACATATATCGGACCTGGCACTCAAAGGGTTAAAGTGATGTGAATCACTCCGGTAGGGTGATCACATAGGAAATGTGAATAATCCTGCTCAAAGTTGTTATTTTTTATGAATATTAATCCAAATTGACAACGCACACCATCATTCTTATATATTAATTAAATGCAATGATCGACTCTCGATGGCAAAATCATTTGTATTAGTTTATCGCCGATAGTTGCATCCAGAATTGAGATGCAAATATTTGCAATTGAGCATAGTTCAGATCCAATCCTTGAAATAGGGTGTCTGTCATTTGCAGAATGAGGTCCCCAGAGGGTGAATTTAGTGATGCTACCCCGCATAGCGGGCTAGCATCACCAAATTCACCCTCTGGGGACCTCATTCTGCTTACAACTCAGCAGATGAGGTTCCCAGAGGGTGAATTTGGTGATGCTAGCCCACTATGCGGGGTAGCATCACTAAATTCATCCTCTGGGGACCTCATTCTGCAAATGACAGACACCCTATTTCAAGGCTTGTTCAGATCGATTTCTTTGAAATTTTTTGATGATGTTAGTAGAATGCTACATTCCCCAGGTTGGCATACAGTACAGTAATGCCCTAAGTAATCAACCTCTTAACGAAAGCAGAATTATGGGTAACTTTTCAGGATTTAGTCGGAAATATGGCTTGTCGCCATTCATCAGAAAGCTCTCGGTTTAATTTGAAAATGGAAACAATTGTTACTCAGCTAAAAGCAGATATGTTAGAATTAAAATGGAAACATGTTACTCAGCTAAAAGCAGATATGTTAGAATTAAAGTGGAAAATGAACTTAAACCTTGAGATAGAAATTTTTCAAAATTTCCAGATTATTCTTGCACATGAAGAGACTCACACTTTCTATTCTAAATGGATGCTCCTTCTCAGTTATAAAAGTATACATTGGAAATATCTATTATTCATTTGGGGGGATGTTCAGGAAAATATGCAGACAACAGATAATAAAAGTACAGAAGGAGTTAATTATTGGAGGGAAATGTTTCCTATGGGATAACTACTCGTTAATGAGTATTTAGTATAGAAAGGGTTAAACTTATTATCTGAACATTTCCCAAGGAAACTACTCGTCAATGTGCATTTAGTATAGAAAGGGTTAAACTTATTATCTGAACATTTCCTATGGGATCTACTCGTTAATGAGTATTTAGTATAGAAAGGGTTCAACTTATTATCTGTACATTTCCTATGGGATCTACTCGTCACTGAGTATATAGTATAGAAAGGGTTAAACTTATTATATCTGAATATTTCCCAAGGGATCTACTCGTTAATGAGTATTTAGTATAGAAAGGGTTAAACTTATTATCTGAACATTTCCTATGGGATCTACTCGTTAATGAGTATTTAGTATAGAAAGGGTTAAACTTAATATCTGTACATTTCCTATGGGATCTACTCGTCACTGAGTATTTAGTATAGAAAGGGTTAAACTTATTATCTGAACATTTCCCAAGGGAACTACTCGTCACTGAGTATTTAGTATAGAAAGGGTTAAACTTAATATCTGAACATTTCCTATGGGATAACTACTCATAAATGATGCTTTAGTATAGAAAGGGTTAAACTTATTATCTGAACATTTCCCAAGGAAACTACTCGTTAATGCACCCAGGGCCGATAAGGTTCGGGGTGATTTATGTGGTTCTTTGATCCTGTCATCCGGCAGACATTCCGGATTTTCGGTACGATCCGTTCCGTATCGGCCGAACTTAAAAGTCCGCATTTTACATCCGCCCGGAATGCTGCCTCCTTCCGGTAACTGGAAAAAGCAATTCACTCTTGAATTATACGCATCGCGCTCGGTTGTGTCGTCAATTCCTATCTGTTTCCATCCGTCACCGTGTTTCTTCACCAGCCTTCATTTATTCGTCTATCATCTTGTTCCTTGTGCGCTCTGTCTGCGTCCTGTTCCGTCGGCGTTACCTATTTTCGTGGGTCGCGCACGTGTTTTCTCCGTTTGTGTTTGTCGTTCGGTGGCATTCCCGTATTTCTCCTATGGTTCGTACAGGATCTCGCGGTCGGGCCCGCGACCGTTCGTCTCGTAGCAGTCGCCAGGATGCGTCTGCCAGCTCGTCTCGTGCTGGTCCTGCTTCCAGTGGCCGTGTTAGGCCTTCTTCTCGGGTTTCGGCCAGTGTGTCATCTGTGGCTGATTCACGGGTGCGCGGCCGTGGTCAGCATTCGCGTGGCAGGCCTGCTCGTGGCTCTGGACGGGGATGCCGCGCCTCTCGTGGCCGGATTTCCCATTCTCGTGGCCGCGATCCTGTTCGTCGGCCTCGTTGTCAGCCCAGTCGTCAGTCTCGTCGCCAGGCTAGTCGCCGACAGGACGTTTTCTGCGCTATGAATCCAGGTCACCACTAGCGTCTCCTTTGTCGTCCTGTCCCCGCCGCAGTTCTGATGACAGCTCCACTTCTCTCCGCCGCCGCGAGGATTCCCGTGTGGCTTCAGTGATACACCGACCGAACGCTCCGGCAAGAGACAGAACTGATCCGGGTAATGCCTTATTTAGCTTTCCATCCTCGCTGGTCTCCCCTTGGGACGCCCCCTTGCCGATTCCTACGGCGGCAGATGGCCTTGGCTCTCACGTTTCCCGATCTTCGCGACAAAATTTTCTGGGGGCGTCGTGCTTCCGGGCGAATCCGTGTTGCACCCAAGGCTTAAAATAAGTGGTCTGATATGGCCAATTGTCAGACACCAAATTCAAATTTTTATAGGTTGTCAGGCTCTGCTTTGAAACTGTCTGACATACTTTCTGGTTGAGAAATTGATGTATTTTTATGAAAATATCACTGGTAATGTGATATTTTGCAAAAATTTATAGAGCATGCTGTTCAATGAAATTGGATTGCATAATTTATGGATCCAGTAACACCACTGGGATCAGAGCAATTGAAGACTTCTATAACCTTAGAATTGAAATCGGCAAGTATGTTTAATGTTGTCGAGGTGGGGCAGATTTTAAAAAGGTGAAAATTGAGAAGAGGAACATCATTGGGGGATTATCCATCATTATTAGTTTAAATTGGTATTATTATGGGTGATAAATAAGACATGTCAGGCCTCATTTCGAAATGTCAGACCATGTCTGTTTGGTGCCTGACAAAATGTCAGCTAGTCAAATAAAAATTATTTTAAGGTTTGGTTGCGCCAGGCGGGCATGCTGCTCCAATAACGTCTGTTGCCTCGTGGACCGATGCTTTTCTCACTTTCGTTTCGGTATACCTCGACGTTCACCCTGAATCGTCGGCCCAGCCCCTTTTGCGTTACCTGCGCACCATTCGTTGGGCCACGCGTCCGGGCCATCCCAGTCCCGTCTGTTTTGAACTCAACGCCGGCCGCTGCTCCTGGCCAAACTGTCGTTTCGACACATCTGCAACATCTGCTCAGAGCCTCATGCCGCAACCGCTGCCCATGGACAAGACTTTCGTCGCTCAGCCCGCGACGGTCGCCAGCCACGTCTACCAGCTCACCCCTTCCGCCATTAATCTTGTCTATTTGTGTTGGTGGCTTAGGAAGTACCCTCACCACCAAGTCGCGCGGGAACTCCGGTTCGGTTTTACTCGTGGTTTTTCCGCTCCATTATACTGGCCCGCGTATGCCAACTGACGCTCCGAACCTCAAGTCTGCTCGTGACCGTCCCGAGGTCGTCCGGGAAAAGATCCTTAAGGAAGGTCGCATTGCTGGTCCTTTCTGCGCTCGTCTACTTCCATCGCTCCGCGTGTCGCCGCTTGGACTGGTGCCTAAACATGAACCCGACTCATTCCGTTGCATCCATCACCTCTCCTATCCGGCAGGCCAGTCGCTCAATGATCATATTCCGCGCGAATTCATTGTCACATATACCAGTTTTGACGCTGCTGTTGCCACCACCCGGTCCCTTGGGACCGGGACATTGCTCGCGCGCGGGGATTTAGAGGCTGCATATCGTAATCTTCGCATCTACTCGGGCGATTTCGATCGACTTGGTTGTAAACTGGACGACATGTTTTATTTCGACAACTGCTTACCTTTCGGCTGCTGCGTGTCGTGCGCCACTTTTGAAAAATTCTCAACATTTTTGGAATGGGTTGTTAAGCAGCGGTCCGGCAACCCACACATCTTGTACTACTGCGATGACTTCCTGTTCTGTGGTCCGCCAGCCACGTCCCAGGCCTCGGACAGTCTTGACATGTTTCATCGCGTTTGCTCTGGTCTTGGCGTACCTATTGCTCGTGATAAAACGGTCTCGCCCACCTCGAAGCTCTGCTACCTTGGTCTCGAACTCGATACGTTGGCTAACGCGGTGCGTCTCCCTGCTGAGAAGCTCACAGCTATTCAGTCCACAATCTCTCTGGCTTTGCGCTGCCGTAACATCTCGGTCGTGAACTACAGTCGCTCATTGGCTCATTACCATTTGCGTGCAAGGCGGTTCGTCCGGGCCGCCCAAGTTGTCGTCGCCTGATTGATGCCCTGCAGGGATTTTCTAAGCCGAATCACAAAATCCGAATTACTTCTGGCATGTGCCGATCTGGCCACGTGGTTACAGTTCTTCACGTCATTCAATGGGATCTACCTTTTCCCTTCTGCGACCTGGCTCCATGATACCGACATCAATTTCCACATGGACGCTTGTGGTCAGTCCGGCGGCTTTGGCGCTTATTTCAACGGCCTTTGGGCTTTTGGCACGTGGCCCCTTCCTTGGCATGCTTTGGGCCTGACCCGCAATATGGGTGTCCTCGAGATGTTCCCCGTCTTAGTGGCATCAGCGTCTGGGGGCGTCGCCTCCGAAATCATCGCCTCCATTTACACTGTGATAACATTACCGTGGTCCGCGTCTTCAACTACCAAACTTCCAAATACAAGCCGCTCATGGCCCTGTTGCGCCAGCTGGTCCTGCTGCTCCTGTCTCACAACATCTCCTTGTGTGCTTCATGGATCGCGTCTCGTGATAATCCTCTCGCTGACAGCCTCTCTCGTTTCCAGATGAAACGTTTCCGTCAACTGGCGCTGTCCGCCGCCCGAACGCCAATGCCATTTCCCAGGTGCCTGTGGACCTGCGTCGACATGTAACGCTGCTTTTGACGTCCTCCCGGGCGCCATATACTCACCGCACGTATCGCACCGCCATACGGGCTTATCTCGTTTTCGCACACCGGCATCGCTTGGCCGTTTCCTGGCCGCTCCCGGAACACGCTATCGTCGGGTTTATCGCGGGGCTTCATCGCTCCCGGCATTCTGCTTCAACCTTTTCCACCATTTCGTTCGGGTAGTGCTACCTATCTGGCGGATCTGGGCACCCCTTACCATGCCTTCCTACACCGGGGTCGTTGGCAGTCTGATGTTTGTCGTCGATTCACCCACTCAACATCTGCTTAGTCTCGTTTCAGTAGCCAGTATCTGGGTCTTGGGTTCGTCCCACGTCTACTGGGCTCACCAGCGTGCTGTGCGGCGTCCTGTTGGCCAACATCTCCAGCTGTCCAGCCGCGGCGCTTCTGTTCGATGGATCTGCACTCGTGGGATGCTGTGGGGCGATTTCCACGCCCGTTCGCCCGGGAGCTCGCCGCTTGTCCGCAGTCTCGGCATCCTACCCACATCATCCAGCTTGGCTCGAACGACCTCACAGCCGGTGGGTACCGTGAATTGCATGCCAATGTTAAGCGGGAACTTTCATATGTGCTTGAATCGTTGCCTGACTGCACCCTTATTTGGTCACAAGTATTCCCGCGCCGCTATTGGCACAACGCCCATCGCCCGAGTATTGGTGCTCGCCAGCGCTGGGACTTTATCCAACGCATGTTGGGCTTTGTCTTACATCACGGGGTCGTGGCATCAAGCACCCAGCCATTTGCGCTTCTGATAAGGGCATGTTTCGTTCAGATGGGATCCATCTCTCCCCCGTCGGCAACAATATCTATCTGAATAGTCTCCGGGGCGCCCTGGAGACCTTCCTGGCATCTGACACTATGGTTTTCCCCGGTGGTTTAACTGTTTCATTGCTGTAATTGGGCATGGAGCTCCTGGTTTGGGGGAGTGCTGCGCACTCTATGGCGGTCCTGCAGATGGTGGTAGTGGTAGTGTCGCCATAACGTTATAACCTGTCTGGTAACTTTGATGGGTGGCTTATCAATAGTAGCTTAGTATGTTTATGACTGCGCAGTCATCTTATGCTTATTCGAGAGTGCTCTCGAACTGTAGCCTGAGTGTAATATTCCAGGCCGTTGCTTAGCCATAGGGAGTTGGGCTGTCCAGTGGTCTCTACTGCCATTCCTGCGTCGCACTCGTTGGGCTTCTCCCTGTTGGCCGTGTGTGCTTATTGCTTAGGGCGCCTCATAGCAATTCTTGGGCGCCGGCTCCGAATCGTACCTTAGCTCGTCGGGCCATGCTCATGCCTGCGCTGTACAGCAGTATTTCTTCAGCGTTCTCTGCTTCGGCTTCTCGTCAGAGCGAAGGCTCTGCTTAATTGGTTTTCCATGCGTATGGGCTATCTGCAGGACAAGCTTATAATGTTGCATTAAAGCTGAGATCATACCCCACTCATGTGTTGTCGTTTAAATATTCCGTGCAGTAGTGGCAGGGCTGTCACTGGTGGGGGTAGTGTCTCTTGGATCTGAGTGATCACATAATGAGTATTTAGTATAGAAAGGGTTAAACTTATAATCTGAACATTTCCTATGGGATCTACTCGTCAATGAGTATTTAGTATAGAAAGGGTTAAACTTAATATCTGTACATTTCCCAAGGAAACTACTCGTCTCTGAGTATTTAGTATAGAAAGGGTTAAACTTTTTATCTATACATTTCCTATGGGAACTACTCGTCAATCAGTATTTAGTATAGAAAGGGTTAAACTTATTATCTGTACATTTCCTATGGGAACTACTCATCAATGAGTATTTAGTACAGATCGAAAGTGTTAAGGAACATTCTATAAATCACCTCGATTTCGATGGTTTGTCCAGAGGTCGTTACCAATTATGGGTTTTCCGCAAGCAAAGATAACTTAGAATGCATTAAAGCTAGGGTTTAATCCCGGGAACGGAATTTCCGGTTCCCGAGTCCCATACTCATTCCCATTTCCCGGGATTATGATTTGTAGGAACCGAGAACGGGGTGCCTTGTTAACACTTGGTATATCATATATTAGGGGCCACCAACGGCACATAATTAAGTTTAATTTGTCCGTGCACGGTGCACAATGCAACAATTTTTTATATGTAAAATATCTGCAAATTCTACATAAAGTGTGATTAGAATTGACCATGCATGCTATGGTCTCGTAGCCCATGCACAGCCATGACTTCACGACACAAGCTCACGAGTCATGACATAGTGGCATGAACCATTCGTGGAAACTCCCTGAGAGCTTTCCGATGAATGGCAACAAGCCATATTTCCGACTAAATCCTCAAAAGTTACCCATAATTCTGCTGTGGTTAAGAAGTCGATTACTTAGAGCATTAATGTACATGGAGGGGGTAACTTTAAAATGAAATAAAGATATTATTGAACATTGAGAAATTGTCTAAATTCATTTCTGAGAAAAGATCAAATTAAAGCACAAGCAGTCAGAAGACTTTCTCTCATTACATTGAATTTTCAAAAGAATTCAAATGGGATACGTACCCTTCGAATCACCTCTATTGCTTTAACACTTTCAGTACCAGGGGCCGATCTCATAGGCCCTAATTTACTGTCTGTAAAATCGGCCCTAAAAAAATAAAAAAATAAAAAAAAATTTTTTTTAGATTTTAATTTTTTTATTAAAATTGTAAAAAATTGTAAAAAAATAATAAAAATGATGAAAAATTGTTAGGCCAATGCAATCTCTTATATATGCGAGGCGACCTATGGTCGACTCGCATATATAAGAGAATGCATTGGCACAGGGTATATGGGTTGATACAAAAATCGGACCTGGCACTGAAAGGGTTAATATGGAACGAGTGGTACTCCATATGCCACTCCCACCCAACTAGTGGCATATTATGATTCAATTTTGATTCTCGTACCATCAAACTTACGAATCAACTTTGATTCTCGCGAAAATGGATGGTTTTTTAGGCCTGTTAAAAACAAATATCCCAGAATTAAAGCAGCAACAAATGATCCATCACTTGAGATTGAAATTGCTCTAAAATTTCCAGAAACTAAATCAATGCTTTTACAAATTAAAGTAGTCTCGTCGACATGACAACATTTCTTGGAGTGCGGGTATCCCCCAAATTACGTAATGCTGTGGGAAACATAATCATTTTGTTTGGACGATTTTATCTTGGAGCCAGTATAATAGTGAGTCCTGATTGGCTCTAAATGAGTTGGTATCCCAGGTTATGGATTGTCTCACCCCCCCCCCCCCCCCCCCTTCCACAAACTTTGGTCAAAGTAGGAAATTTTGAACAAACAATAGTTTGAAATTGTTCCCGTAGTTTTATTTTCCAACAATTCTTTAGTGCCAGGGAATTTGTTTTTAGACAAATATTTGCATATTTTCCTACATGAACCATTGGTCAAAATTTTTGACTGAAATGAACATCAGTTGGAAATTTTCCAACCTTATAGGGGGTATCAGGTTGAAAATTTCAAAGACTTGCAAAGCTTGAGGCCAGTCTAGATGCTAGGATATCCATATTTTCCAAGATGGGTTATGGCGAATGGTCCCAAGTTACGGCCATTAATTATCTGAAGTTAGCATGCAATGTTTATGTTCAGATTTCAAAATTTTCTCACGAGACCACAAGATGTTAGTGGTTTTGCTATTTTCAGGTTTATATCCCAAAATTTTCTCATACTGGGAATATAGTGGATTCGGTTTCCTTTAATACGATAGGTAATCAGACTGAGTATTATATACATTAATGCCCAAAATAATAGACTCCTTACCACAGCAGAATTATGGGTAATTTTTCAGGATTTAGTCGGAAATATGGCTTGTTGCCATTCATCGTAAAGCTCTCACCGATGAATGGCAACAAGCCATATTTCCGACTAAATCCTGAAAAATTACCTATAATTCTGCTGTGGTTAAGGAGTCTATTATTTAGTAGCTCCAGTTAAAGGCATATATAGTGCAAGACTGGAGCAGACGACACTCCATAGTGCATGCTTCCATCTGTGTGAGGCTCCCTGTGGGTTAAACATTAGGGCATTACTGTTTGTGGGTCTGTGTGTAAATGAGACTGCATGATATCAACAGTACCAACAGGCTTCCTGCACGCCTGCTGAAGAGGGTGCAGGTCTATTAAGAGTTCGAGAACAGGTCTATTGTATGACAATGCAACAGAAGCCTCGTAGTAAACACACAAATCATGTTCATCGATCGGAAAATCTAAATGTTTTGGTAGTTATTTGATCTTGTTTTAATATCGTTTATTAGTATGGGAGCCTGGCAGCAGGGATTACGCCGTCAAAACTCGTCAAATTTATTTTATTGAATTGAGTTTGCTCGCTGTCAAGCCTTGAAATAGTGTGTCTGTCATTTGCAGAATGAGGTCCCCAGAGGGTGAATTTAGTGATGCTACCCCGCATAGCGGGCTAGCATCACCAAATTCACCCTCTGGTGACCTCATTCTGCTTACACCTCAGCAAATGAGGTTCCGAGAGGGTGAATTTAGTGATGCTACCCCGCATAGTGGGCTATCATAACCAAATTCACCCTCTGGGGACCTCATTCTGCTTACACGTCAACAGAATGAGGTTCCCAGAAGGTGAATTTTGTGATGCTAGCCCGCTATGCGGGGTAGCATCACTAAATTCACCCTCTGGGAACCTCATTCTGCAAATGACAGACACACTATTTCAAGGCTTGCTCGCTGTTGGTCGGGAGCAGACTATCAAAACTCGTAGAATTTATTTATTGAGTTGAGTTTGCTTGCTATGCTGGACGTCACAATCTGACACAATCGGACTTCATACGCTTTGATTTGAGAGTTTTCACTCATTAATCCACAATTCTATTAGAGCGATTGGGCACGAAATATCACAGTATTGATTACTGTAGAAGAGGAAAAACAATTGGATTGTGAAACAATCAGCTCTCTGTGGGATTTCAATCATCGTGATTATCACGTTCTCATGCTCCCGAATCCGAGACAAAAATATCTTAGGTTTTAAAATAAAATAGAAGGAATTGGTGCAGATGAAAGTTCCTATAATCCATGTGACGAAAAGATAGGAGTTAGGGGCCACCTGTCTGACAGAAGGGCAGAGACGTGTCACCACCAATCACCAACCACATTGATCCTCACCACCAATCACCAACCACATTGATCCTCACCACCAATCACCAACCACATTGATCGAGCGTAATTTATAATTTTTTAATAGTTGGAAGGTTTGAGGTATTAGTTGGATGGAGGGGGCTGGGCGGAGGGGCTAGATGGAGGGGGATAGATGGAGGGGGCTGGATGGAGGGGGATTGATGGAGGGGGTGGATAAAGGGGGATTGATGGAGGGAGGGGCTGGAGGGAGGGGGCTAGATGGAGGGGGTAGATTGAGGGGGTTAGATGGAGGGGCTGGGTGGAGGGCAGGGCTGGGTGGATGGGGCTAGATGGAGGGGGTAGATGTAGGTGGTTAGATGGAGGGGCTGGGTGGAGGAGGGGCAGGGCTGAATGGAGGGGCAGGGCTGGATGGTGGGGCAGGGCTGGATGTAGGCAGGGCTATATGGAGGTATGCAGGCTTGATGGAGGGAAGGTAGGGCTGGGTGGGGGCAGGGCTGGAGGCTGGATGGAGAGGAGGCAGGGCTGGATGGGGGCAGGGCTGGATGGATGGGGGAGGCAAGGCGCAATTGAAAGTTTGAATTACCTGTTGGAAAATTCCATCTTAAAGGGAGGGGAGGAATTTTCAAGTTCATGCAGTTGGAATTGAGATATCAAGTCTCAATGGGATTTCAATCAACAGGGATTATCATTTTCCAAATCCGAGACAAAAATATCAAGTTATCAACTGAAGATTTAAAGTTACATGTCAAACAAGCAGACCCCCCCCCCCCCCCCCAGACTATCGATTCCCACAAATTTGAATCGGTGAACGCTATGCCCAAAATATGGAAATGATCGAGCCCAAAATAAACATATCGATCATAAACATTCAAGCATTGAAACTGTGTGTCTAACATTTAAAGAATGAGGTCACCAGAGTGTGAATTTAGTGACACTATCCTGCTAGTATAACCAAATTCACCATCTGGGAACCTCATTCTGCTTAAGCATCAAATATCATGGGAGACCTAGGATCGCAGTTGAAGTTGGTGATGTTCACCCATTAGTCACCTCAATTATACATTTTATCTTCTGCAAATTAGGGGATATAGAAACAGAAGGGAAAAAGTAACTGAAAACAATTATAATTTGAGACTATAGATACTTCCCAAATGATGAAGCCTAAGCAGAATGAGTTCCCCAGAGGGTGAATTTGGTGATACTAGCACACTGTGCTAGATAGCATCTTTAAATTCACCCGCTTGGGACCTCATTCTGCAAATGTCAGACATACTATATCCAGGTGGCCCAATAATACAAACAACACATTCCCCATATATCCCTGATCACATGAAGATATGGCAAATTGTTATTGTCGTCAGCAAAACGAAAAGAATTGAAAAATTTTGAGCGTCATTGATTCTCCATAAAACATTTGATAGTGATGACGAAGTAATAAGTTAGATTGTGTGGTCTTGTTCATCGTCGTCTGATATGAGATCCAATCATGGTGAACATGAGGATTGTCTCGCTGGAGAATTGAGGTCTTACTCTGCAGTCATAAAGGGAGGTAATAATGATAATCAGACACATATTATTCTGACCTCACGCCGGCATCACATTATATTGAACAAGACTGAGTTTAGTGTGCCTGTCATTTGCAGAATGAGGTCCCCAGAGGGTGAATTTAGTGATGCTATCCAGCATAGCAGTCTAGCATAACTAATTCACCCTCTGGGGACTTCATGGCCTCATCTTCTCTTGAAAGTTTCTTTATTGACAAATCTCTATAGATTCTATTTCTTTTTTATACCCCCACTTTCGAAGAAAATGGGGGGTATACTGGATTGACTGCGTCCGTCCGTCCGTCACGTTTTATCCGTCCGTTTGTCCGTCCGTCCGTCCATCCGACCTCATAACTCGAACAACTATGAACCGATTTCAATAATTTTTTGTATGCAATCTCCTTAGGACGGTCTCTCCGCATGATGCTAATTGCTAAATTTTTTTCAAGTTACGCCTCTTTTTCGACTTATTTTGACTTAGAAAATTCTGTCCGACTTAATAACTTTAACAAATATGAACCGATTTCAATAATTTTTGGTATACATGCTTCTCACAATACCCTCTCTACATGATGCGGCTAGGGATTGGCTCAGACTGTTTTTCGTAATATTACACCTCATTTTCGACTTATTTTGACTTAGAAAATTCTGTCTGACTTTAACTTTAACAAATATGAACCGATTTGAATAGTTATTTCTGTACAAGCTTCTTGTGACACCATATCAATATTATTAGTCCAAATTTTTTTTAGTTTAGTTTCTCTATATCCCCAAATTGGCAGACGACACCATGCTTAATTGAGGTTCCCAATGGGTATACATCATAATATTCACCATTTGGGAACTTCATTCTGAGTCTATGTCTCCTATAGCCTATGAGGCCATGCAGATTGAGGTCCCCAGAGGGTAAATTTGGTGATGCTAGCCCACTATGTGGGATAGCGTCACTAAATTCACCCTCTGGGGACCTCATTCTGCAAATGACAGGCACATGATGGAGATAGAGTCCAATGGTCAAGCCTGCAAATAGTGTGCCTGTCATTTGCAGAATGAGGTCCCCAGAGGGTGAATTTAGTGACGCTATCCCGCACAGTGGGCTAGCATCACTAAATTCACCCTCTGGGGACCTCATTCTGCTTAGGCCCTCAACTGCTATGGTAGACCTAGGATCAGATAGAAGTTTCCCAGTTGAAGTTGGTGATGTTCACCCATTGGGCGCCTCGATTATGGATTTTATCTTCTGCAAATTAGGGGATATAGAAACTTCCCATATGGGAAAACGTAACTAAAAACAATGTTAATTTGATACCATAGATACTTCCCAGAAGATGCATGAGGCCTAAGCAGAATGAGGTCCCGGAGGGTGAATTTAGTGATGCTAGCCCGCTATGCGGTGTAGCGTCACTAAATTCACCCTCTGGGGACCTCATTCTGCAAATGACAGACACGCTATTTGCAGGCTTGCCAATTGACCCAACCATTATGCAGGTAGGTGTGAGAAACATCTGAAATTTAGACCTGAAAAAACTTAATCCTTCCATCGAGGCAGACTTTCCTCATTTCAGTTTTGAGATAAATAATCCGATTTGATGGTCCCTGTATCATCCTGTTACAACAACAACGGTATTTCAACAATTGCCGATTTAGTTATCCAAATTAATTTATTACACATAAATACCAACAACAATACGAATCACAATATCATATTTGCCCGAAAAAGTCCTATAATACGGTTTTACTTGGCAGTTTGGACAATGAGCGAGTGTGGTTTACAACTTCCGTCTTAGAAGCATAGAAGTGGATATTGGTTTACTTGCTTAGATCGCTTTGGCGTCGACCTGTTTCTAACACTAGAGAGCTTCCAAAAAGGACAAGATCACTCTTTTACTGGGAAATATTCCCGACGTCATCAGAAATAAAATAGGAGGTGGCGTTGAACTGATACATTTTTTCATTAGTCATACTGGCGGCCATCTTTGGAATATATGGATATATGAGAGTTTAGTCTAGATAACAAGTAGCCCTTATGATTATCATCCAACAGATTTGTAACAGTGTTGCCCCCCCCCCCCCCTTTTGTGAATGACATCTAGCAGGTGTACGTGTGGGCCTGTGTGCGCGTACATAGAGGATATGAAATGAGTGCTTATCTCATATGATATTTATGAAACAAGTCTAAGAATTTTCAGTTTTCTCGAGCCTCCGGCGAGAGAAAACTGAAAATTCGTGACGAGTTTCTTAAATATCATATGAGAGAAACACGAATTACATATTCTATTTATCATATGACACCTATAAATTGATTATGATGTCCAAAATGCACACAAATCACTAAATAGCTATATGACATCGGCAGCAAAAGGTTAATGTGACGTCACTTCATTGCACCGGAAGCCCAATTACACCTGGTGAACTAGCAGAAATAATATGCACGCGAAGATATAGTGCGCTATTCTGTTCTCAGTTTGTGACATTATATCGTATGTTTATCAGGTTGTGTTTATTAGATAAATATGAATTACATATTCTATTTATCGTATAACAATGTCCATAACTATATATTTCAAGATTATAATTGCGAGAATTTCGGCATCGCGTTGATTGACGCGCACGAATTTGACCTGCATTTAGTCAGAGATGCGGCTCGGCCCCGGCTGCCATTCAGCCAATCAGAACACACTTTTTGTCAACAAACCAATCAAATTATCGGAAGGTGATATGAATTAGTAATTGATATGAAATTGATTTATGACATAGTATCCAACGTAAATAATGATTGAGTCATATGATAAATCTATATATGCATGCATGTTGCAGGTATATGCATATTTGTGCATATTCATGCAAGTGTATACATATATCGTGGTGTGCATTAATGCTCATACATGCTATGTACACTGACAGTGGTGTATTTATGTATATTTGTTCATGTTATATGTTCATGTTATATGTTCATGCTATATGTATGTTCCGTGCTTCATGTTATTGTATGTGTATGTGTTGTTCTATATATGTAGTTTCTACTCTTCATGCAATGGAGGTAATAAAGATATATATATATATATATATAGTTTCTGTTTCAGTTTCCAAGGACGGCCAATTTCTTAGTAATTATTCACATTCTCAGTCCTCAAACCACCCTACCACCTCCCCCACCCCACCCACATTAACCAATCAGAATTAACGTTACTCACGGACAGTTGTTAGATAAATAATTATATTCAAACAACAGTCAATGATATTCATGACTGCATGATTATTCTTTGTTGGATTTATAACTATTTCTAAATACTACGATTCTCACAAACATTTACTGTGCCAGGAATGCACTTCATATTTGAATACAGTTTATTACGTCATGTTGGGAATGCTGCTTAATCATAGAAATTAAATATAATCGACAAAACGAGAGACATACATGATCTGGAATTTTTTTTTTAAATGAATTCATGAAAACAAAATAGCAAGGAGCCAAAACTGGTTTTAACCCTTTCAGTGCCAGGGGCCGATCTCATCTGCCCTAATTTATGGTCTGTAAAATCGGCCCTAAAAACAAACTGGGTAAAACCTTAGGGTAATGTTATAACTCAAAACTATCACCAAGTATTCATAGTAATAAGTTTGATGCCCATGAAAAACGTAAGATTCCCTGGCACTAAACCTACAAAATAAGTCTGTTAAAGAATATAAGAAAAAAATATTAAAATTCTAAAAAATTCTAAAAAATAATAACAAATGATGAAAAATTGTTAGGCCAATGCATTCTCTTATATATGCGAGGCGACCTATGGTCGACTCGCATATATAAGAGAATGCATTGGCACAGGGTATATGGTTGATATGTGTTAGAATAAACCATTCCCCATAGCCACAGAAAACTAATACTAAACATAGCTATAGGACCCATTATATGTGTTATTTCACAACAATATGGTTTCAAAGATGGCAATAGACACATTATGATCTGGCATTTAAAAAGAAATGAAATCATGAAAACAAAATAGCAAAGAGCCAACACTGGGTTTTAATAGAGAATCCCAAAAACCAATAGCGGAATAAACCATTCCCCCACAGCCGCAGAAAACTAATACTAAACATTATAGCTATAGGACCCGTTCTCAATCAATGTTCAGTGTGTGATGCACAGATTACCAGCCTAATCAGAAAACAGATATCGCGAGTTCTTTAAGAGTCGCCGTGATAACAGTGAGCACACAGCTCATGTGGAGTAACACGTCCGTAGCAGTGAGTGAGTGATCGCGGCTCCGTTACGACTAACTGTTGATTCGGAACACGCTTTCATCTCCGAGATATACACTTCATGTTATTTAGTCGACACTTTTCTTACCAGATTGATGACCGGATTATTTTATCCATAACACTCGGTGAGTTGAAATTATACACCATTTATTGGTTAATACTTAAAAAGCGTTTAGTCTATAAGAGTGCGGAGACTTGCAAATAAAGATACAGGGGTGGTGTGATGTCAAACATCTCTCTCTCTCTCTCTCTCTCTCTCTCTCACTCTCTCTCTCTCTCTCTCTTTCTCTCTCTCACTCTCTCTCTCTCTCTCATTCTCTCTCTCTCTTATTCTCTCTCTCGCTCTCTCTCTCTTATTCTCTCTCTCTCTCACTCTCTCAAATATTAATAATTTGCAAATCGCATTTAATAATGAGTAGTAAAACAAAGTTAAATAATTTAAATCAAATTTGATTCAATTTTGAAAGATTAATCTTTCTGAATTCCCAGATTTGTTTGTTATATTTATAAATCATTTATTAATCACACAGATTTGTTTGTTATATTTATAAATCATTTATTAATCACACAGATTTGTTTGTTATATTTATAAATCATTTATTAATCACACAGACGACAAAATCAGAGCTAGTGATTTGCAGAACCAAAACTTTTGAGGATATTCAGAACTTTTCCAAGAATTCAAGCTGATGAAATTTCATAATAATTGCAGATATACGTAGACAGTATGGTTGAAGTTAATAATACACTTCATGTTATTTAGTCAACAATTTTATTATGCGATTGATGACCAGATTATTTTACCCATAACACTCGTGAGTTGATATTACAGTAATGCTCTAATTAATCGACTTCTTAACCACAGCAGAATTATGGGTAACTTTTCAGGATTTATTCGGAAATATGGCTTGTTGCGATTCATTGGAAAGCTCTCCCCGAGAGCTTTCCGATGAATGGCAAAAAGCCATATTTCCGACTAAATCCGGAAAAGTTACCCATAATTCTGCTGTGGTTAAGTAGTCGATTAATTTTATCAGCTCCCTGGCATCGGGAAATGGTCCTAAATTCTGCCCCAAATAGGCCCTAGATTTAACCCCTGCATTATATTTAACGATTTGGGGGTTCCTGAAGGGCATTCCTCTCTTTTTAACCCCATGGCGGAAGACAAAAACAGTGAATAGATGTGACGTTTTCCTGCCGTGAGCCAATGATTAGATTTCGCTTTAGATCCTCCCCTCCACTAACTTCCTGGGGTACGAAGCTAATTGCTAATCTGGTACCCTGCCAATAAATGCACCTTAATTTTTACAGCCATTATAAAATGAAGCTGGTAAGAATCATGGAAGATTGAATGTAACTTTTAATGAGACTCTGGGTCTGTGTTCTAATCATGTATTTTTATGCTTTAATATTTCTCAATTAAAAATGTTACTCTATTGGAGAGAATCTTCCAAAAATGATGAACTAAAGATGCATTATGGGTAATGGACCACCAGTTAGAGCATATTAAAGGGGCTCATTGCACTCGCAGTGGGTAAATGTGGAAAAAATATATACAAGTCGGTAAATACATTACTGACAGTGAGTAAATGTGCCCAAAAAATATAAAAGTCTGTAAAAAGCATCACTCGCAGCAGTAAATGTGCAAAAAATATAAAAGTCACCACTAAGAAGAATGTGGAGAAATAGATTAACCAAGCCTGCAAATAGCGTGTCTGTCATTTTCAGAATGAGGTCCCCAGAGGGTGAATTTAGTGACGCTATCCCACAAAGCGGGCTAGCATCACTAAATTCACCCTCTGGGGACCTCATTCTGCTTAGGCCATCAACTGCTATGGTAGACCTAGGATCAGAATGAAGTTCCCAGTTGAAGTTGGTGATGTTCACTCATTGGGCACCTCGATTATGAATTTTATCTTCTGCAAATTAAGGGATATAGAAACTTCCCAGAAGGGAGAAAGTAACTAAAACCAATGTTAATTTGATAGAATAGATACTTCCCAGAAGATGAGGCCTAAGCAGAATGAGGTCTCCAGAGGGTGAATTTGGTGATGCTAGCCCGCTGTGCGGGATAGCATCACTAAATTCACACTCTGGGGACCTCATTCTGCAAATGACAGACACGCTATTTGCAGGCTTGAGATTAACGATATCCAGATTTGACAGGTTCTGTGCAGTTACTCATTGGCAACTTGCTGTGTAAAAAACTTTTTAACAGGGATGGCTTACATTGTGGGGTTGGGGTGGGGGCAAATTTTCCCCAAAATTGTTTTCCACCGATTTGCACCAAACTAAGAATATATAGCTGTTTTGTTGAGAATACTTAGGTGACCATATTGGACAAGTTTGGTCGATGTCACTTCAGGGACGTGGTCAGCCTGTAGGGGTATTTAAAAGTGGCCAATTATTTTGTTTGCTTCGATGCTCCCAAATTGCACCAAACTCAGAATATAAGATTCTATGGGATGTACTGATTTCAAATCGGAAAAGATTTTGAATATCCATTGGACAATACAGAGTTATGGGTTATCAATTTTTTAGTTTTCAAAAGTATTTTAGCTTCTATCTTCTTTGAAATTATAATAAAGGAAAAGTATTTTTACAAACTATTCTTCTCCTTTTTTCAGCAAATTTAATTTTCTCAAAATGGACAAGCCTTGAAATAGTGTGTCGGTCATTTGCAGAATGAGGTCCCCAGAGGGCGAATTTGGTGATGCTACCCCGCATAGTGGGCTAGCATCACCAAATTCACCCTCTGGGGACCTCATTCTGATTACACATCAGCAGAACGAGGTTCCCAGAGGGTGAATTTAGTGATGCTATCCGCACACTAAACTCAGGCTTCTCTGTGCCCACATCTACCTCACTACTCTGGTGCCTCTGTTTAAGTCTGTTTGCCTTCATCCACTATTATTTTCTTCAGACAATAACATTTATATCATCTGAATGGTACAGTAATGCCCTAAATAATCGACTCCTTAACCACAGCAGAATTATGGGTAATTTTTCAGGATTTAGACAGAAATATGGCTTATTGCCATTCATCGGAAAACTCTCACTGAGAGCATTCCAATGAATGGCAACAGGATTGATTTCTACAAAAAATCATTTAATTTGCGAGGGACTAGGGGCGCGTTTGTCGCTCTATTTTGGTCCCCGTTCTCCATGACCAGTTTATTACTATTTTTAGGTACATCGTGAATTTGTTTGGTTTTTTGGGGTTTTTGTTTTGTTATTCTGTTCTCCCAACATTTCTTCTTCTTTTTTTATCTTGTTACCATCCAGACATTTACAATCAGAGTGTAGAAGAGGTATAACAGCATGTCATGCTTGTTGTCCGGTCTCCTCTTCATTCATCTATGTATATATGCGATGGTATCAGAAGAAATAATGAAAGAATGGCAACAAAAAATTTTGTATATAATAAATACAGTTTACACTAAGTCTGTTTGTATCCCCCCCATGTTTCCCATGTAATACAAGCATAAATATAATAGCACACAATAAACAGGGTGGAGCGGCAGAAGGAACTAAGGTTCAAACATTTGTACAGTTGAATCATCGACTTCCGGCAGAAAACACCTGCTTTCTTTAAGAATTCAGGAAACTCATCCATTTTTTCTGATAATAATCATAAAAAAAAGCTCCAATGGTAAAAAACAATGGAACCCCAGCATAGCCAGTGCGATACAAGAAAGTAAAAAGGCCCATTATCAATGGAAAATGGCAGGTAGGCCAGTTGACACAAATAATCCACTTAAAATGGCAAAAATGGCCACTAAAAAGAAATTAAGATGTACACAAAGGCAACAAATAGCTGCAGAGAGAACTCAACTATATGATGAAATCTCTCAAGCCAATGCATCTAATGATCAAATACTATTCTATAAACTTATAAACAAACAAAGGCTCACCAAGAGTGTATAGTCACTGAGTATATTGAAATAGATGGACACCAATATGGTGCCGAACATATGATGGATGGGTGGTTTAAACACTTCAAAAAACTGTCAGAACCAAAAACTGCCGATAGATTTGACGATACAGTCCACAAACAAGTCTCGGCTGACATTGAAGCTATTGAACAAATATGTCGTGCTAATACACCATCTTTAGAACCAGTCACACTGCATGAAATTAAAACAATTGTCAATAAGCTCAAATTAAATTAAGCAGCTGACTATGCTGGAATTACGGCTGAACATCTCAAATATAGCATAGAAGAAACTGCCCCAATAATCACGAACATCATAAACACTATATATGAAAAACGAGAAGTGCCAAAAGAAATAAAAATCGGCATATTAACACCTGTACCAAAAAAAGACAAAGACCCAACAAAACCAGGGAATTACAGGGGCATAACTATCAGCTCCATAATATGCAAAATCCTAGAAGCAACCCTGCAAGACAAACTAGACAACATACTATTACCATCACAAAATAAAATGCAACGTGGCTTCACTCAAGGCACATCACCTTTAGTTGCTGGGCTTATGATAACTGAAGCATACAATGAAAGCAAAGACTTAAATGAGACATTAATATTAGAAACCCTGGATGCTGAAAAAGCATTTGACGTGGTATGGCATAAAAGCCTACTGAGAAAACTTTTCATTGATGGGATCCACAGCGACCTATGGCTACTTGTAAATTCACTACATCATGAGGCGAATACAAAGGTAAAATGGGGTGGATCATACTCCTCAGATATACTGCTTCACCAAGGAATAAGACAAGGGGCTAAATTATCAGCAATGCTCTATAAAAGATTTAACAACGACATGCTAAATCAGCTAAGTAATAATGCAGCTGGGTTTAAAATTGGCACAATTGATATAACAGCCCCCACCTGTGCAGATGATGTAGCCATCTTAGCAAAAACAACATCCGATTTACAAACTCTCACAAGTATTGTATACAACAACTCATGTAAAGATCGATTTGCAATGAACGCAACTAAATGCGAAATTGTCCAAATGAAAACATCTACACAAAAAATGAATGGTGAAATAAAAACTGTCCTAGGTGGAACTCCTGTTAATATCGTAGGCTCCACCAAACACCTAGGTGTAGAGCGTAATCCAACAAATACCCCAGATATCCCAAAACGAATAACAATGGGCAGACGAACCCTATACTCCTTGATGGGCACAGGGCTACATGGAACAAACGGTATATCACCAGTAATAGCATACCAAATGTGGAACACTTTTGTCATTCCTAGAATGCTGCATGGTATAGAAATACTACATATGAAAAAAAAAGACATAGATGAACTCGAACGTTTCCAACGAAAAACCATGAGACAATTGCAGAGTTTATCAACACGCACAGCAAATGCTGCTACAAATGCACTTATTGGAGCCATTCCCATCCAAGGCACTATAGATCTCAAAATTACAACATTCTATATTAATATAGCCAAAACACACAACTCTGCAGAGCGAGATCTTGCAATAAGACAACTTATCATGAAAAATGACAACAGCCATAGCTGGTTTATACATGTCAGAGACATACTTTCCAAATATACCCTTCCTGACCCACTGCATATCATAAACACCATCCACAGTAAGGAAGATGCCAACAAATGGAAAACAATATGTAAAAAAGCTATATACCAATATTGGCATGATATATAATGACAGAGAGTTCTCCAGTAAAACAACATTAGCAATGATCAAACTGCAAAAAAATTCCAGCAGCAAATGTCATCTTGTATGGGATTCATCAAAATACTCACCCGCTGCCACAAAAAAGCCTATTATAAAAACATGGTTGATGACAGACACTTATTTACTACAAATAAATAGAAAAAGATTCAGACAAAACTTGACCTCTGCCATATGTCCACTATGCAAACTAGCTGATGAGGACAGAATACACTTCATTTCACAATGTACGAACACTAGTAACTAACGACATCGTTACATACAAAAACTCAAATTATGTCTCTCAAAAACTACCACTGACAAATACATTATTGATCAACCAGAACTCTTAACTCAATTAACCTTAGACTGCACAAAACTAGAAACCTGGAACCTTACCGATATAGAAAAAGAACAAACTGAAAAACTGGCAAGAAATTTCTTATACTCAATCCATGTGCATAGAGTAAACACTTTGAAAACAGAAGCAGACAAGCCCATATAAAATGACAAACTAGCCGAGCTGTACAGGCAAAACAACTACCTGTAAATATTCTTGTCAAAACGACAATTTTAACTATACCAATCTTAAAAACAAAACAAAAATATACATGTACATATGAAAGCTCAACTTAAAAGTTTTTAAGTGCAACTTACGCACAAACAAATCTTTTAACTCACTAGTACCACAATTTTACTAACTATTTTATCATTACTGTAGTTTTACCTGGTTTTATTTGACTTATTTTTACTTCCATTATTTTATATACCCAATATAATGGGGTGCTCCTCACTTAAAGGAGGGAAATCCACACCAAGCAAGCATGCCAAAGATTTATCTGTTAACAATTCGCATCATTCAGATGAGATACGAGTGTTTATATAAACATTGCCAACAAATGGAATAATTCAAACAAACTGTTACAGAGTGCCAGCAAACTTTTTGCCTGTGTTGATGCTTTAGTAACTTCGTATGTGCAAGAAAGCAGTGTTTTAGTGCAGGTCATGGGATAAAATGAGAGGTAATGACACACACAAGACATTGAGTGCTGGAACACAGTATATTATCTGTTTGTTTGCAACTCATTAGAGATTGTTAGCCCCTTACACTCTGTATCATTGTGTATGTCTTTGTAATAACACCAATTGACTTGTGGGTTATTTTAGCTCTGTATCATTGTGTATGTCTTTATAATAACACCAATTGACTTGTGGGTTATTTTAGTTTTGAGTCAAAGGGTTCTTGTTATTGAGGGAGATAATCCAGCTTGTTATTAAGGGAGATAATCCAGCTTGTGTTAACCATTTTACCACTGGATGGTGTTTCACACATGTACAGTAATGCTCTAAATAATCAACTACTTAACCACAGCAGAATTATGGGTAACTTTTCAGGATTTAGTCAGAAATATGACTTGTTGCCATTCATCGGAAAGCTCTCACTGAGATTATGGGTAAATTTTCAGGATTTAGTAGGAAATATGGCTTGTTGCCATTCATCGGAAAGCTCTAAATCCTGAAAAGTTACCCATAATTCTGCTGTGGTTAAGGAGTCGATTATTTAGGGCATTACTGTAGTTCTGAAAGTTTATGTGGGAATGATTTATTCTTCCTTGCTGGATGTTCAAATAAATGAGCAGACAATAGGCAAAGAAACTCCCTACATTCCCATTCAATCATTTGTAGGGTCGATCCGATATTATAAGCAGTCAGACAGAGAAACGCCCTACAGATTCCCATTCAATCATTAGTAGGGTCGGCCCGATATTATAAGCAGTCAGACATAGAAATACCCTACCGATTCCCATTCATTCATTTCTAGGGTTGGTCAGATATTATAAGAAGACAGACAGAGAATCACCCTACCGATTCCCATTCATTCATATTACTTCAGCCATTGTTACTTCCATCTTCATTGTCCACTTCTCACTAATAAACAAACATGAAAACATCTCTAAAAGCCTCTAGGCTACTGTCCCCCCCTTAACCCTTTCAGTGCCAGGTCCGATTTTTTTATCAACCCATATACCCTGTGCCAATGAATTCTCTTATATATGCGAGTCGACCATCGGTCGCCTCTCTTATATAAGAGAATGCATTGGCCTAACAATTTTTCATCATTCGTTATTATTTTTTACAATTTTTTACAATTTTAATAATTTTTTCTTCTATTTAACAGACTTATTTTATAGGTTTAGTGCCAGGGAATCTTACGTTTTTCATGGGCATCAAAATTATTACTATGAATACTTGGTGATAGTTTTGAGTTATAACATGCCCCTAAGGTTTTATCCAGTTTGTTTTTAAATTCGCTATAGCATGCTTAAGCATACCCAAAATAAATTCAACCCAAACAAATCTATAAAAAAAAAATAAAAAAAAAAAAAATTTTAGGGCCGATTTTACAGACCGTAAATTAGGGCAGATGAGATCGGCCCCTGGCACTGAAAGGGTTAATTAAACCAGACAAAATTTCCAATTGTGGGTAATGTCATGTACAACCAACCCCATCCCTGTCAAGTCCATACTCACATTGAACCAAACAGCTTTCAGTGAGTCTTCACTAACATGCACCATTAGAGTAAAGGTCTTAAAATCCCCCAAAGAAATCGTTAGTTCTTTACTCGCCTTGATACAATCTACAGCCTCCGTCCCTTTGTAGTATAACCTCAGAGAACCAGCGTGAAACCAATCTTAACTAACCTTAAAAACAAATATATTGACTTCGCTTCTTTGATGTAAACCAAGAAAAACTCGGTGATACGTACTCCGTTCATGTGTAACTCGGTGATACGTCTCCGTTCGTGTTTTGCTATGTTAGATATAAACATACATACAAACTATCTGATGATAGGGGAACCGATTCAAACAAAATCAACAACAACAAACCTCCGGCATATGACCCCACCCAAAAACCAATAGCAGAATATGGCTTGTTGCCATTCATCGGAAAGCGCTCAGTGAGAGCTTTCCGATAAATGGCAACAAGCCATATTTCCAACTAAATCCTGAAAAGTTACCCATAATTCTGCTGTGGTTAAAGGTACTCAATCCGAATTAGCGCTCGCAAATTACTATTTCCTTGGCTTCGGGGGTAAAAAATATTTGATTCGAGTCGAGGAACCCACCCATCAAAGCTCAGAGTGATCAGATATCAATGTTTTAAATCTATTATTTTAATTTTAAATGGCCCAGTAAACAGTCGACGAGAAGACTTCTCTGACCAAATTGTGGATGAAGATGGATAACTCTAAAATCAAGTGGCTTTTTTGTGTCAGATATTTGACAAACCAGCAAAATTTCGTTGAACAAAATGTTGACAAATAAGAGGTTTTGGGCAATTTTATACTATAGTTGACTGTGGTTAGCATTATTTTTGGGCAATTACTCGATTCTGATAACTGAAGCGGCATTTCAAAAAACATTGTCTTGTTGTTGGAATCTGATGATATGTTGACCATCGAATCGGATTGAGTACATTGAAGGAGTCGATTATTTAGGGCATTACTGTAAGAAGAAGTAAGTAATGGTTTATTCTCAGCCAGTATTCATGGGACGTGAGAAGATGCACCTATCCCATGACCTATCTGTACCAATTTGTTTTATAAAGAACGCTCTTTATAGCTCATATATCCCCTTTAAGCTGTCAGATGTCAACGGCATCTATCTCATTACACTCTACGGGTCATTTTATCTCCGTGCTTCAATTTTCAACTGACCAGATAGCAACCATTTATTTTGGGTATATAATTTAGTTTTCACTAAAAATATTTGATTAGAATTTCAGTCCGACTGAAATCTTGCTGAAATTATACTGCAGAAATTCAACTAAATTTCACTTGAAGTAGAGAGAAAATGATCTCAATTGGTATATTTTTTACTTTTTAATGTCGTAAGAGGCCTAGTATAAGTAAATATAAGCATATACAGGGGCGCCGGAAGAGGGGGGGCAGAGGGGGCAGCTATATTAATAATTTAGGAAAAGATCATGATGTTAAATCATCATTCAGTGAAGATATAGTATAAATTTCAATAAAAATTTGAAAATATTTTGACTAAATTTTTTTTTGCTGAAATAACTGTAAAATTGCACTATATATTCTCTAGTTAAGGATATAACAACAGAACATGTGCACTTGTTTTTGTCACCACCTGAGCCACGGGGCATGTCTGTCATCAGGCTAAACAAAATCAACATGGCACCGGAGTAATAACTTTCCAATCTCTTCATGCAATTTCACATTTAGAACAAGTCTAGACGCACGCCTTGAGGGATAAATACTACGTCATTAACAGCGACTGGACGAATATATCCCAATACTTTAATCATAAGCTGTCAGTTCCTAGAATACTGTAACATAATTGGTTGACACTTGATTAACCATTAAGAACACCAAGTGCTCCCGCCCCCATCTGTCATCCAAGCTAATCAAAAATAAATATTAGATAAGATCGCACCGTAGAGTAATAACTTTCAAATAATCCAATTTAACATTCAGACGAAGTCTACAGTAATGCCCTAAATAATCGACTCCTTAACCACAGCAGAATTATGGGTAATTTTTCAGGATTTTGGTCGGAAATATGGCTTGGTGCCATTCATTGGAAAGCTCTCACTGAGATTATGGGTAACTTTTCAGGATTTAGTGGGAAATATGGCTTGTTGCCATTCATCGGAAAGCTCTCACTGAGAGCGTTCCGATGAATGGCAACAAGCATTATTTTCGACTAAATCCTGAAAAATTACCCATAATTCTGCTGTGGTTAAGGAGTCGATTATTTAGGACATTACTGTAGACACGAGCTGTGAGCAAGTCTGAGTTTAGTGTGGGTGTCATTTGCAGAATGAGGTCCCCAAAGGGTGAATTTAGTGAAGCTATCTCGCATAGCAGGCTAGCATCACTAAATTCACCCTTATTGCTTAGGCCTCATCTTCTTTGCAAAGTTTCTTTATTATCAAATGTCTATAGAAACTTCTTCACATAGATTATATTTCTATTTTAGTTTAGTTTCAAAATATCCCCAAATAGGCAGATGACACATTACATAATCAAGGTACCCGCTCTGCATCACTAAATTCACCTCTGGGACCTCAATCTGCAAATGACAGGCACACTAAACAGCCATATAGGCTGGTGCCTGGCATGTACCCCTGGGTTCTATAAAATGGGAGCTATTCCGAGAGGGGGGGGAGTTGAATCTGTCCAATCAATAATTTGTTTTTAGATAAAGATGGCACCAGAGTAATAACATTCCAATCTCTCGATATTTAGATCAAGTCTTGAGGAATAAATACTAAGTCATCAACAGAAATGGGAAAGATATATCCCAACATTACGGGACTTCATATTCCACGAGCCATGTAGCGGGGTAATAATCATCTTCAAGAGAATCAATCGCAGAAGTCACTTTCCATAGCAACATACACCCATTCTAAGAACCAATCGTTTAATTTAAGTCAATGACCAGAGCGTACACACGGCCGTTATAAGAACCAATCGTTTAATTTAAGTCAATGACCATAGCGTACACCCAGCCGTAAAAAGATTAGTACACAATTTCATATCTACCGACAAGCCTTGAAATAGTATGTCTGTCATTTGCAAAATGAGGTCCCCAGAGGGTGAATTTAGTGACGCCACTATGACCAAGCCCTTTCTGTAGACATTTGATATTCAAATTTGGATAAAAGGGCTCGGTCATACTACTCTGAACGGCAAGCTAGCATCATCAAATTCACCCTCTGGGAACCTCATTCTGCTTTGGCCTCAACTACTATGGGGGACCTAGGATCAGATTGAAGTTCCCCAGTTTAAGTTGTTGATGTTCACCCATTAGTCACCTCTATTTTGTATTTTATCTTCTGCAAATTAGGGGATATAGAAACTCAACAGAAAGGAATAAGTAACTAGAAACAATGTTTTTTTCGACTACATAGATACTTCCCAGAAGATGAGGCATAAGAGGAATGAGGTTCCCAGAGGGTGAATTTGGTGATGATAGCCCACCATGCGGGATAGCGTCACTAAATTCACACTCAAGGGACCTCATTCAGCAGATGACAGACACACTATTACAATGCTTGCATGTGTTAAATACAGTAATGCCCTAAATAATCGACTCCTTAACCACAGCAGAAATTTGGGTAACTTTTCAGGATTTAGTCGGAAATATGGCTTGTTGCCATTCATTGGAAAGCTCTCAGGCTTGTATATAGGGGTAATTTACACAGAGAATCTTATTAGATATGAGTAAATGCATGACAACACACATCAAGGTGTTTCCAGTATTCTTCAAGCCTTGAAATAGGGTGTCTGTAATTTGCAGAATGAGGTCTCCAGAGGGTGAATTTGGTGATGCTAGCCCACTATGCGGGCTAGCATCACCAAATTCACCCTCTGGGGACCTCATTCTGCAAATGACAGATACCCTATTTCAAGGCTTGCTTCTTTATCCAAGTAATGCCTGGTAGTCCCCAGCTACCCCGCTGGACAAAACAAGTGTCCATTGGCACCGCGGTGTATTTGCCGTTCGGCCGCGGTGTCAGAGTTTGTAACTGCAGTTGAGCACCGCGGTCGAACGGCAAGTACACCGTGGCCCAACAGCAAGTACACTGCGGCCGAAAGGCAACTACACCGCAGCCGAACGGCATGTACACCGTGGTTAGATTTCTGGTTTGTATCGTCTTTTTTCAGTTTAATGAACGTACACCGCGGCCATTACACCATGGCCGAACGGCAAGTACACCGCGGCCCAACTGTAGTTAGCCGGTGGAGCCGCGGTGTAGTTGCATTTCAGCCACGGTGGCAACGCTAACTGCACCGCGGTTAGGTGGACACTTGTTTTGTCAAGCAGGGTAGTTGTATATAAGACAAAAAAATGTCATCGTCTCATCAAATCATGGAGCAGTCAACACACAGCAGACAATTTCTCCAAAGTACCTTCGTATCAGTATATATGGTAAATTCTTTGAGCCAGGACCCCAATTCTATAGTATATATGATACAAGGAAATGTCATCATCTCATCAAATCATAGAGACAATTTACATACACGGCAGACAATTTCTTCGTACCAGTATATATGGTAAATGCTATATATGATAAACGCTTTATGCCAGGGCCCCAATTCTATAGTATATATGGTAAATGCTATATATGATAAACGCTTTATGCCAGGGCCCCAATTCTATAGTATATATGGTAAATGCTATATATGATAAACGCTTTATGCCAGGGCCCCAATTCTATATTATATATGGTAAATGCTATATATGATAAATGCTTTGAGCCAGGGCCCCAATTCTATAGTATATATGGTAAATGCTATATATGATAAACGCTTTATGCCAGGGCCCCAATTCTATAGTATATATGGTAAATGCTATATATGATAAACGCTTTATGCCAGGGCCCCAATTCTATAGTATATATGGTAAATGCTATACGATAAATTCTTTGAGCCAGGACCCCAATTCTATAGTATATATGATACAAGGAAATGTCATCGTCTCATCAAATCATAGAGACAATTTACATACACCGCAGACAATTTACATACACCGCAGACAATTTCTCAAATTAGTTTCCTCCAAAACTGTCACGAGTGATTATCGGTATCTCACATAAATAATAGAAAAAAATCCATTAAAATGTCCATTTTGGATTTACCTGCTCTGGGCTAACATTGCTACGGGGGTAATTCAATTATATTTTGGTATCGATACCACTGAGAAAGAGAATCGTAATCATTGATCCGTCTGATATCAATTCAAGTTTATGATCCGCTGTTTGAAATGTCACCACCTCATCAGCTCAGATGCATAAAGCACCATCAATTCACATATACGGCAGTCAATTTCTACAAAATTACATTCATACCAATGAGTGAAAATGGTAACATTTTGATTCTACAGGAAATGATGGTGGGCCTAGAAACGAAGTTCCATTAGAAACGAAGTTCCATTAGAAACGAAGTTCCATTAGAAACGAAGTTCCATTAGAAACGAAGTTCCATTAGAAACAAGTTCCATTAGAAACCAAGTTCCATTAGAAACCAAGTTCCATTCCCTCAAGAAGAATCCTAATCTCACAAGAAATGAAACAAGAACATGTCATCATCTCATCAAATGAGATACAAACACAATTCTATAATATATCATAATTAACCCTTTAGTGCCAGGGGCCGATCTCATCAGCCCTAATTTACGGTCTGTAAAATAGGCCCTAAAAAAAATTAAAAATATTTTTTTTTTTTTTTTTTTTTTTGGGTTGAATTTGTTTTGGGTATGCTTAAGCATGCTATAGCGAATTTTTAAACAAACTGGATAAAACCTTAGGGGCATGTTATAACTCAAAACTATCACCAAGTATTCATAGTAATAAAATTTTGATGCCCATGTAAAACGTAAGATTCCCTGGCACTAAACCTACAAAATAAGTCTGTTAATTAAAGAATATAAGAAAAAATTATTAAAATTGTAAAAAAAAGTTAAAAAATAATAACAAATGATGAAAAATTGTTAGGCCAATGCATTCTCTTATATATGCAAGGCGACTCGTATATATAAGAGAATGCATTGGCACAGGGTATATCGGTTGATACAAAAATCTGACCTGGCACTGAAAGGGTTAAAGAACACGATCTCATCAAATCAGATGCATTATATATATAGACTGCAGCCAATTTCTGGAGAAGTTATTCCTACCGGTATATATGGTAACATCTCTAGAAGTTATTCCTACCAGTATATATGGTAACATCTCGTTATTCCTACTGGTATATATGGTAACATCTCTCCGGTATATATGGTAACATCTCTCCGGTATATATGGTAACATCTCTCCGGTGTATATGGTAACATCCCGGTATATATGGTAACATCTCTCCGGTATATATGGTAACATCTCTAGATAGTAGTTCTTCCTACCGGTATATATGGTATATGGTATATGGTATATATGGTAACATCTCTCTGGTATATATGGTAACATCTCTCCGGTATATATGGTAACATCTCCCGGTATATATTCCTTTATATGGTAACATCTCTCCGGTATATATGGTAACATCTCTCCGGTATACATGTATATGGTAACATCTCTCCGGTATATATGGTATATGGTATATATGGTAACATCTCTCCGGTATATATGGTATATGGTATATGGTATATATGGTAACATCTCTCCGGTATATATGGTATATGGTATATGGTATATATGGTAACATCTCTAGATAGTAGATGAGTACAAATTGGATTAAAGTGATGTGAAACATTCCGGAAGGTGATCAAATAAAAATGGAGAATAATCTTGCTCAAAGTAGTTATTTTTACAAATATTATATCCAAATTGACAACACACTTACAGATTAATCAAATGCAGTGACTCTCGATGGCCAAATAATTTTCGTGGCTCAAATTACACTTCAACATCATCCTTCTATGATGCAATAAGTATTATACAGCACAAAAGCCCATTACCCTGCAGGGAGCCCCACACATATATAGAAGCATATAGAAGAGTGTCGTCTGCTCATGTTTGTCTGGGGCTCTGTATGGGTGAAATTATAAAATTGTTAAAGAATACAAGAAAAAATTATTAAAATTGTAAAAAATTGTTAGGCCAATGCTTTCTCTTATATATGCGAGGCGACCTATGGTCGACTCGCATATATAAGAGAATGCATTGGCACAGGGTAAAAAAATCCCGACTTACGACTGGCTTTGATATGGCGGGTCACATATGCTATGCTATTTTTTAAACAATCCGATACCTCATTTGTGTCCAAACTCGCAGTTATTTTCTCTGTCAGTCGAAGGACTCTCCTAGTTGTATGGACTTGTGTATTAGGGGTTAAAAAAACCATTTGGCCAAAAGTAAATGAAATTATGTTTGACAGGGTGAACCATGACATTCCAATTAATACTTTCATAATGGAATGGGAGAATACTCAGCATAGTAAGGGGTTAATTACAGTAATGCCCTAAGTAATCGACCTCTTAACCAAAGCAGAATTATGGGTAACTTTTCAGGATTTAGTCGGAAATATGGCTTGTTGCCATTCATCGGAAAGCTCTCGCCAAGAGCTTTCCGATGAATGGCAACAAGCCATATTTCCGACTAAATCCTGAAAAGTTACCCATAATTCTGCTTTGGTTAAGAGGTCGATTACTTAGGGCATTACGGTATGGACAAAACAACAAAGAATTACATGCAAATAGGATTCGTAGTTAATCGCTGGAAGAAGACGGATATAATATACAAGAAAATTGCTAAGATAAACAGGAAAAATCTCCCAGAAGAATTCCTCAGTTGAGTTTAGTATAAAGTCTCACATTTAAAATGTCTCAAGTGGTTTGTAGAAATAGCGTAGTTTGGATATAAAATTCATAGGAGCGCACACTATCCATTAATAACTGAGGCGATATATAATGTTTAATGATTAACCCACAGGGAGCCTCACACAGATGGAAACATGCACTACTGAGTGTCCTCTGCAGCAGTCTATGTGGGGCTCTATAAAGGGTTAAATGAATTAATCTACAAAAATAAATAAGAGATTAGATCCAAATGGGATTTGTAGTAAATCCCTGGACAAGTAATTTACATAAATATAGAACACGAGTAAATTACTATGCAAAACAACAAAACCTCTGAGGAGATTCTTGTCTAAGTAATTTATATCTCATACGACTGTCCAATTTGTTTGTGGGCAAAGGGTCGGGGCAGTTGTAATATTGTTTTTTAGCAAATTGAGGTCACAGCAATGTACTACATCAGGGGCATTGGGCTGCATAGTGTCTGTCATTTGCAGAATGAGGTCCCCAGAGGGTGAATTTTGTGACACTATCCTGCATAGCGGGGTAGCATCACTAAATTCACCCTCTGGGGACCTCATTCTGCTTAGGCCTCATCTTCTCTGGAAAGTTTCTTTATTATCAAATTTCTATAGAAATTTCGTTTTTAGTTTAGTCTCTCTATATCCCAAAATTGGCAGACGATACATTGCATAATCAAGGTTCACAATGGGTGTACATCACAATATTCATCATTTTGGAACTTCAATCTGAGTCTACATCTCCCATAGCAGCTGAGGCCATGGAGAATGAGGTCCCCATAGAACTCATTATAAGAACTCATTCTTTGTGAAAACAATCATCGAATGGAACCACCTGGAGGATACGGACAGCGCATGTGATTCAACATCGATACCAACATTAACGGCAAATTAAGTCGTCCAACGGTGCACCTACAGCCAAATCAAGGCTACTACACCGAACTACATACAGATACAGATACAGATACATAGGGTGAATGTGGTGATGCTAAATTCACCCTCTGGTGACCTCATTCTGCAAATGACAGACACACTAAACTCAGACTTCATCAGGCGAAAAAATCTCAAGATGAAGGAGGGGGGAAACAAATTTTAACGAGAGGCCGATCATGATCGGCAGATGTTTAACCCATCCCTTGGCAATAGTAAATTACTATGAATCATAAATTAGAGTTTTGATGTTGAATTATGGAGTATAATGTTAAGTACTATTATAGACAAATGTACATAACACAAATTATGGGAATTTAGGGTGACCCTCATATATAAGATAATGCACTGGCACATGATTTGCAATGCTGCACCAGCGCAGCCTTGGATTAAATGTGAAAAGTTGACCCGGACATGGAATACTTGGTTAATAGAGTCCAATTTAAGTTTACAATGATAATGTATCAAATTCTACCAACAACACAGCCATCAAGATAAACCATCTGACTGCTGACCCATTAATATCAATTATATACCAGAGCTGTCAAATAATCACTGGCATTGTTTATGCCATTCAAACCTTGGCATCTCTATGAAACCTATAATATTTCAGACCATCTGTAGTGCTATACTCAGCTGTGCAATGCAGCAAAGATTTTCTAGTCTACTGTTAACCCTTTACCCAACAGAACGGCCCTGTGCCAATGCATTCTCTTATATATGCGAGTCGACCATAGGTCGCCTCGCATATATAAGAGAAGGCATTGGCTTAACACATATTAAAAATGATAAAATTGTCAAAGAATGTAGAAAAATATTATAAAAATTGTTAAAAAATGTAAGAAAAAAATCTAAAATTGTTAAAGAATGTAAGAAAAAATGGTAAAAATGCGAGGCGACCTATGGTCGACTCGCATATATAAGAGAATGCATTGGCACAGGGCATAACTGTAACCATCACAATGTGGTCAATGAACCGGTTCCAATGATATCCATATTTGTATGGTGTTATTGAGACAGACCGAAGATATTTTAGGCCGTTGAAGCTTTATTTGGGCGTTTTTGGCCGGTTTGTTGGGTAAAGGGTTAATAGCATACATGTATCATGTGTATTGTTTAAAAATGAGAAACTATGTAGCTTTCTTTATCTGCACATTGGCATAAGAAACATCAGAAAATGATATAGCCATATTAATAGCTAAGTAGCAAAGGCATGGGATGGAATTGGTGAATTGGGTTCAATATCGAAATAAATTTACCAGTACATAACACAAGATTTTGAACTGATTTATACAAAATTTTATGTGGTGACTCTGTGTACCCCTGGCGAAGTTTTAATGGTGTTAGTGTTTCAAATTTTGTTAACTTAAAAAAAAAAAAAAATTAATTGAGCAAGGAGTTCAATCTAAATTAAATTAAAAAAATTAAATTTTAATTATTTAAAAAAAAATAAAATATATTTATATATTTGTTTTTATTTATTTTGAGCAAATTAAGAAAATTGAGCAAGGAATTCAATAAATTTTGTGTGATCATTTTTCGAAAAAGGGCCATAACTAAGTTAAAAATAGTCGGAGCAAACCCCCATATTCCAACTCGATTTGTCTTTCATATACAAAATATGATTCCGATCAGACAAAAAATGTTTGAGTTTGAGTTTTTGCACCATGCGTAAAGTGTCTATGGACAGACGGACGGACTTGAAAAAAACACAGGCAGATCTTGACATAGCGATTGGCAATTATTCAACAATAGGGGGTTGCCTGTCAAAAATGACATGCAGAAAAATAGTGTGAAGAGTTAGTAAATTATTATCGCCCCTTCAAGTAATTTGAAATTATTATTAGTCATTAGTATAAAAACATCTATTGCGTGACACTCTCCGGGTAAATTTACTTTATCTTTACATGCTAAATATAAGCTTGGCTCACACAAAGTGTGTTTCATGGATAATATCGCAGTCATACTGACATGGCTCAGGCATGGAAACCCCTTAAAGCAAGCCTCAGTTTAGTGTGTCTGTCATTTGCAGAATGAGGTCTCCAGAGGGTGAATTTTGTGACACTATCCACACCAGGCTAGCATCACCAAATTCACCATCTGGGGACCTCATTCTGCTTTGACCTCATCAGCTATGGGATACATAAGACTCAGATTGAAGTTTCCACTATGCGGGGTAGCGTCACTAAATTCAACCTCTGGGGACCTCATTCTGCAAATGACAGGCACACTAAACTCAGGCACACTAAACTCAGACTTGCTTAAAGTCCAACTTAATTTTCGAACCCCCAGATCACATATATAAAATATATGCCATATTATATACCATTTAAGCTCCAAAACATTGTATTATCAAATTGTTTTTGGTGTAATAAACTGTGGACATGTTGTCTTTGTTGAAATATCGACTTGTGTTCAGTGATAAAGTTTCATTATTAAAATTCTTAAAATATAGAGTTATTCCTCTTCCATTGAAAATAATTTATTACTTTGAATTCTGTTGCATTCTGGGAGCCATATCGGGGGAAATCTTTCTATGATTTCAACTATTTTCTATTTCTTTATTTTCTAATTTGGAAGGGAAGAAATTAATTTTTTACATTCCATGAATGCTGAACAATGTAATTCACTGACCTACTATCAAATAAGAAACCAACTCCCCTCCCCCCCAAATAAATCCGATCACAAAAACTCCTAAATTCTACAAACAAGATTAAAGCAAGGGGGCATGAAGCGGTCAGGAAATACCAATAGATTCTCATGATATCTCACTCTTCCATCAACTGTATGCTGTAATTGATGTCTGGGCGTTACTGTATGCTGTAATTGATGTCTGGGCATTGCTTGACTGATGTCCCTGCACTAACTATGAAGAGATTACGATGAATGCATTGCCTAAATATATAGTTTTATCTAATGAAATTGAATTATGATTAACTTCCAGAAGAGCAGCAAAAATAGTACAATCTCCCTCGATATTGTGACGAGACATGCAATATCCCAGTTAATATAAATTATTCATAAATATTCATCAAAACTTCAGTTTATTAGTTGATAAAAACTCAGAAACAGCGACTGGCTTGGATGACTTTTATAGTTTGCCAATATAACAGTATAGCATTTTGACATGAAAAACCCAATATATGTCTATTTGGTCATTGACCCTTTGAGTGCCAGGTCGATCAACCCATATACCCTGTGCCAATGCATTCTCTTATATATGCGACGCCTAACAATTTTTTTTTTTTACAATTTTTTACAATTTTAATATATTTTATTATATTCTTTAACAGACTTATTGTGTAGGTTTAGGGCCGATGAGATCGGCCCCTGGCACTCAAAGGGTTAAACAATGTAATTGTAAATGAAATTGAAATGGTAAATTTTCTATTTGTATGGCATTTTATCATGCAAGGGAACAAATGTTTTTCTTGTGTTGAAGGCTGAACAATGAAATTGCAGGGACTACAATCCCTCGACAGGGGAGGTGGATATAGCTTAACCGGGCTGAGGGGCCTCATGCCCCCTATTAATCCTCCCCAACAGGGTGTGGGGGGGTGGGGGGTTGTAGCCTCCCCTATGCTAACCCTGAATGTAATTCACGATCATATAACACTCCCAATCAATCCGATCACAAAAACTAATAAATTCTACAAACCGTATTAAAAGCCAAGTGCATGTTGTGGTCAGGAAATACCAATAGATCTTCATGATATATGATGCTATTCAATCAGATCATCGTAATTGTTGTCTGGTGGTTACTATGAAGATATTATGGCGATATAGCGAGTACGTCACCTAAATATGTATTTATCTCGAGTTTATATGAATAGTATAATCATATACAGTAATGCCTAAATAATCAACTCCTTAACGACAGCAGAAATATGGGTAACTTTTTATGATTTATTCGGAAATATGGCTTGTTGCCATTCATCGGAAAGCTCTGTGAGAGCTTTCTGATGAATGGCAACAAACCATATTTCCGACTAAATCCTGAAAATTACCCATAATTCTTCTGTGGTTAAGGAGTCGATTATTTAGGGCATTACTGTAGATATTGTGACGAGACACACGATTCAAGCAAACCTTGAAATAGTGTGTCTGTCAAATGCAGAATGAGGTCCACAGAGGGTGAATTTAGTGATGCTATCCCTCACGGTAGGCTAGCTTCACCAAATTTACCCTCTGGGAACCCCATTCTGCTTTAGTCCTCAACTGTTACAGGAGACCTAGGATCAGATTGAAATTCCCCAGTTCAAGTTGGTGATGTTCACCCATTATAGTCACCTCGATTATGCATTTTATCTTCTGCAAATTAGGGGATATAGAAACTGAACACAAGGGAAAAAGTATCTAAACCAATATTAATTTGAGAATAGATTCACCCAGAAAATGTGGCCTAAGCAGAATGAGACCGAGAGGGTAAATTTAGTGATGTTAACCCGCTGTGCAGGTCTGCGCTGAGGAGAAAGTATTTTTTGCTACATTAGCTGGGTTCTGCCCTTGAAATTGGAAATTTTCATTTACGGCATTTCTTTAGAACTGCATAAATTCTATATTGGCTTTTAACCCTTTACCCAACAAAGCGGCAAAAAAAAACTTTTTACCATTTTTTCTTACATTCTTTAACAATTTTATAATTTTTTCTTACATTTTTTATAATATTTTTCTACATTCTTTGACAATTTTATCATTTTTAATATGTGTTAAGCCAATGCATTCTCTTATATATGCGAGGCGACCTATGGTCGACTCGCATATATAAGAGAATGCATTGGCACAGGGCCGTTCTGTTGGTTAAAGGCCCGGGTTAAGACCTTTTCTATAGCATTGACTTCTACTGTACAATATAGATACATCCAAGTCTTAAGTTTAGTGTGCCTGTCATTTGCAGAATGAGGTCCCCAGAGGGTGAATTAAGCAATGCTATCCCACATTCTACTTAGGCCTCATCTTCTCTGGAAAGATTCTTTATTATCAAATTTCTATAGAAACTTCTTCACATAGATTCTATTTTATTTTTTTTAGTTTCTCTATATCCCCAAATTGGCAGACAACACATTGCATAAGCGAGGTTCCCAATGGGTGTACATCACAATATTCACCATTTGGGAACTTCAATGTGAGTCTATGTCTCCCATAGCAGTTGATACCTAAGCAGAATGAGGACCCCAGAGGGTGAATTTATTTATGCTAGCCCGCTATGTGGGATAGCGTCACTAAATTCACCCTCTGGGGACCTCATTCTGCAAATGACAGGCACACTAAACTCAGGCTTGCATACATTATCCTTTCTGCAATCATCGAGTCTTATCAACTGTCACTAAGTCTTATCAACTGTCACTAAGTCTTATCAACTGTCACTAAGACTTATCAACTGTCACTAAGTCTTATCAACTGTCACTAAGTCTTTTTGGCTACAAAATAATTTTTTTTACATCTGGGGAGCATAAATATATATTGTAATGGAGGGCTAGACTCCCCTATAACTGGGGAGCATAAATATATATTGTAATGGAGGCAGGGGCGTAGGAACCAGGGGGGGGGGGGCATAAATATATATTGTAATGGAGGGCTAAACTCCCCTATAACTGTTGATTATGCATTGATTCTGAACAGAATGATGGGAACTCAGGAAGCAGAAGAATGTAGAATGAGGAAGTCAAGATGATATCTGAAACTCCCCCCGTCAACCATCAGTCAGACTTTATGCCTGGTCATCACGGCATGAGATTATGACAATTTTGTCATTGGAATGGATAGCACTTTATCATGGAATGAAATCACAATTAGTGCCTGTGGAGCACGATTCACAGAATTAATGATTATTGGATAGACAGGCTGTTAATCTAGTTGGATGCCGAATCATGACGGACATCCCGTTGTTCATCCGGATGGATTTCATATATTGGCGGAGATGCTTTTTATGTCCCATTAGTTCCATCTATTTTTTATGGTTAAAGTGACTTCTGCCCAACAACAAGTTTTGTTCGTCTATAAAACCAGCTTGAGAAATATCACAATCACGCTTTAAACAAATCATTATCGGGTATTCATATTGTTAATCTAGTTAGATGCCATGACATGACAGACCTCCCACTGTTCGTCCGGATGGATTTCATATATTGATGGAGATTGTTAACCCTTCCATGACTGGAGTTACCTCCTTTATCAACCATTCCATGACTGGAGTTACCTCCTTATTAACCCTTCCATGACTTGAGTTACCTCCTTTATTAACCCTTCCATGACTGGAGTTACCTCCCTTATTAACCCTTTCCATGACTGGAGTTACCCTCCCTTATTAACCCTTCCATGACTAGAGTTACCTCCTTTATTAACCCTTCCATGACTGGAGTTACCTCCTTTATTAACCCTTCCATGACTGGAGTTACCTCCCTTATTAACCCTTCCATGACCGGAGTTACCTCCCTTATTAACCCTCCCATGACTGGAGTTACCTCCCTTATTAACCCTTCCATGACTGGAGTTACCACAGGGATCCTTACATTGACCTAACAATATTTACCTCGCCCTTGTAAGCCATGGCAGTGCATCCTCTTATATATGCGAGGCTCTATATGGGAGACTAGGATAATGTACTGGCACATCATTTTTAAATGCTGCACCAACACAGCTCCTGTCACGAAAGGGTTAAACTGTACTATGCTGGACCGTGTTTTGTTTGTCTATAAAACCAGCTTGAGATATCATATCGGGTGTGACCATCTAGGTTTTAACAAATGATTATTACATAGAGTTAAAACTTTCACTGCCGACTACGAGTTACAGTAATGCTGCACCAACACAACTCCTGTCATGAAAGGGTTAAACGCTCCTGTCACGAAAGGGTTAAACCTTTACTGGACCGTGTTTTGTTATTCTATAAAACCAGCTTGAATTTCATATCGTTTGTGATCATCTTGGTTTTAACAAATGATTATTATATAGAGTTAACACTTTCACTGCCGACTACGAGTTACAAGTACCTTTTGCATGTAATTGAATGGGCATCAGTATCATGTTAATCTAGTTGGATACCACGACATGACGTACCTCTTACTGTTTATTTGGATGGATTTCTGATGGAGATGCTTTTTTACACCCCATTAGTTCCATCAGGGCATAAACCAGCTTAGATGGTTTTAATGGAGAGAAGCCATTTCTCCTTAGACCGGTACATAGACCCGGTCACAGGGACCAAACCTGCAGGGTGACTAGAGAGATCGAGACATCTCTATAGAATGTGCCACTTCTCCCTATTTTTATCCCAGAGGGGAGAAGTGACTTCTCTCTCATATACCAATATGCATATCAAGGCTCAAAATAAGTGGCCGGTCATGATCATTTTCCGACGAAAAATAGCTTATGTCCAGTGCACTTCTGAATCTGTCGGACATTTTGTCCAATCCAATTCTTGAAACAATTTGCATCTGTCCAAGGAGCCACTTCTGGCCAAATAGGACATTGAAAGTAAAAAATGGTCCCAACAGCATATTTAAAGTATATACAGTAATGCTCTAAATAATCGACTCCTTAACCACAGCAGAATTATTGGTAATTTTTCAGGATTTAGTCGGAAATATATATGGCTTGTTGCCATTCATCGGAATATTGAGGGGCGCTTAATCAGATTATGCATCTTTAAAGTGTATTGATGGTATTAATGGCATTATAATGGCATTATAATGGTATTATAATGGTATTATAATGGTATTATAAATGGGTCCTTGTATTGCATATAATAATTATTGGAACACAGAAAGGTCATGTTAGAGAGTACTTCAGCCTTTGTGATTTCTCTAAATTCACCCTCTGGGGACCTCATTCTGCAAAGGACAGGCACACTAAACTCAGGCTTGCTCAAAATGGGGAAAAGATACGTATGATACCTTTTTTGGGACAGCACCCCCCCCCCCCCCCCCCACCCCTTGACCCAAATTCTTTTCCATTTTAGCAAGTTTTTCCAACCAGTTTTCGTCACACCAGACAACTATAAACATGAACTCAAACATTTTCGTGATAATATTAGAATTTTCGCCACATTAACTGTCTGTCTCCTATCAACTGCCTATTTTGGTTGGTGTATGTGATTAGCTGAGTAATCTGAAGGCAGTTTGGATGTTAAAATTACATTAGCTCTAAGTTTTAAGGCCAGAAATAGTTGGAAAGTACACTAATGCCCTAAATAATCGACTCATTAACCATAGCAGAATTATGGGTAACTTTTCAGGATTTAGTCGGAAATATGGCTTGCTGCATTCATCAGAAAGGTCTCACCAAGAGCTTTCCGATGAATGGCAACAAGCCATATTTCCGGATATATGTAGGATAAGAACTGTGGAAAAAAAATTGCTTTTGTGTTCTCTTGACCATCCCCCATCTCCTCATACGTGGTCGGGACAAATTGTTTCACCCCCACCGCCCAATTCCCCCCACCCTTCTGCTTTTGGTAAATAAAAACCTGAAACCCTGAACTGAGTAAGTTTTTTTCAGATTGTGCATCATTATTTACCTGCTCTTGCTGCTATATAAACTGTATCACATGTGACATGCGCCTCATTTCATTCCCCCTCCAACCCCTCCCCTGACACAGTCATATGAGTAGAAATCTCCCACACCTAGCTACCCCTCTAGAATGATGGTTTTTGTTCCAGATTGTGCACCATGTTCTAGCTGTTCTTGCAGCAATTAATGACTGGTATATAACCCAGACCACATGAGAGCTGCACCTCATTTGATCCCCTCCCACCCCCTCCCCCAGACACACACTGGTATATAACCCAGACCACATGAGAGCTGCACCTCATTTGACCACCCTCCCACCCCCCTCCCCCCTGACACACACTGGTATATAACCCAGACCACATGAGAGCTCCACCTCATTTGACCCCCTCCCACCCCCTCCCCCCTGACACACACTGGTATATAACCAGACCACATGAGAGCTGCACCTCATTTGACCCCCTCCCACCCCCCTCCCCCAGACACACACTGGTATATAACCCAGACCACATGAGAGCTCCACCTCATTTGACCCCCTCCCACCCCCTCCCCCAGACACACACTGGTATATAACCCAGACCACATGAGAGCTGCACCTCATTTGACCCCCTCCCACCCCCTCCCCCTGACACACACTGGTATATAACCCAGACCACATGAGAGCTGCACCTCATTTGACCCCCTCCCACCCCCTCCCCCTGACACACACTGGTATATAACCCAGACCACATGAGAGCTGCACCTCATTTGACCCCCCTCTCCACCCCCTCCCCCTGACACACACTGGTATATAACCCAGACCACATGAGAGCTGCACCTCATTTGACCCCCCTCCCACCCCCCTTCCCCTGACACACACTGGTATATAACCCAGACCACATGAGAGCTGCACCTCATTTGACCCCCTCCCCACCCCCTTCCCCAGACACACACTGGTATATAACCCAGGCCACATGAGAGCTGCACCTCATTTGACCCCCCCCTCCCCCCTCCCCAGACACCCTCACGGTATATAACCCAGGCCACATGAGAGCTGCACCTCATTTGACCACCTCCCACCCCTCCCCCTGACACACACTGGTATATAACCCAGGGCCACATGAGAGCTGCACCTCATTTGACCCCCTCCACCCCCTCCCCCAGACACACACTGGTATATTAACCCAGGCCACATGAGAGCTGCACCTCATTTGACCCCCTCCCACCCCCTTCCCCTGACACACACTGGTATATAACCCAGACCACATGAGAGCTCCACCTCATTTGATTACTTACGATAATTGGCCACATGAAGGACATGATACCCAGGTAACATTACTGCTATTAATTCTATTGATGATGCATGTGCTATGCAGAATGAACACACTACATATATAATAGGGGAGATGATATCTTGGTGTAGATCTCATGATTAAGTAGATGATAGTATGGTGTAAATGGCATCAATCTAAGATGTTTCATATTAACCTGGTTGTAACTTAGGAGTGCAGTATATAATGTATATTAACCTGGTTGTAACTTAAGAGTGCAGTATATAATGTATATTAACCTGGTTGTAACTTAAGAGTGCAGTATATAATGTATATTAACCTGGTTGTAACTTAAGAGTGCAGTATATAATGTATATTAACCTGGTTGTAACTTAAGAGTGCAGTATATAATGTATAATTCATCAGACAGCAACACGTCAACTACACATCGTCATCTTGGGAGTCCCAACTCATGATTGAGATGAACCAAACATGTACCGCTATGTGCAGCATGTATTATGTAAACGGCAGTCAATCTATGGTCAATCTATGGTCAATCTATGGTCAATCTATGGTCAATCTATGGTCAATCTATGGTCAATCTATGGTCAATCTATGGTCAATCTATGGTCAATCTATGGTCGGTGTTAATCCCTTTGATTGGATAATCCTATACCTGGCGATGTCTTCCGATAGATGACCACATATAGCTTCGCAATGAGCCTCGCCTCGTATTTAACCATCTAGACTAATTATAACCCAGTTGGTGAATATGAGCCTTGGACAATAAAATGGTCTATACTACAGTAATGCTCTAAGTAATCGACTTCTTAACCACAGCAGAATTATGGGTAACTTTTCAGGATTTAGTTGGAAATATGGCTTTTTGCCATTCATCAGAAAGCTCTCCGGTCTTTTCGAAAACCAAATGGCAAAAAGCCATATTTCCGACTAAATCCTGAAAAGTTACCCATAATTCTGCTGTGGTTAAGAAGTCGATTACTCTAAG